>CALYLW010000130.1:1180642-1654042 GCA_944989445.1 Ampullaceana balthica | reverse complement strand
AATTAATGAACAATTTTTTGGTAACATTTCACTTCTTAAAAGTATACCCCCCCCCCTCTTTCGGACATACACATAGATATCTACGCTAGTGTTTGACGTCTGGATATCTCTTGGAGTGTCCTTGACCTCCCTCCATCTGAGCCTTGTCAATGTGATTTTCTTTTTTTTTGGGGGTGAGGGTTTAATAGTACAACTGTGAATCAACTCTTCTAAACAAGACACCAGTCCGTGGTCTGCGTACCAACTGACTGTAATTCCCATTTGCTTTACATTAATAGCCACTCCGAGATCACCTCACAACACTAGCGTGCAGCCTCAAAACTCAGTCATTCAAGTCGCATTCTCTAACAATGTAATCACATGTGCAGCAAACACGTCTGTTACAGTTGGGGGCGGGGGTGCGGGTGCTTAAAATCTAAATAATCTCTCTCTATCTATGGCATCCGTCCATCCTTATGGGATGATGGCGTTTCCTCCTGCTCCTCTACCCCCCTTCCCCTTTCTCTTGGCCCTTTTCTCCTCGCTCCTGGCTGTAAGGGAAGCTTCCGCGACTTGAATGCCCTCGCGTACTTTTGCCCGCCAGGAGGTGCGCTCCTCAGCAATGGTCTCCCACGTTTTATGGTCAATCTGCGCCAGAGTCATGTCTTTCTTGCAGACATCCTTGAAGCGCAAGCAGGGGCGTCCTCTCTTCCGCATACCAGTTGCCAGCTCGCCGTAAAGCAGTGCTCTTGGAATGCGCTCCTTCTGAGTACCTCGACATTCGTGATCTTGTCCTGCCACTTGATGTGCAGAATCCTGCGCAAACATCGTAAGTGGAAGCTGTTGAGTTGCTTTGTTTGTTTGGCATAGGTCGTCCAGCACTCGCTGCCATAGAGGAGTGTGCTGAGCACGCAGGCCTGGTACACAGTGATTTTCGTCCTATTAGTGAGCTGTGCATTGTTCCACACTCTTTGATTCAGCCTAGCCATTAATGATGCAGCCTTGCCGATTCTGGTTTCAATTTCCTTTTGCAGGGAGAGTGTGCTTGTGATGTTACTGCCAAGGTAGGTAAAATCCTCGACGACATCCAAGGTGTTTCCCTCAATGGAGATTGCTGGGAAGCAGTCTGTTCCTTGTCTCATAATGTTGGTCTTTTTGAGGCTTATCGTTAGACCAAAATCCTTGCATGGATCTGAGAACTTATTGACCAAAAGTTATATATATATATATCATTATATATATATAAATATATATATATAAATATATATATATAAATCTCAAATCTAATGTCCATTTCACTCCTTATTTAGTGAAAAAGACGTATGGCTGCGGTGCTATCTGGTATGCATAGTTCTATATTAAAATACAATGACATCGAATAATCTCTAACCGAATGATTTAAGAGATACAATGAAAATTCTTCACCAATGATTACGTCGCATATCGAATTAATTTTTTTAAATTTTTTTAATATTAAAATTATCCTCCAAATAGTTTTTTCGGCATTAAAACACACACACACACACACACACACATAAGATGACGTGTTTATAATAAAATAACTGAAGACATTTTAAAGTTTAAAAGTTATGTTATTTAATAATTAATTTTCACGTTCAATGAAATAATAATAATAATATTTTAGTGACTTAATGACGTCAATCACGTCTCCGCGAATAAGCATATTATATAATAGCCCTCCCTCCTCGAAAATTTTATTAATGTCCACAATAAGCGGTTTAAACCCCCTTAACAAGTCAGTCACGTGGATACGTTGCTCTCTTATGTGTCTACTGTTTGTGATTTATTGTTTCTGGGCGCTCTGTGTAGGGAGGCGGTAACGGCAGCTGCGGGGCGCCTGAGGGCTGATGCTCGTACAGAGGGGGCGGCCCGAATTGCATCTGCGTGGCGGGGTAGCATTGCTGGCCCTCGGCAAACACCTGGGGCGGGTAGGGCTGACCACCGTACAACGACGCGGCGGTCGTAGAGTGAAACACGAAACCCGGGACCTGCATGGCGCTGACCGCCGTGACCTCCCGGACGGACAGGGCGGCGATCATGCGATTGGTGCCCTGCAGGACGAAGGACCCGGTTAGCATGAGCAGGATGGACCCGGCCATGCTGACGGCGAATGAGTAGCCCAGGTAGCTGTCCAGGTACAGGTCGAGTCCGAGGCTGGAGATGGAGTAGACGTCGACCTCGTAGATCAGGTCACCGACGAATGAGGTCAGACCTGTGAAATAGGTCAGATTAGTAAAATATGGAGGCAATTATGATCCATCGGAGGTAATTGACAAGTTTTTTTTTAATGTCTTTAAATTTGTTCGCGCCGAATAGAAAAAAATGACTTTTCTAAGGAAACATTTCTTTGAGTTTAAAGAGTGAACTCGATTTTACCTGGAACGAACTAGCGATCAGTTTTAAAATCTCTCGTTATAAAAGGGATGTAACTCAGATAAAATCAAAAATATTAATGTTTCTCACTTTCTCTTCGCGCAATTGTTTACCCTAGTTATTTCTAGTATATTAACAATATGGTATTTACATATTTAAAACATATTGTATTCGACAAGACGTGGAGCATGCTCTAATATAATATGTTATTACAGGAATGGTTTATTTCAATGCCACACATCTAGCACATCTAAACCCGTGGTGAATTTTAAATAGCGGACGCTGAGATCGCAGATACCTTACTCTTGTTTCCATAATGGTCATTAGTTCTCGCCTGGCACATCAGGCCGTGAAAAAGTCAACTGGATAGTACAACAAATTTATAAGAACCAGAAGTTGATCGGTTCATTTGACGAACTTTGAAATATCACAAGAAGATTTATTTTTCTTTTTATCTTCACAAAATTGGAAATGTTTTCCCCATGATATTGTACTTTCTTCTTTCATATAGATGATCTAAAGTGCGTTTAGTTTTTTCAAAAAGATTTTTTTTTAAAGATTTATCTTGATCCCAGAAATATCTAAAACACATATAAATAATTTGTTTTAAAACCAGCTCTTTCCCCACATCATATAATGTATTAATGTATTTGCTAACAATTTCTCATTTTGGTTTGAGCTTCCCCCTTGTTTGCACTTTTTTTAAAAACTGCTGCAATTTGCATGAACTCGCCAATCTTGATTTAATTTTTTAAAATTTAAGCAGCAATGAAATTGTAAGAAGAAGAAGAATATTTTTTAAAAATAATAATGATACTTTTTAATAAATAAATAATAATAATAATATTAATAATAATAATAATTTTTAAAAAACTATATTGTTTATTATTATTATTATTATTACTATTCTCTTTTTTTTAAACGTTTCCAGTTTTGGTGGAAGCTGAACTCAAATTACAATTAGAGAACGTTTTAAGTCAACGAGGCCCAACCTACCGCCTGCGAAGGACAGGGCTAGACTTGCGATCACCAGGCCTTTAGACCTGGGGGGTCGCTTGACAGCCTTGGCGACGAAGACCAGGCCTATGCAGAGTGCCAGGAACCCAAGAACTATGCCAGTGAGGCACGTGGCTTGCACGTTCTTCAGTGTACCTGAGAGAAGACGATTGTAACACACCTGGATATGTTCAATTAGCAGTACAAGACGATTGTAACACACCTGGATATGTTCAATTAGCAGTACAAGACGATTGTAACACACCTGGATATGTTCAATTAGCAGTACAAGACGATTGTAACACACCTGGATATGTTCAATTAGCAGTACAAGACGATTGTAACACACCTGGATATGTTCAATTAGCAGTACAAGACGATTGTAACACACCTGGATATGTTCAATTAGCAGTACAAGACGATTGTAACACACCTGGATATGTTCAATTAGCAGTACAAGACGATTGTAACACACCTGGATATGTTCAATTAGCAGTACAAGACGATTGTAACACACCTGGATATGTTCAATTAGCAGTACAAGACGATTGTAACACACCTGGATATGTTCAATTAGCAGTACAAGACGATTGTAACACACCTGGATATGTTCAATTAGCAGTACAAGACGATTGTAACACACCTGGATATGTTCAATTAGCAGTACAAGACGATTGTAACACACCTGGATATGTTCAATTAGCAGTACAAGACGATTGTAACACACCTGGATATGTTCAATTAGCAGTACAAGACGATTGTAACACACCTGGATATGTTCAATTAGCAGTACAAGACGATTGTAACACACCTGGATATGTTCAATTAGCAGTACAAGACGATTGTAACACACCTGGATATGTTCAATTAGCAGTACAAGACGATTGTAACACACCTGGATATGTTCAATTAGCAGTACAAGACGATTGTAACACACCTGGATATGTTCAATTAGCAGTACAAGACGATTGTAACACACCTGGATATGTTCAATTAGCAGTACAAGACGATTGTAACACACCTGGATATGTTCAATTAGCAGTACAAGACGATTGTAACACACCTGGATATGTTCAATTAGCAGTACAAGACGATTGTAACACACCTGGATATGTTCAATTAGCAGTACAAGACGATTGTAACACACCTGGATATGTTCAATTAGCAGTACAAGACGATTGTAACACACCTGGATATGTTCAATTAGCAGTACAAGACGATTGTAACACACCTGGATATGTTCAATTAGCAGTACAAGACGATTGTAACACACCTGGATATGTTCAATTAGCAGTACAAGACGATTGTAACACACCTGGATATGTTCAATTAGCAGTACAAGACGATTGTAACACACCTGGATATGTTCAATTAGCAGTACAAGACGATTGTAACACACCTGGATATGTTCAATTAGCAGTACAAGACGATTGTAACACACCTGGATATGTTCAATTAGCAGTACAAGACGATTGTAACACACCTGGATATGTTCAATTAGCATACAGACGATTGTAACACACCTGGATGTTCAATTAGCAGAGTACAAGACGATTGTAACACACCTGGATATGTTCAATTAGCAGTACAAGACGATTGTAACACACCTGGATATGTTCAATTAGCAGTACAATAACATGTCATTTATTCTAAATAGGACTTCCGATCTAGATGAATGTAAATAATGTTTATGAATATTTAAGCCTTCAATACGATCATAAGAAAGGGGGTGGGGTGTAGGAAGCAATGGCATAAACTATTTACTTATCTCCTGGTTGAGCGAATAGTTCACTGACCTTAAGGGATTTGAAAATGAACTTAAAATTTACATTGAAATCAAATAAATTATTCTTTTTTTAATATCAAGTAAAATCTTCTTTAATATACGAAAACTGTTCACGTATGTCCTGTTGATGTTATAATAAAGACATTTCCTTGATATACAAATCCTACAAAACATGTCGTCTTTCACTGAATCCCATTTCCCCGAGTCTCCCTGAAAGTCTTTTAAATGTGTGTCCTGTGGGGCGGACTGGAGCGGTATTGTACCCAAACCACCACCACCACACACACACAAACAAACAAAGAATGTCAATTCATTCCTCAAATTCATATATCAGCCCTAATTTTCTGCCACCCCTCCCCCCCCCAACCTCACAGCTTAACCAAATAATTTATACTGACTCTCATTCTCACCAATCCCTGTGGTCACTGACACACCCTCCCTGTGGTCACTGACACACCCTCCCTGTGGTCACTGACACACCCTCCCTGTGGTCACTGACACACCCTCCCTGTGGTCACTGACACACCCTCCCTGTGGTCACTGACACATCCTCCCTGTGGTCACTGACACACCCTCCCTGTGGTCACTGACTCACCCTCCCTGTGGTCACTGACACACCCTCCCTGTGGTCACTGTCACACCCTCCCTGTGGTAACTGACACACCCTCCCTGTGGTCACTGACACACTCTCCCTGTGGTCACTGACACACTCTCCCTGTGGTCACTGACACACCCTCCCTGCGCACTCACTATCTGCGTCGATGTTCCGGCAGAGTCCGGTGGACGTGCACGCCTTGAACAGGCCGGCGCTGCCGATGTGCTTGTACGTGAACACAGTCCAGTCCGTGGTCGCCACGCCAATGATCATGAGAGACAGTGCCACCACGTGACCGGCCAGGCCGAGCGTGCACAACTGGTGGATCTGTACCCCCACTCATGGTACTGGGTATGGGAAGTCGAGGCAGATGGAACTTTGTTGTTCTGTACACTAGAACAGCTGGGTGGAGTCTGGATATTTAATGGTCAATGATTAAATTATTGTGAATGACATTTGTATTGTTGAAGTGTGATGTGAGGTGTAAATATTATGTTAATGAAACTGCGTCAAATCTTGTAGCTGATATTCTTATAATGTTTTAATTGAAACACTTTGTTTTTGTAAAAAAAATCTAACCGAAAAATAAGATACTAAATCATACTATTACTATTACTGTTAAGTAACAAATTAAGTAATTAAGGTGTTTTAAATTTAATTTTTTATATTCTTATTCAATTTATTCATTTTTAATTATTTTTTTTAAAATTTCCTCTTATTTATTATATTTTTTTAATGAATCTAATCATGAAATATTATATTAACAAGAATTAATCTGTGTAAAGTTAATGCTATGATATGTAATACTTTTAGTATGTATGTATATATGATGTTTGGAGACTTTATTCAATAGTCAATATGAATTAAGAGAATTAATCAAGTACAATGTATTGTTATGTTCTATATTCTATGACAACCACGACTGTAATTACCGAAAGTACCTGCCAAATTTGATGTTGAAGGTAATTTTAGGTGGGGCAAAAAGTCACGTTTAAAAAAAATAGAAAAATAGCAAACAGATGATGGAAAAGAAAGTAAAAAATAAAATATTCAAATTGACAATTTACAAACAGCACAAATAAACTCACAATTCAACGTTTGGCCAAAACTCGATGGGATATCTCAGTGATGTGTTTCCGGAACAAATCAATTTAATTTGTTAATTCCTTGGTGGTCAGCTCTAGGAAACGACACATTGTGTGTTATCGGTTTATCTGTGCTGAAATGAATCTATTGTTCCAGGGGTTCTCACGCGTTCTATCCGACACATATTTAAACATTTATTTTTTTTAAACTCAAGGTTCAGAAATCAGGATATTCAATTCTCATTTGAATAATTTAAATTTATGTCTACGACAAATAAAATAAAAAGTTCCCGATTAAAGCGACTATGGGGCCCCCTCAAATTGTATTAAAATTTAAAGTACAATTATAACGGCCATCAGTCTAATAGATGGGTGGGGGGCGTGTACTAGCCAGGGGGGGGTAGTACATCTTCTTATCTTATCTGTTTCAGACACTCTTTCTATGCAGAAGATTATTGTGTCTTACGCTTATCCATGGTTTATGTCTAGTCTTGAATTTTTATAAGAGCTTTAAATGTTGATAGAGTTGGTTTTCCTGGTTTCATCAGGCAACCCATGCCACATCTGATTTCCGGACGGTAAGAACGAGAATTTGTATGTGTTTGTTCTTGCATACAGAATAAGAAACATGTTTTTATCCCTATGTCTATCTGAGGGTTGTATTAGATTATCTTTGTGTTGTATTTCCAAGTTAGAATTAAATGCCTTATGTATTATTACTACTTTACTTTTTTGTTCTTCTATCGGCTTCGTTTTTTCAAACAACGCTGAAGATGTAAGAGGTGGTTAAAGGGAATATGTGACGTCATTAACTCACCGCCATTGGACCAAGACATCACATAAGCAAACAGCTTTCGGTGTTTTTAAAATCGACGCCTCGTTCGCACAAGAGGCGTGCGTGTGAGGCCCGGGGGGTGGGGATTGGGGGGGGGGTAATGGACTCGACTGTTGACTGTTCATATCAACAAACAAAATATATCCCTCGAAATAAATACAAAGGATACCTCACAGAACATAAGATAAACAATGTAATAGAAATCTAGTAAATGGATAACATGTAAGCAGGGTATGAGTTAGTCTGACAGGACGTAACAAAACAGCGAACGTTTCGGCAAAGAGCCTTCCTCAACGAACAAAAAGGTACTCAAATAAAACGAATATAAAGAAATAATCAAATTCAAAACTTAGCTGCGGTGAAATCCGAAAGGTCAATGTTCTCTGTTTTGTTACGTCCTGTCAGGCTAACTCAACCCTGTTTACATGTTATCCATTTACCAATCTATAAGCCTGATTGCAGTATCGCCCCGTTTATGTTCAATAGAAATCGTATCTTATCTGTTACAGACGCTCCTATACAGAAGATAATTGCGTCCTACGCTCATCCATGCTTTATGTCGAGTCTTGCATTTTTATTAGAGTTAATTTTTTAAACCACCCCCCCCCCGCAAATCTGCAAAAATTGCTTGATGTCATTTATGCACGGCCCCATAGCGTTAAGCTTGCAAATAGCAGCTATAAATAGAAACGCCCAAGATATTTTGTTTTGTTGTGTTATAAACGTATAGTGTACATAGAACACAAGTCACTTTTTGAGATAACCTCAAACTGTGTGATGTCAGCTCTACTAGATTAGACCCGTGTCACTTTATTGACAAAAAATGTAATGTCATAGAGATAACATAATACGGAGAGGTTCTCAACTTATTCTACACCAGGGGTGGGCAAACTTTTTCTATGGAGGGCCGCATTGAAAACTGTATTGCTATAGGTGGGCCACATACATATTTTGTCTACTTCAATTACAATTTACAACGTATAAAATTGATTATAACCATGTACTTGTAATTTTATTTCACACTCTAATACACATGTACATGTAGATTACATTTTAAATACCAACTAAAACAGTTGCTAATTTGATAATAAGATTTTACTATTCATTATTATTTCAACTTGAGTTTATTGTTACCTGTCATAATAACTATGATGAAGTAGGAACATAATTTACTTAATAGCTGACCATAGCGTACACTTATAAATAATGATAAGTATGTAACTGTTCAAAATTTTGGATAATGTTCTTGAATTTCTTCAGGTCATAATCTGCTTGTAGGTCAAACAGCTCTAACTGTATATCCTCTGGGGCTTAATCAGCGTGTGCACTAAATGACGAACTGAGGATATTAAAGAGTGGTTCCAGGTTCTTGAAGTCTTGGAACATCCTTTCAAATTCCACAGCCAAGGCATCCAACTGAGCCTTGTACTTGTGAGCCGTATCACCAGAAATGGTTTTCTGTTTCAGCAATGGAATATGGCAAAACCTGTTTTCTCGAACAAGGAGAGCTTTGCGTGAAGTGATTTAACATACACATACATTTCATGTGCAAACAAGCTATTGCCCTGAAGTTTGACTTTCTCCTCTTTCGTTAAATTGTGCTCGAAATCCAAATGTTTTGGTGGTGTAATTTTAAGTTGTAATCCTTAAAGACGCTCACACACTCACGGCACAGCAAGCAGACTGCTTTGCTTCCAACGCCGTTTAAGCAATATTTAGCGGCCCATTCGTCATTAAAAGCTCGACATTCGTCCTCAATATTTCTTTCATTTTTTGTTGGAAGCACTTATGGTTAAATCTAAAATTTAAAAATTAACATCGATATAAGATCGCAACATGTACATTACTTCGGTCCGCATAATATACTCTGGCGGGCCGTAGTTAACCCACCCCTGTTCTACACAGACGCACTGTTCCCTTGGCAGACTGAAGTGAGTATTTCACGTTCAAACTGCCCAACCTCTTAAAGAAGTAGGTACTGTAATTAGCAGTGATACGTCCATGCACAGTCACACAGCTATAGATCTAATAATCTTATTTAAAATATGTGCTGGACGTGACATAAGTAATATATTCTTTGCAGATATACGTATTCCGTAGACAGTATAGTATATTATTGAGTAGGAGCGCTTTGACTTTGACTTTGATTAACTTGCTGAATTCGCATGTAGTACAACGTGATACTTAAGTCAACTTTTAATTTAGCGCGTGCTTTGAATGCGAATTAAACTTTATTGGAAATTGCAATTTAATCTTCGAATAGAGTTCGGCAGCGCAATTTAAAAAAATGAAATCATAGAGCGTGGTGATAAAATTAAAATTAAGATAAAGTTGAATGAAGAAAAAGACTATAAAAAAATTATACTGTTGACCCGGAACAAATTATGAATGGCCGGATACGTGGCACAAAAGGAGACAACTACACTTCCCCTTTCTTTTCATTTCACGTCATCAAGCGAAAATGGCACTAGTAAGTTGGGCACAGATAACTGCCTTTACTTTTATGTTGTTAGGTTGTTGTTGTTTTTTTCCAGGTTATAAATTTATGTCGAAATCGGCAATTTAAGTATATTAATTTGTCTACTGTGCTGAGGCACTCGCACTGGGGCTTCGGCTTAACATAACAACAGATGAACAACTAGACTAGTATTAAGACTAGCGACACTAGCGTCAGTCTGCTATACAGTGTTGTTAGATTTAAGTGGTAATCCTGCAGATTTTACACGTATATTATTTCACAGCAAAATTTAATTTTCTCGTCAGAACTTACGTTTTTACTTTGCCGGCACTACGTACACCGCGATGGTGGACCTAGCTATAGGCCTGCTGGTAATCCCTTATTTCAGCGCATTTTATATTTCAAGTCATCAAAAACACATTTTTTTCAAACTTACTTCATTAATTATTATTATGAAATCTATTTTAAAATTAAAACATTATATATTGTTGAAATAAAATTAATATTTTACAATTGGTAGGCCTACGAAATAAAAATGTGTACAGGCCTGCCAACCCTCCCGATTTTTTCGGGATTATACGGATTTTTTACCCATGCTTACGAAATCCCGATAAGACCCTTAATCTCCCGATTTTCCGAAAAAAAAATTCATTATGAAAAATCCGAATGCGAAAAAATTATAAAAAGAAAAAGCTAATACTAATAATGGCAGTGATGTATTTTGAAAATGAAAGATGCCACTTCCTAGGTTTTTTCCTGTACTTCCGTTATCCAAGCGAAGCGCGATATCTAACTATTTCTTCGTTGGCCATCCGATCGTACATTATTCCTTTTACCAGCCTAATAAAAAAAAATTCAGCTGTTCTGTGACTTTAAAAAAAAATGGATACATTTGTATGGAACGCTGCTAAAAACGGTTTTCCAGTGACTGAGCGTCAGAGTGTTTGTACTAGTACTAAGACTAGTCTAACTAAACAAATAAAGAAAAGACGTCATTGGGACATTCGTTTTCGAAACAGTATCAGTATTTGGAAAAACACTCGCCTGTGGCCGTGGCGAAACATTTGCAATCTGTGCCAGACCTAATTATCTTTTGAAAGTGGTGGGTTCAATAACAATAAAAAAATAGTTTAATGCAAAAATTACAACTGCTGATTAGTAAAGTAAAAGTAGTGAATCTACATCTGTTAACAATTACTTTGTTATTATTGTTGAAGGAATAGGAAATTCAGATATGAGATGGAAAGTTTTATTTACCATCCTACTTTTTGGAAGAAATAAAGATTTTTCTAATACCTATCTTTTTAATGCCAGATTCAAAGAAATGTTTCCAGAAAAACTACAATGAAACAAGAGCAATCATTAATTCGGTTAATTCAGATGAATGATACTCTTTCTTAACTTTCTAAAGTTTCTTACTAAAAACTATTTATCTAAAAGCAAAGCTAACTTCAATTGACGAAAAGAACTGTTCAAGTTAAAAAAGGCCACTAGGGAAATGCTGGAAAGCTGAACTCTATGCAGCCTCTGTTCATATGTGAAAAACATGGTTATTCTCTCGTGTATCTGAATGCAATGTAAACATTTCCAGTATTCTGTGGTGTTCTGTAAACACTTAAATTAAAAGATAATGGATTTAACTTATTACTTTATATTTATTTAGTATGTAGTTCTTAAACCAGCGCCGTGGGGTGCTGCAACGCGGCGCGTGGACCCCTCTACAGATTTTTTTTCTTGGCAGGTTGGCAGGCCTGTGTGTATATTTCACTATCTTCTGTGACTAACGGCGCCATTGTTGTTGTTGGAAGTCTGCTTTTTAAAAAACATTTTTCTAAGTTAAAAACCCCTTTAAACTCGACAAAACACACAAAAAACTAATTAAAGCATTAAATACTTTTTTTAAATTTCTGATTTAAGTGTTTAAATTAGTAAAAGTAAGTTATTTTATTTATTTTGTTCTAAAAATTTAAAATGCACTGAAATAAGGGATTACCAGGCCTGCGTACACAGCGGCAGTGAACCTAGCCAAAGCATTGTGTCAGGGCTAGGTACACCGTGGTTAAAAATAGGCCTAGATATTATATAAAAGTTAATAGAGAATGATACCTTACCCATAATTAAGCATAGATGTGAATAAATTACGCATTAGCTAAAATGTATAAGTTATTTGGCAATCTTTCTGTATTTACTGGTTAAAATTGTAAGTGTGCTTAGTTGCTAAGGCTAAACTAAAAGCTATGGCTATGGCTATCACTTATCAGCAATACCAGTAATAATTTCATATTTTGTCAGAGTAAGATCCTTTATTGGGATAAGACAGTCTTATTGATATTGAATGATAATACTACAACACCTTGCCTAGTTTATTTAATTTTTATGTTCAAAGTGTATTTAGTGATGTTTTATAGGGGGGTCTCTGGAAGTCTGACAAGTTGTTGACAAGGGGGAGGTAAAAATCGCCAAATAATTTGTTGACATAAAATGGACAGCCCCTTAGAGCTTTTACCACTGCCACCACTCTGGTATTGCTTGGTATTTAAAAAGGGATTATAAAATTTCCACTCAAAGCAAAATGTTTTGTTCTACAAAATGATTCTCTACCATCTTCGACTCTTCATATCCCCCCCCCATCTTTCTTCATTCAACGGCAACGAGAACTCCACTATTTCTCTTTCAGGTTGTGGAAACTGATATAATTATCAACAAGTATCATTTTAACAAATACATTTTAAAGTTAAAATTAAATACTACAGTCTACCTGAACAAATTATAACCTGTGCATGTAGGCTATCTTATTTGTCAATCCAGTGAAAAAATGTCCATAAATAACGTCACACGATTTTTGATGATTTTTCACTCCCTCGTCACACGTCGTCATAAAAACGTAGCCCCCCCCCCATTTTTTCAATATGACGTCACAGAGCTGTCCCCCCCCCCAAAAAAAAAGAAAGAAAAGTATTTTCTATTCGAAAATGAAACAAATTAAAATCACTATCTTTGCCCCTTATGTATAAGTTTTTAGGTAAACATTTGAATATTATGTAATTGTCAATATCTTTGAATAAATACACAATTAATTTTCCTTTTCTTTTGGTGTGTGTGGGGGGGGTGTATTTACCTATATTATTATAATGGGGGAGGGGTCGGGTGGAAAACAACGTGTTCTCAACTTTTTTTTAAAAGTTAGCTAGTCAATGAGACAAACAGATACTCTAATACTAATACAGTTACAATCCTTTAGTTAAACATAGGGGTCATACTCATAGCGATGATGATAGAAACACCTCTCCGCATGCAAGAACAAACTCATACCAATTCTAGTTCCCGTCTCGAATTTGGGTATACCGTATAGAATGGGTCGCCTAAACTATCTACGAAATCCAACATACAATCAATTTTTTTAAAATTTAAAACTCTAACAAAAATGAAATACCTAACATAAATCCATTAAATATTAAAGCATGCATAGGCGTAAGACTGTGTAGTAATAGAAGGAGAGTCTGTAACTGTAACACAAAAGATAAGATAGGGTTTGGGGGGAGGGGGGGTGAATGCTTCATTGATACTTGGATTTGCACCTAGTATAAAACACTTTGTGAGCACCCTAATTGTGGTTTTAACATTATAATAACAATTAAAAAATATATATATATTCCATCACAGAGATTCGAACCCGCTCCAGCTATGTAACCACTAATTCACTACGCTTTACCATTCGTCTGGAACTGCTCATGATATATGTTGATTTTTAAAAGTTATAACTATAACTAATTATCCTGGAATGGTGACCAAAAATTGTTTTCTTAAACATTCAGTAATCATTTAAAATTGCATAGGTACATTGATTATTTAAGGTCTACTGTTTATTTGCATAGGGATTATACACTTTTAGCCTAATTATATTGAAATCGTCTCATTTTTCAGCCGCGGTATACCTAGGCCAAAGCCAATGGTTTAGCTAGGCACACCGCTGCAGTGTAAGCAGGCCCAGTACGATGGTTTAGCTGGCTGTAACGGCGCGGTGTCAGTAGACACTTCGTTTTTAATTTATTAAATTAAATGCATTATTATATGTTATCGTTGTATTTCAGCTATTGTAGCGCTAATTTGTGATTCTTTTTAATTTCTAAGGCTTTTTTTCGGCTCTCAACAGTAAATAGTCTGATCTTGATGCAACCATTTTGTTTATTTCTCCATCTACTTGCCGGATAGTCCCAATAAGATGCCAATTGGAAATTTGCTCACTTACAAACAAATAATATAAGAATGGAACATCTAGTAACGAAATAAAAAATAAAATTGTCTTTAAAATATGTATTTATCATCCAAGAAAATTAAAATAGATGAACAATACTTTTTAAAAATCATTTTCAGTCAGTAAATTTATTTTAGCATGGGTCGAGCCAGATAAAAGACATCTGGCAAGCAGTTTGGTACATAAACAAAATGGAAGTATCGTGACCAGATTATGTATTATATAGAGCCGAAAAAATGCCGTAGAAATTAAAAAGACTCACAAATTAGCTCTGTAATAGCTGAAATACAACGATAATATAATAATGCATTTAATAAATTAAAAACGTAAGTTCTCACGAGAAAATTAAATGTCGCTGTGAAATAATATACGTATAAAATCTGCAGGATTACCATTTAAGTTTTAAGCTATTCAGAAGCTAACTTATCAGAACTATTTAACTACTAAGTTATAAATTTAAAGCAAGGGACTTGCCAATATTCTAAGCCTATAGTAAGGTTGTTAACGGTTAACCGGTCCTCAGATCAGGAACGGTCCTGTTTAATCAGGATCGCTTAACCGCAACTGTACAGTTAAGATGCAGGGCAGCATACGAGACGAACGCGAGCGACGGCGACATCAAATCGCTTTCTCCATATTTCGGTATATAAATAATATACACGTCGTCACTATTAGTTTAGTTCGCCTACAGCTAAGGAATGATTTTTTTAAAATTTGCTTAGTTGTCGAGGCACTGTACGAGAGCTAACACACAGTGCGCGTTTGATGTGAACAACGGTAGAGGCAGCGACTTTTTCTATTTATATTAATTATAGTCTGTTTCTTATAAAGACAAAGAAAGCTATAAAAGCATATGACCCCGTGACCTATCAGCATTCTCTGGTTACCAGTTTATAGTCTGTTTCCTGCAACTTGATCGGCGCGAGCAGCTTATTGAAGTATCTATGAGTCATTTGATAGACATAGCAAAGATACAGGGTGAGTACTCGGTCCTCAAATTCGAGTTTGGTCTTTTAGTGAGTTTTCCTGCAAGTCAAAGGCATTTGAAGTAAGCTTACCACATTAATATCAAAACTGATATTTTATTTTTTTAAATTTAAGTGTTATGCTTTGGAAGGTAAGTACGACTTGGAACAGGAAGGATGGCGGTACCGTCGTTTGTGGCGCAAAATTCAATAATCCTGGCGAGTTAACGATTGAAAAATAATTTGGTATTTAAATAAATTCCATTTTATCATCACTGTTTACTCAGTAAGCGTTATAATTTTATTATTATTTTTTTTTAATTCATGCGCTGACCGGCATCACACACAAGACACGAGAGGTAAACACGGCGTCCAAACGGACAAGGCGAGGCGTGGGTTTTTTAAACTAAGGAAAAATACCTCCCTAACTTTAACTAACGGTTTAACCCAGTCCTCTTAATTAGAACGGTTAATCACAAGTCCAAAAAAATAATAAGAAAAAGAAAGAAAAAAAATTGACTATAAACCATCACTGTTTACTTAAACTGAATTTTTTGGATAAATCTCTGAATTGAGGGCATCGCGGAAAAAGAGCTGAGCGCAAGCAGGGGAAGCGGGCTTTGATGTCAGCATCAGACGACGCGAGGCGAAAACATTCTCTCATTAGTTTTCAAAACATAGGCATGTAGGGACTTGCGGTTAACCAGTCTTTTTTTGAACGGTTAACCGGTCCTAAAAAACAAGCGGTCTTAACAGACTTAGTCTATAGTCTAAGTTGAAACGTTACTACTAATGACTACTGTTCGAATATCCTTTCAATTTAACTTGCCCTATTAACCTTTAACATATTTATTATTTATGTTAAAATGTTAGTTATTTAAAAATTAATATCTGTCAACAGCCTGCAGCTAGTTCAACATCTGTTGGTGGTGGTCGTGGGGGCCCATCAAAGTCCATTACACCAAGATCATCAGGAGGAACCACAAGTAGACAAAGGTGCCTACATAATAAATTATTCATATTAAACAGTTTACGTACTTAACTAAACATTTCAAATTTTAAGACCTAAATTAACGTTTAATCCCCCAGAAGGTTTCTTGGTAAACTTCCGCCTCAATCCCGTAAGGTTTCCCGTTTATTGCGATCAACTGGTTATGAAATTTTATAAATTTCGTAAAATGTATTTATATTATTATTGTCATACCAACTTCATCTTTTAGGATAAGAATGGTTGTTTTACGTATTCAAAAGACCGTCTTGAGTTTAACTTTTTTTTCCTGTACTATTATTTTTACAAAAAAGTATAGCAAAATCACATCTTCAAAAAAGAGAAAAAACGTAAAAACTTCGCGAATCAAACGATAACACTAGCGAGGGCAACAGCTGCCATTGCCGGAAGTCAACTAAAGCTTCTCTCACTTTATGAAGAATTTCAACTTTCTATAATTTCATTACTTAAGAGAGTGCATTACTGCGCTTTGGCATTAAAGGCAGGCGCGCATTGCCACGCTTTGGGGCATTAAACGTCAATAGAAGTTCGATAATTAGAAGGTGCTCATTATTTTTAATTCAAGGAGGGAAAATGTATTTTTCTATGTCTAGTACTAGTAACAAAACATACACATTTTAACCCTTCTGGCACCAACTTATTTTCCCTGTAACTCAAGCACGTTTTTTTTTACCAGTGGAATATTGTACCAGTTACCCAAACGTAACTATTTGCGAGATGGAGGGTTAGTTAACA
This sequence comes from Ampullaceana balthica, assembly GCA_944989445.1. Lineage (NCBI taxonomy): Eukaryota > Metazoa > Mollusca > Gastropoda > Lymnaeidae > Ampullaceana > Ampullaceana balthica. Next base: position 1,636,950 of record CALYLW010000130.1, on the reverse strand, counting down.
TAAACAAAAAGGGATATGACCTTTCACCATAGTCTCAGACAGAATTATTAGAGGAATAGTCTCATTTTATTTTGAGTTAAGTTATGAACTACAAATCTATATATAACACATCTGTTACTCTTCAGAAAACCAGCAGCCTCAAGTAGTGGTGGTGCAAGGAAAGCTGCAGGCAGCAGTGCTGGCATGTGGAGATTCTACACTGAAGACTCCCCAGGAATCAAAGTGTAAGGAATTAAATATATAATTATAGTTATTCAGTCTATTGGCTGCTTTTTGGACATGCTTGTATTTACAAAAAATAATTTAAAATTTTAACGTATAGCTGTACTTGGCTTTTTATACCAGTGGGCTATGTTATTAAGTTAATTATTTTGAAATAAAATTTCACAAAGAATCTTGGTGGTTTGATGTTTAAAATCCTCTTATCATTGTGACCAATGTTCCTTTTAAGTTTAAGCTGCACTTCATCCCAGATATCTGGGCAACGCCATGCAGCAGTTTAAAATTACTGCGCAGCAAATTTTGAGAGTGATAATATAAAATCATTGTTTGTGGGCTTTACCATTTTTCACAAAAGTGGATGTTTCATTATTACTCCTTCCTCTATTAAAACTGACAACTGTTTCAAGTACTACAGTCGAACCCACTTACCTCGAGCTCGGTTAGCTCGACCACCCCACTAACTCGACGTTTTTTATTGGAACCGCCAAATTCTCTCTTTGTCTTTGCATTTTTTCATCGGCTAATTCGATTTTTCTAAGTCGCCGAAACCTAATACCTCGAGCACAAAAGAGGGCCAAATTTGCAACTTAATGTTGGTTATCTCGATCCTCGTCAGTTCGCCTAGCAATGCATTTTTAGTTCAAAATAGTGTTGACAGCTCGCTTTCTTCGAAACTTCCGGCTATTGTCTGATTCTACGAGATTTCAATAAAAATACCGGATGTTATTATCTTCTTTCACTTTCGATTCATGTGTGAATTAGACTTGTTGCTTTGTTACCAGTGAGATACGTGACTGTGACACTAACACGAACTACAAAAGTGATGACGTGTAAATTAATAATATTATATACATGTACTGGAATATTAATAAAATGATTTGATTTCATCGTCATTCGAATTCTGATAAGGAATTATTTTTTTAAAAATTCGCTTACACTTGTTGCCGGCCATGGTCTAACACACAGCCCACAGCGTGCTGTGATCAACGGTCAAGGCCGCAATCGTTTTATTTATATATTACAAGACTGAGGAAATTCGAGAGCGCTCTGATTTTAACAGATATCCTGCACGTCAAAAGCATTAAACTTAAAATTACCACATTGATATGTTGTTGTTTTTTTTATTCGCTGATTCGACGGGCATTACAAACGCTAGCGAATGGGACTCGGCAAGGCGTAAACTTTGACCTTTTAACGCATGCGCAGACAATTGTAAACTGGTAACTTATTTTTAATGAAATGGAATCGAAACATGACAGAGACGTAATCAAAGTCCTTTACTTCGGCATATATATATATAAATTCCCGATTAGTCATAACTTTTCCCGACTTTCAAGGCCGAGATTTTTTTTAAAAGAATTCCCGACTTTTTCCCGTTTTCCTGAGTGGGAACCATGGTTATATTTACATTTTAAACGGTCCTTAAAAACGAACGGTCATTACAACCTTAGGAAAGAGTGAAGAAATATTAGGGTTCCGATACGATTCCGATTAATCGTCCCATCACTAATTAACGCTAACTAATTAATCACGTACATAAAGAAATTTCAAGCACATGTTAATATTTTGCCGCCATATTGGATTTCGTTTTAACTCGATCATCGGTTATGTCGACGCCATTTTTCATACCCCATCGCCGTCGAATTAAGCGGTTTCGACTGTACTTTCACTATCATTAATATCAGTACCAGTAGCATGTTTCACCATTGCTATTCTATGTTGATCTATTCTGACGATTTGTGGGTTTAGTTTTAAAACATATTAAGTAATAAACATTCAAGATGAATAAAACCTGCACTAAATGTTCAAGTCCGAAACAACAGAATGAAAAACTGTACAGAAAAATCTGAATAATTACATTTTAAAATTTTTTATTTTTTCATCATTTTTAAGCTTGTTTCCAATATATATATTTATAAAACTAATAGGATTAGCTTTTGATGTGCCTTGAAATTATATAATTTCCAATTGTAACTCAATACCGTTTGATGACATGAAATTAGCTTGTTAAAAAATTTTGTAATGAATATTAATAATGACCAATGAAATAATTAATATTGAACTTTCTAATAGCAGTATTAGTTAAGAATTGCCCTTAAACACATTTTTAATTATATTGAATTAATGAAGGTAGTTACAGACCCACTATTCTGATTAACTATTACCTACTTTTGATTATCCTTAACTATGTTGTTTAATGTATTTGAACATGTCTTCTCCTAAAATATATCTTTTCTTAAATTCAGCGAGAAAATGTACAAAAACCTTATTTTTGAAATCCTGAGCTAACACGCAACTGTATGATATCATATAGTTGGGATATATAGTAATGATACCACATAGTTAGGATACATGAGATTAAGTAATGTTTTTGTAAAGGTTCTTATGATGTTATGCATTAGAATAATTATAATTAAGAAACTGATAAACCATAAAATGTGGGCATGATTCTTTTCTGCTTCATGAGTTGTTGTTTTTTATGATCTCAGTCCCATTGTTTCCTGAGATTACATTGGGATGTATATATATAAAAAAAATAACTCTTGATGAAACAAATGCATGTATTTTGTAATAAATTTTAAAAAATCTCATTTCAGTGGCCCAGTTCCCGTTTTGGTCATGAGTCTCATCTTCATTGCGTCAGTTTTCATGCTTCACATCTGGGGTAAATACACCCGCGGCTAAACTCAACAATCGGTCTCACTCATTCTCACTGGCAGGACTCAAAATTGGACCACGGACAGGCAGGGATACAAGACTTATAAATTACAGTAAATGAAGTTCGCAAGTCTGAATGACGGTGCTGTTGTGAAATGAGAAAGAATGTGCTGTGAATGTTTGACTTATACAAGAGTGGTGTTGGCTTATGAATTTCAATTAAACTAATAAATTATGTTAGGATTTTAATTCTTGAATGTGTCATTCCATTTAGTTCAGTTTGTAGAGCAATTGAAGCTGAAAGTTGAGAGGCAACAACAAAAAAAACAACAGTGTTAATAATTTTAATCAAACTTGATGTGTTATTTCTGCTGAACTACATGAGTGATTGTCTGACTGTAATGACTGATATATTTTGGTTGATATTTTCAATTTTATTGATGTACTACAGGCTGTAATAAAAACAGTTCTAATTTTATGGTTTGGCGTGCTTAAACCAATTCTTTTAATAGTTATTATTTAAGGCTTTTAATTTTAAAAGTTGTGGTTGTCAATATACAAAAATTATATATATTTCTACGAGGTAATCTGTACTCTCATTGTATTGGTTTCAGAGGAGTCATTAAGACTGCAACGTATCTCGTAGTGTTTTTTTGCCACAGAAATAATTAAGATTCACCCGGTTAAAACACAGTAATCAATGGGAGTAACATTTGAATCATCCATGTTAAAATTTTATTGAAAGACAATGAATGGGAAAATATTGACATGGTAACAATGTGAAAAATGTCATTGAAATTGAAACACATTTGATAGCTAATTTACAATTAAAGTCTCGGGGGGGGGGTTCCATTTCTATTAGTCTTACTCTAGTCTACAATGATAATTTAAACTTTGTGTCCTTAGAGTTCAGATTGAACTTGAAAAAAGAACAGCAAGAGTTTAACCCAATATAAATAAATACCAGTACATGTATATACACTTGCAAAGATCATATGTACAGAAATAAAACATCCCATTAGTTAATTAGGTTTGTTATTTCTTGTGTCTTTTGAGACAACACAATTTTTGGCTTATGAGCAGAAACATGAAGTAAAATTGGAGCCATCTAAATAGTTGATGCATATATATTACCACTTGGAAATGAAATATCAGATTAAAATCCAAAATGATCAAACCATTAAGAGCCCTTGATAGTTGATTCACACATTTTATGTGTAATCCACAAATTGAGTCTCATTATTTAAAAGGACAATAAAAAATTAATTGAGAGAAAGATGATGGCCAGTGTCTAATTATTAAGTTTCTTTCATAACTTGGAGAACAAAAAACTGATGATTAATAATGATGCATAAGAACTGCAGGTAATTATGTCCTATATAATTGAGCACAAGTCCATTATGACCCCATGGGCTGCCTGTATGTTGTTTTAAATGAAACATTTTGTTGGGTCGGTGAACATTAAATATAAGTCATAACAAAACTCATAAGCAGTAATTAATCGACACACTACACATAAATAAATTGATGGAGCACATCCATAGCAGTAATGAAGTCTAAGCTCTGAACAAAAAAGAAGTAGCCACCAATGTTATTCTTACTTTTCAAGTAAAGTTCATTTTATTCATAGTGCCTTGAAATTGTGTTACTCTTCCTTCACATACAAACAAGTAATGTACATCCTCAACTGTTTGGTAACACTTTTTTTACAGCTATTTGTGTACATAGAATTAGAGTCTATATCTGCCACAATTAATTACACCTTGAACATAAGTGTTTTATACACCAGCTTATACACTGCACCTGTCAGTTACCTTCATTTAGTATTGTTTCTAGTCGCTGCCATCATTGTCTTCAGAATTACAGTGTTTTTCTAAAGTAACATTACAAAAATAAGTTACAGGTATTTATGATGAAAGCTTGAAAGTGATTTACAGGAAAGCCGTCCATAAATCGGCAATGAGGTTTACAGGCCATGAATAAAATATACAGAATGAACCGATAAAACCACCTCTAAATTGACCAGACGTCAATCACCTAGGCTTTTCCTGGCCGACAACCAAGCAAGAGCCCATTTCATATTGGTCAGCATGTATTTCAAGGCTTTTGTCCATTGCTCCTCAGAGTTAAACTGCATTCTAGAATTAGAATGGAAAAAAATCTCATAGATCAATAATAGAAAAGCTACACTTAATTATAAAGAAAATTAATGGACATTTTTAACAATTTGCATAAAATCACAGCTAAGTTTTCATTTCATTCTATTTGTTTTTGTACGTTAAGGCTAAACCGTCGGTTGTTTTGTGACTTCTTGTCAGGCCTATGCATAACCAGTTTTAACAAAATGTATTTAACTAGTGTATTACCCGTCAAAAATGACGGGAGTTTTCAAAATGGATATATTTCAGTTTTTGTAATTGTCCCTTTTGCGTGAAAGCCGCATAGTAAATAATCAGAAAATGTAGAGACCAAGAGAGAAAAATTAAATCTCTTTTCCATATTGAACAATTTTATGCGGACGTTTGAAAATAGTTTTCAATATATTTTTCAAGGTTATTTTTTTTAGCGGTGGGCTTTCTAAAATCTAGCGTTACGAATGGACATAGCAGAGTATATATTTTGATTATATATACGAATATATGTGTTATGAGAAAACCTCCAAGCTTTGCGTTATATAAGTTTGCATGAATAATAATGATATAATCATGATAATAGTAAATGCATAGTGAATTACACACAGCATAAACGTGATACTGCGGCAAAGAAGTTTGAAGTTCGACAGTATTAACAAATATTGCTGAGGAGTCAGCCGGACGTTAACTAGCGGCATTGAATAGTGCGCACCAATTATGAGTGCACCAATAATACAGCACAGTGCGTTAAAAATAAATTATGTGACTGTAATGTGATCCACATCACGCATATCTGTGATATGAAGCCGTTTAAGCTTCATCGATGATTATGACTTGTCAGTTTATTCGCCCATTTGTCCATACATTATTACCACAACATTATCAAAACATGTAAAAAATAAACTGTAATTTTACACATGTTAATAACTATTTATTTTGCATGAAACGTAGTAAGCAAAGTTTGTCACAGGATAACAGAAAAGATTAACTTATCAACTGTTAATCATATTTACAATTTAATATACACGTGTTAGTAATTCGCATAAACGTTTTTATTGTTGTCAAGTCAGCACCTTTTCAAGATCTATTATGACTTGTCAGTTTATGCGCCCATTGGTCCATACATTATTACCTTTACATTATCAAAAACATGTAAAGAAAAAATTGTAGCTATTTACAAATATGAATAACAACGAACTATTTATTTTGCATGGAAACTTTGAAGTAAAGTTAAGCACTGGATAAAAGAAAATATCAAAGTATCAACTTAAATATACACGTTTTAGGAATTCTAATAAACGTTTTCATTAATTATTGTCAAGTCAGCACCCCTTCCAGTTCTATATTAAAAGCAAAGATTTTTTATTCAAAATTAGTCTAAGACGCATTAAAATATTGCATGTAAATAACAATTTAAAAAAAACTATTGTGGGGAGGAGTCCGATTTTTAAATATGTTATTTTTTTAAACATACAAAAATGCAATCTCAAAGTGTATAAAAGAAAAACAAACGCTAAACTGAAGCATAAGTTCAAAAATTTCATTTACAGTAATAAATAATGGCTTTTGCTAGTTCAAAAAGCATCGAAACTTGACAACCGAACGACAACCAATTGTAAATTTCATAAAACGAATGTGATATATTAATATAGAAAATAAATTATAATTACGTACGTAATATTGACATGGACACATACACAAAAACGGACATTTAATACAAAAAAATAATAATAATATTAATCACATCAAATAAAACATTGCTCTTTTTACTTCGTTTCCTTCACACATTAATAAAAGCTCAAATAATGACGTCACGTCTTAATATTTTATGGTGAGCAACACATTTTTTTAATCTCGAAAGCAACATTTTTATTTTTATTAAATCATGAGTTACATCGCATAGCGTCCGGACTGACTGACTGACATTACTTGCGTGACAATTGCAAATTATATAGTTTAATTGTTTTATAATTAGGAAAATAAATCAGTTTTGATAGATTCAGAGATAGTGTAAATCCATTAACTTATAGAAACTTACTTTATAGAGTATTGAGCCTTCTCCCCTTCGTATATTTTCCCTTTACTCATCTTATAAGGTAAGTTGAATGTGGAGTCCTCCTTTTCTACTTCATCGCGGAACTGTTCACAATGAAAGTAACACAAGTATTAAATGGAACTGTTCACAATGAAAGTAAAATTTGCATTAAATGGAACTGTTCACAATGAAAGTAAAATTTGCATTAAATGGAACTGTTCACAATGAAAGTAAAATTTGCATTAAATGGAACTGTTCACAATGAAAGTAAAAATTGCATTAAATGGAACTGTTCACAATGAAAGTAAAAATTGCATTAAATGGAACTGTTCACAATGGAAGTAACACAAGTATTAAAACTGTTCACAATGAAAGTAAAATTTGCATTAAATGGAACTGTTCACAATGAAAGTAAAAATTGCATTAAATGGAACTGTTCACAATGAAAGTAACACAAGTATTAAATGGAACTGTTCACAATGAAAGTAACACAAGTATTAAATGGAACTGTTCACAATGAAAGTAAAATTTGCATTAAATGGAACTGTTCACAATTAAAGTAAAATTTGCATTAAATAGAACTGTTCACAATGAAAGTAACACTAGTATTCAATGGAACTGTTCACAATGAAAGTAACACTTATGTTAAATGGAACTGTTCACAATGAAAGTAACACAAGTATTAAATGGAATTGTTAACAATGAAAGTAACACTAGTATTAAATGGAATTGTTAACAATGAAAGTAATACTAGTATTAAATGGAATTGTTAACAATGAAAGTAACACAAGTATTAAATGGAATTGTTAACAATGAAAGTAACACAAGTATTAAATGGAATTGTTAACAATGAAAGTAACATTAGTTTTAAATGGAACAAGAAACAGGTGACTTTGTACAATATTAATGTAACAATACTCAACAAAGAGGTTGTAAAATACGAGTTGGGGTCATCAGTAAATGATGTCACGCACCACAGGGGGATCATACGTTTGTGACGAGGGGGGTGGGTGTATAAGACCGTTGTTCTCGCATCAAAATGCGCAACTTTAGATAAAAGTTCCACTTACATATTTGATTGCTTTCAATTTATTTATGATGTTTTAAATGTTTTAAATTCATGAGTGTTACTAAATTAGAGTGCAGTCTTACACTAAATACAAACTTAAATGACAAAACAGTTATTTTAAACATGCTCATTTTCAAATAGAAAATACGGCTTTGGTGAGGGGGGTGAGAGGCAAAGCTTTATAATGTCATCTTTCGGGGGTGGGGGGGTGGGGGGGAGGTAACTTTGTGTGATGAAAAAAAAGGGGGGGGGGATGACTAATCGCCCAAAATCGCATGACATCATTTATGGACAGCTCCTTGAATTTTGAGACTACAGAGTTCTCAGATGCCACCTACCTGTTGTAGACACTCCAGGAAGGCTACCATGGCAGAGTCAAACCTGTGGCAACAAACAGTTTTAATTATTTAATAAGAAACACCTGGCCAAGCAAGCAGAATAAACTTTTTATTTTAATGTCAGGTAAATGAGTTACACTTTATGACTAAATGACCGGAAACCTTAATTTTAAATATGTCCTATTATTTATAGACAGAATATGAAAATTCAAACTTTTTTTCCCCAAAGAACTTGAATTTAAAAATTAATTTTTTCAGATGGTAACATAACTTATCAAACTGCTCACTTAGATTGACAAATATGATAGTTGATAGCATATATCAGGGGTGGACAGACCTGTAGTTGCTGAGAGCAATTTTAAAATATAAAATAAATAGTTGAGGACCGCATTGAAGCACTATGAGTCATTAAAACTGGCTTAGAAATCTTCCACTAATCGTTGTAACATATCTTTCAGAAATTGTATGCGAACCGCAATGTGAGCACAGAACAGACTCATACAAGCCCCAGTTTGGCATATATAATTATTATTGAAGGATGGAATATAAAATAGTATTACCAAATAACCTAATCCTGTAATTACTTATTACACTGAATCCTTGCAATCACCCAGGGTCTATTCAAACATCATTACACCAGACCATGCCGGTCTGTTGCCAAGTGACACTGGGTTCACAGGCCTCGGCTATGAGGGTTCCATGCTATTCCCAGCTGCCTTAGTTTCCCTAACTAGTGTCAGGTACCCCTTTGGAGCTGGGTGGAGTCAGGGACACCCTAGGCCCCGGGAACATATACCTGTCGTCACGCCAGCTGAGTGCGCATGCCCCTCAACCACCAGTGTCCTATTCAAGCATCCTGCCCTGGATGATATAAAACAAGCAGACTTACTTGGTGTCCCATAGAAATCGTATGCCCCCTGATCCATAGAGAGGCAGCTCTTTCTTCTCATCCATGACTTCAATGTATGAGTGGTTTCCGTAAGGTACTGGGCGGTATCTGGGTTATTAGAGATAGATGGTGTGCGTAGCTTTTCAGTTAAGCATCTAAGTTTTAAATGTCACTAGGCAGTGCACCCCCACCCCTACAATGATGCTTGACTTTGCATAAACTTTGTCTGATGCTGAATTATTATTAACAATTTTAAACAGTCATTTCTGTGACATTTCCTGGAATCTGCTTCCAAAAAACACATTTCCAGAGATGCCACTATCATCCTCTACGATTAGTTCAAATAATATTAATACAAGCAAGATGGGTTTTCTCTTCAGATTTTACAACATTAAAAATGCTATATTATAAGATTTAAGCGTAGATTGTTCTTCTATTTTTTTTTAAACTCACTTTTTAAATTGCAGTCCAATTTTTGAGGCCAAAGACACTAGTAAGAGGACCACTTGTCCCCATGCTGTGTTAATTTCAGTCCATTCAATCTACAGAGGAATGTGGACAGTTACACGCAATAGCCGTTTATGTTAAAATATAGAAACATGTTTTTCTCACTTTTACAGATACTTAAAAGATATTCATATTTTTAATATTTCAAGCACAAAGTAAAAGCAACATTTTTTTTGGTACAAATGTTTTTTGCTTTTAACGTCTTTTAAAATAATAATTTATGGAAAATATTTTTAAAAATTGAGATTGAGAGAAATAATATACTTTTTGTCAGGGGTAATTAAACAAAAAGATTTAGAAAGGCAGACACGGCAACTTACTGTTGTGTTTGGAAGTCTCCCCAATCTGAAATCATTGATTGTGCCAAACTCTCCGTCATGCCTAGCAAAACGACGAAGAATTCCAATTCTTTTTAAAAATTCTATTTTTTTCAAATTTTAAAAAATATCCTAATTTTAAAAAAAAACGAGTGATTTTTAAATTTTTTAAAATCTTTCTACATGTGTCCAAAATTCTTGTTACCACCAAAAACAAGAGACTCCTCATAAAAACACAATAAATCTAAGGCACAAATTAAAAGCTACTATTTATTCAAACCCTTTCCACTCAGACACATGATGCCCAATGTTCCATTTAAGCTGTGTGGCCGCGCAGATAACTGACTGATGCCACGCAGCAATTTTGAATAATTGCGCAGCAAATTTTGTAAAATATTGAAATAAAAAATGGATGCTGTTCAACTTTGCACATGAGGGTTTTCTACTGTGCACACAGACCAACGAACCTTAGAGGGAACATTGACATAGAGTAATGTTCATTCATCAATCATATGCTTACCATATATGGAATGTTGCATTGAATACGTTGGTTTTCTTGAGTCTGTCAAGTTGTGCTTGGGCATACCTCAGCTGGTTGTCAACACTGTTATATGTGCATCATAATGTCATTATATTTTTTGTGTAGTTAGGATATGAATGTTTTACATTGAATGCATGTATTAATATATGTGTGTTACTATCTTTATTGAGCCTAGCTGCTTGCTGGGGTACTGGGCTATATAAATTATCAAATTATCATTGCATTTTAAGAGAAAAATATATATCACGCATTTTACAGCACATACTTTGATCTATTGTCAATTAAAAAATTTCTTCACTATTTGTTAAAGCCTACATCTCATTATTTATGAGTGATAAGAGTTGCATAAATCTATTTGATCATGTGATGTGAGAATTCCACTATGTGAATATTGACTGTTCAGGTAGATATCGCATAGATAATAAATTCACCTTCTTTGTTCATCCTCCAATTCAATGGCTATCCTGCACTGATCATTGAACTCATGCCAATAGCTACAAGAAAAAAGGTAGGATATAATATAACAGGTAGGATATAATAATGTAACTCATAAAAAGAAAGTTAAGTGCTAAAAGTACTTATATCACATTTTTGTCGAATTTAATCTAGTCAGTGAACTTTTAACATCTGGTTTAGACCAATCTACTGTATAAAGTTGAACAAAACATATGCAATGTAACTAGCACCAATTTTTTTACAGCCTTTAAAAAAATGCTATTATCAAAGAGACAAAAAAATAAAACAAAGCTTGGATTATCTCAAAATACATATTTTGCGACTAATGTACTTTTAGCACTAAGCTTTTCAAATTAAAATTTTTTTGAAGTGCTAGCTTTAAAAGAGTGTTTCCCAACCATTTCAAGTAATTCTAGGGCATGAATCAGTCCAACAGATTCACTGAATGCACTATGAAATTTTTAAAACAAGTTTGCACCAAATTTAAAATTAAGAATTAATTCATTAAATAAGGTATGGGAAAAGTATTGTCAACAAAACATAAAATATCTTGTCACTTTAGAAGTAACTAAGCGTTTATAATTTGGATAAGAAAATTTATAAATTTAACTCTTTCACTGCCAGTGGGCTTTCCACATTTGCGCCAGACCAGTTTCTTTTAAAAAAAAATGTTATATTAAAAAAAACATTAAAAGCTAATTGAGCAGAGAATTATAATATGTAAAACAAAAAGCAATATTACAATAATAGTTTTTAAGTTTTATTTCATTATCGGAAATCATTTTTTTAAAAAATTGAAACAAAATTTTGAACTTATCAGACTAAACATTGTCTGCATATACTGGTATCATGTTTTGCTATAATTTACACAAGCTATATCCATTTTTTTTGTAAACAAAACTGTCCACAGTGGACAGTTTTATTTACCTTGGCAACGTTGTAGATAAACAAGGAGGTAAAGACTTTGATGTAAAAATTAAGGATTGGGAAGGCAAGAGCAGCCTTCCAACAACTGGAGAATTTTTGGGTCTCCAAAAACCTAAGCAGCAAGTTAACATAAGGAACGTGACCAGTGAGATCACAGGGAATGAGTTTACATGTTGCTTGTTGAATGTATGTCAAATAACTCTGAGTTCTCCTTAAACTGTTCTTAAGGTAAGTTTCATTTTCAACCACCTATGGGTGGTCACTTGTCATGTTGGGAAATCTTGCTTTAAAAGATTTAATTGGTTAATACCCAGGTAGTTTCAACAGGTGTTTATGTCTTATCTATACAGATGCTCCTTCTATACAGAAGATTATTATATCCTACGTTCTGCTAAGAACATATTGGCAAGTGACGCAGCATTCACAGGCCACGGCTCCTAGGGACCACGCAATTTCCCAGCTGCCTTTCTTTCTCTAACTTGTGTGAGGTACCCATTCGGAGCTGGGTGGACTCAGGGACACCCTTGGCCACAGGAACAAGTCTCTACCTTCGTGGAGATTCGAACCTGTGACCCCCGGTACGCCAGCCGAGCGCGTGCATGCCATTCAACCACCCGGCTTAAGTGGATCGGACCACATTCAAATTTATACATTCCACAAGAAAGTGACTACATGTATTACAAAACACATAGCCTACATCTCCTCATCTTCCTCAAGCTTTTTGGCCTTGACCTTTTCAACAGCCATGGCCTCAGACACCATTTCCCTCTCTCTCTCAGCTTGTTCCAGCTCCTGCATCAGACGCTTTTCTTCTTGCATCAGCTAAGGGAAAACAGACATGGTGATGAGATGATTAGATTGGAATGTTAAGTCTTAAAATAAAAAAATATTGAAAAATCATATATTTAAGAAACAAGTTGTAAAATAAGAAATTAAAAATATTAAATAAAAGTGTAAGATTGTTATCAACTTTTGTTGTTGTTTTTTTACCTTACTTCACAGACCTCTCCATCAAAAATGTAATAAATAAGAACATGTAGCTTTGATTTACTGTTTATTAAATAATAGATCATAAATTAAAAAAAAATTGTTAATTTTTTGGGGGGGTAGAGAGGAAAAGGGGGGGGGGTAAAATAGATTTTTGCATAACATTACATACAAATAAACCCACCTAATATGTCAATGTTGTAATTTTTTTAAATTATCTGAAAAAAATCTGAAGTTTAATTATTTATTTTTTTAAACTGCCCACCTGTCGTAGTTCCTCATCAAGTTCAGCCTCTATGTCTACATCAGCTGAAAAACCCAGCTTGTCTAAAAAGTCCCTAAAATTAGAAATTAAATTAGTGTTTCAAGAGTACTCAGTATGTTTTCTTAGTATGCATTTACAAATTAACACAGTCAGTATATTATAATACCAGGATATCTTTAACCAGTTCTTGGTGAAACCAATGAAAAGTTTTGACTGACTTGTATTCTTTGCTTTCATCCTCAACAATTTTCAGCTGGTGGTCAAGGCTGTCCAGCAAATGGTCAGTACATTCCTGAGGCAGAATTAGTTTAAAAACACAAGATACAGATTTGGTTCAATGAATAATCTCAATTTTATGTTGTATAAAATTTAAATTATTCCAAAGCTTTTTTTTTAAAATTAAAATTTCAAAATAAAATTTCTTAAATCTCTTATTTCTAAAGCAAACTTATTTTTAAAAATTAAAATGTACACACATTACTGTTCAAAATGTGTTCAAGGCTTGATGATAAATGTTAAGAAGCTCAGGGTTAGAAGACAATTCTTTCATAATTAATATACCTGACACAAAGGATGATCAATGTCTGAACAGCCTGACATGAGATCAAATAAGTGACCTGTTACCTGGGCAAACACAAACAGGTAAGCTTAGTCAAATAAAGAGTAAATCTAAATGAAAACATTTCATTAGAAACTGCAACATCTCATATAATTATATTTGGTTTTTAAAGTCTAGAATTATCTATGACAATAAAGGAAATCTGGCACAAATTATAAAAGACTGGTTTTTAAGACTACTATTGGCATAGGTGAGATATAAACTCACCCTGGATCTTATACTGAGGGTGTCCATGCTTCCTGGTCCTAAATTGCCAACCAGTGTGAAGTCATTTGATTCCTCAAAACTATAGAAAAAGTAAACTGACTTAAACAGTTCATTGGTTAAAATATGAGTGAGACTGCAATCAGGCTTTCAGAGGAAAAAATAAATGTTATTTAAACAGCGTATCTATAGGCCTGACAGGACATCACAAATCAACTAAGGTTTCAGCAAAAGGCCTTCCTCAACCAGCAAATGGACAAAAAACAAATAAAGTAAACTAAAATTAATAAACAAAATAAAATGAAAACTAGCTGCAGTGTTAGCCAAAACTAGAAAAAGCAAATGTTAACAGTAACTTTGATTAAGTTTCCATGAATACATGATGAGAAATGTTGGTTTTAAAAATCATCATTCTGAAATAGTTCCTCTCTAGAAAATGAAATGGGACGTTTTGAAACACACATAACGATACTTACCCCCCTCTTGACACGAATGTTTCTGTATAATCTTCATCTTCTTCCATTACAAGCTCCTGGTGACAATAACAATTTTTTTTTATATAAGTAGAGGTCATTAACAAGACTTAACTTATAATACAAATATTTTTTTTAAAAATAAATGGCTCTCATTTGACCACTGAGAGAGGAGAATGGTACAAGGAATGGGAAGACAAAAAGATACCCAGAGGTGTGCAAGGAAACATGCCCTACCCATGGCGGAAACTTGGGAAAATGAGTTTGTAAATCAGGTGATGACAGAACATTGTCCAAATAATTCTTACTTTATCATCCTAGACAACAATGGGGATACAATAAGGCATTGCGGGCTCATCCTCTGAAAAAGTGGCACACCAGTTCTGTTGACTTTGTGACCTAAGATCAACATAAAAATGGAGGCCAGAGGCTGTACGGAGAGTCCCATGCTCAGTCAATGAGAGGTGTCAATAGGGGCGTGCGGGTGCGGACCGCACCGGGGGAAAACATCACAAGGGATGACACCAAAGTTTATAATTATGTTTGCTCCCGTTATTTGGCATGGGCAGACTCGGAGGAGGTCTAAGGGGTAAGTCATGTGGGGGTGACACCATGAGCTACCGCACTGGGTGACACAAACCCTAGTCACAACTTGGAAGTCAATGGTATATGGCTCTACCAAGAAGATGGTGCGGTTGCCAAGTTACTAGCTAGGGCTTAAAGAATGTATGTTCAAACCAAAATGAAAACGTAAGTAAAGGGAAGAACTATTTAAAGAGGGGAAAGACACAGAGAGTGGCGGGACCTTTTCATTTAGCGGGGGAAATACCCGGTTATTCCAATAAAAATAAAGGACTGTTTGATTACTGGATGGACCTTATAGTGAGGGGACATACAGTTCAGTCATTTCACAAGGGGAAGGACTGTTAAATAAGGGGAAGTACGATTCAGAGAGTGTCTTTTATTATCTATACAGACGCTCCTTCTATACAGAAGATTATTGCCTCAACAGACCATGCCGGTCTGTTGGCAAGTGACGCAGCGTTCACAGACTTTGGCTATAAGGGTTCCATGCATTACTCAGCCGCCTTTGTTTCCCTAACTAGTGTTAGGAGCTGGATGGATTCAGGGACACCCTTGGCCCCGGGAACAAATCCCTGCCTTCATGGAGATTTGAGCCCGCCCGTGACCATCAGTACGCCAGCCGAGCATGCATGCCAATCAACCACTGTGAGTGGATGGACTATATATTTGAGATGGGCCATTAAATGAGGCAAGAGACCTCATTTGTTGAAAGTGTGAATTATTTAAGATATGCAATATATATGCACATATATTTGGACCTTACCTCTGGTCGTATAAACTGGATGCTGTCATCCATATCTGACACACAAACCAAAGGTTCTGAAAAAAAAATCAAAGAATTAGCTACACACATACCAAAGGTTCTGAAAAAAGAATTAAAGAATAAGCTATCATTTTAAAGATGAACCACAGAATGTTTGTTTTAATCAACAAATGGTTCAGCCAAATGTGACTGATCGACCATTCTGTATGACGTGCTTTGTGCCCCTTAATTGGCGCAAACATAAGTCATAATATAGAATCCTAACTAAAAAATAGTAAATTTTCTTGTTAAATTATATTGCATGGTAATGCCCCACAGAAGAGATTAGCTTTTTATAAAATTGGGGGTGAGGCTGCTATGAAGCAAGGTAGAAAGGACATTTTTGAACAGGACATGGATAAGCCTGAAAATTGAAAAAGACATAAGATAACAAAAATACCTGCAAGAAACCTTCCATGTTCATGGTGTACCCCATGGCAAAGCCATTTTTTTGGGTCTTTTTTAATAATGAAACTGCGGTTTAACCAGGTCAAAGCCTATGGTTTTGCTAGTTGCACTGCCGCGGTGTACGTAGACATAGACAATTGAAATAATTTGTAATAATAATTAGTCTAGTTAAAAAATTTTGATTAATTTACAGAGCATGCATTAATTAATTATATTATTAATTAATTATAACTACTATCAATTATTAATGATGCCAATTTTTGCCCAATGAAATCAATTTAAATTTAAGGAGGCATATACTACTTTACTTAGGGGCCGTCCATAAATCCCGTCGCGCGATTTTGGCCAATTTTACACTTCCCCCTCATCACCACAAAAACTTAGACCCCCCCTTTCCAATATGACGACAAAAAGCTTTGCGCCCCCCCCTCATTGAAAGCTGTATTTTCTATTTGAAAAAAGATCATTTTCAAATCACTTCTTTGTCATGTAAGTATGTATTTAGTGTAAGGTTGAACTCTAATATCCTAACACCGAGTGATGCCATGTAAATCGTCATTAAATAAATTGTAAGAAATCAAATATTAGGTGGAGCTTTTATTTTAAGTTACGAGTTTTGATGTGACGTCACATTTCTCAAACAACCCCCCTACCCCTCATCACGCATCGTCACAAATGTGTGGACCCCCCCTCCCCCCTAGGCATGTGACGTCATTTATGGACGGCCTCTTATTCAATACAGTATAAAAAAGTTATTAGGTTAGTTTAAGACTTAAGGATTTAAGTCCAAAAAATTAACTTGACATTGACAGAGGCGCAGAGGGAGGAAAAATTTAAATACGCCTCACTGAGGCCCTCAGTCAAGTTCTACCAGATTTAAGTATTAAATTATAATAACAGAATTTATAATATTAACATTGATGAGTGTACTTGTTTTTATGACATTATGGTACTACTAACTAGTAGCGTTTACCGTGTTTTATTTAGGCTTTTTTAATTATATTAATACTATTACTATGTAAATGTACTATCATTATCATAGTCATAGTAACTATTAACTATGTATATTTCATTTAATAATTTTAATATTATTAACCTGTCAGTTCTTTGAACAAATCTCGAGACATGTCGCTGAAACTTGAATCTATTTTCAGTGGCAGATTGCATCTTTGACAAAGAAAATGAACCAGGGTAGTGCCCGACTTTCCTGCCTCAACACGGGGATTAGACATAATTGAACAGACTAGAAAAAAATACACTGATTAATTGGTCACTTAAACTTTTGACCCACATACTAAAAGGCGAATGAACTAAAACAATTGTAGCCGGAAATGAATGACATTCTTGGTTATGGGTGATATTTTTAATCACAGTAACCTCCCTTTTTTTAAAATAATTCTTTCAATGTATTTTTTTAAAAATATATAATTATAAATTAGAAATATTTTTATTTTGCTAAAATTAATTTTTTAACTAATTGTAAGAGCTGCATAAAATTTTACTTATCGAATAAGACCTTACCCTTAAGTTTTGACTTAAAAAAAAATCCCTATAGTATAGGCTATATCGTATAGGCTATACGATATTTCAACTTAATTATACTAAGTACTAGTCCAATTTTGAAAACCAATTTCTTTAAAGAGCAAACCTATTCAGTAATCACTGTCAATGTTTTTGCTAATTGTTTTCCTTTAACGTTACTTTAAGGGTAGGTTTTACTAATGCAGATTTATTTGGGTTACTTTTACCCTTATTTTTTCCCCTGAAAATCTCGTATGCATCTTTGACCATTGACTGATACCGACTTGGTAGTAGCAGATTCAGAGTCATTTAGAAATATATTTTATTTTTATTTAACCTTATGATTTAATGCTATTTTTATGTTAAAGATATCTGTTACGGTATTATGACAAATTTATTTTGCACTTCTTTTTCACGTAAGTATGTATTTAGTGTAAGGTTGCACTCATTTTAATCTGTCTCATTTTAATCTCTATTGTCAATCCAAACTCAAAAGTCCAAGCGTTTATGCGTGTTTGATGAGAGTATAGTTATTTTTTTAAAACAGTTTGACATCCAATCCTTTTATAAAAATGACATCTTTAATCTCAAGGCAATATATATTTCTGATAATAAGTATTTATTATTAAGGAATTTCCAAAATCTATGAGTGTTTGCTGCATTTCGATCTTTTAAATACTTTATTTTTCGAATAGACAAAAACTAGGGCGCCCCTGAGTCCACCCAGCTCCGAATGGGTACCTAACACTAGTTAGGGAACTAAAGGCGGCTGGGTAATGCGTGGAACCTTCATAGCCGTGGCCTGTGAACGCTGCATCACTTGCCAACAGACCGGCATGGTCTGTGGACGCAATTATCTTGTGTATAGAAGAAGTCGTCTGTATAGATAAGACAACATCCAAAAATTGTTTGGTATTAATTTGTACTACTTGTGTTTCTATGCTCCCACAGTTAGTTTGAAAGTTTGTTACAAAAAATGAGCGCAATGTTAAAAATATTAAAGTAATAGAGGGACTCTGTGAAAAGGGGTGAAAAAGGTTCAAGCAACATTGTTTTTTGTTTTTGTTTTTTAAAATCATGTGTTTATTCTTTAAATCGGGGAGAAAAAATGATTAGAGTCAAATTGTACAAATAAACAAAAGCATCGTTTGAAATGTTGAACTAATAAAAATTTAGGAAACAATTTTTTATTCAAAAGTTTCATATAGAGTAAATAATTATTGAGAATAAACACACACATTTTGAATCTCCTTTTTATTTTAAAATTTATTGATAAATAAAGAAGGTAATATACCATATGGATTATTTTATGTAATTAATCAGTCATCACACAATTATACTTATACGTTATACACATTCACATGGCCACGGCCTTATAAGTTCTTGGCACATATTTTTTTATGACCTTTCTTCCAAGCCTCTTTCTGACATGCTTGAGAGCAGTACCAGGCTCTACCACATCTGCCACAGTGCGGAAACATTTTGGGGGCTCCCAAACCCGCAGTTGTGCCAGCCAACGTTGGACCAGGTAAACTTTCGTAAATATTGTGAGACGCTTTAATATTGTTATCATTGTCAGCATGGCAACAGGGCCAACAATCTGTGCTTTGATTCATTATAAATTCATTTGTTGAACTCCCCTGAGCCAATGACACATTTTCTACCGACGGTTCTGGGAATGGTATTGTAGACTCATCTGTGCTTTGATTCGCGACAACCGAATATTTGTTTGCTTTCAGAACAGTTGAATCAGTACAGAATTCCCCCATACTAACTTCGGCGATCTTGTCCGTGCCAGCTGAGAACGTGCTGTCACCGTGACCAGGTTGTGGTTGAATGGTCTTGACAAGGCCTGTATCCCATGTGGCCCCATGGGTCAACAGACGTGACGCGACAATAGAGGGGGATTGTGGTGGCTGTTGCACCGTTGAGCTAGCAATTGGCTCTGTTGCTGAAAGTGTAGTGGAAGTCGGTGTGGCGGTTGTTGAAGTTGTCAATGTTAAAGATGACTCCTTTGTTAAAGGTGTTACGATTGTTGAAGGTGTCACCGTTGTTGAAGGTGTCATCGTTGTTGAAGGTGTCACCGTTGTTGAAGGTGTCACGGTTTCTAATGCCCTCGTACAAAATGGAATGGTCTGGGTTTTACTGGAGCCAGACGGGACGTTAGACTCGTGAACAGATGCGTCACTTTCACGGGGCGTCACAAGGGTTGATGACGTGTCAGGACCGTCGTCGGCCTTCTTGCCACAGTGGGTGCACGCCTCAGGACCGTCACCCTCAAAGAGGCACCGCGGGCACTGACACAGAAACATGTACCTGCTGTGAACACAAACAAAAATGTGTGTAAACAACTTGGTGTTGTCTGTTTATATCATAAAGTAGAGTTTATCCAGTGTTTACTTAATCAACTGCGTGCTGCCAGTATAGAAGATGAAGCATTCATTTTGGTCTGAGCACTCTGAGCAAACTTAGATGAAATGTATTCATAATACTGAGGTTGACTTTCAATTAGGTAGAGGGCGTGTTCAATTAGGTAGAGGGCGTGTTCAATTTAGTAGAGGGCGTGTTCATTTGGGTAGAGGGTGTGTTCAATTAGATAGAGGGCGTGTTAAATTAGGTAGAGGGCGTGTTAAATTAGGTAGAGGGCGTGTTCAATTGGGTAGTTGGCGTGATTAACATGGGTAGAGGTAGTGTTCATTTGGGTAGAGGGCCTGTTCAATTATGTAGAGAACGTGTTCAATTTGTAAGAGGGCGTCGTCAGTTGGATAGAGGGCGTGTACAATTATGTAGAGGGCGTGTTCAAATTGTAAGAAGGCGTGTTCAGTTAGGTAGAGGGCGTGTTCCATTATGTAGAGGGCGTGTTCAATTAGCTAGAGGGGGTGTTAAACTTTAACGTATGGCGCTGTTACAAACTCAATTCCAAAAATAAAGCCACCACTCTGCAGTGAAAGAAAATCTGCAGTGAAGCCCCTGTAATCTGTGATTTAAACAATCCGCACCACACGTAACAATAAAATAAATAGTTAAATGCACACAAACGCACATAGACGCAATAATTATATGTGTTCTTTATCGAAGTTCCAGTGCGTGTCTTGATTTATGCACATCCTGAACCCCTATCTATTTAAATGTAGGGTCTGGTATGTTACCAATGGAACATAACTCCTATAAAACTAAGTTTGGTATGTTACCAAGGGAACATATCTGCTATAAGACTAAGTCTGGTATGTTACCAAGGGAACATAACTCATAAAAGACTTTACCTCCACAACCTATGCCTTCTCTCCGCCTTGTTCAACCGGATGTCCACGTAGGTCACCGTGACCTCTTCCCCTGCTTCGATCTCTCTGATGGCCATGATCCTGACCCCTGGCCTCCCGTCAACTGCACCACTCACCACCTCGGCGTTGGGGAGACAAGAATGGTTGATCGTGGACGCCAAGGGAAATAACCCATGGAATTCGGCCCTCGCCAGGGGCTCGTGAAAAAATCGGCCGATCTTTTTGCTCCTCTTCGGATCCCGTCGCAACTTGTCGACAAACTCGTGCAAGGCGTCGGTGACATCATGGAAGGCGAGGACGTTGGTCTGCAGTTGCCGGTGTCTTTTGTTGAACTCTTCCAAGGTGACGTCATAGCGCTGGACCTTGGAGCGTTTGAAGATGTTGGAGATGAGCTCAAACATTTTGGGGATGGCCTCGTGGGCGGATCCACTGCCCCCATTAGTGGTGTACCTGTGGGATTGGAACACGCCTTTTTCATTACGCCCTGAAAATTAAGCGTCACAGCCTGGTCTAAGGACTTTTCCCCCCGCATACTTATTGACTATTAATTTCAAATACAGTAATGAAAAAAAAATATTAGGGAAAATATGCATCACCACAAATGTACTGAAAGAATGTATTAAACTGTTATTTTATCACTAGCAACGAGTGAGTCGACCATATTTGCAACGAATAAGATTTCTCTTTTAAAACTAAGTTCAAAACATAACTGATGATCCCCAACAAAAAAAAAGATTGACAAAGACAGCAAACCTGGGTGGGAAGATTCGAATATGTCTGGTGTTTTCTGCAACATAAATACTGATCCCGGTGTAACAGGCCAGATTAAACCCCTGACCAGAATATACCCGGGTATAATCTGGCCTAGGCCAGAATATACCCCCGGGGTTAAACTGGCCTAGGCCAGAATATACCCCCTCAGGCCAGAATATACCCCTTTGACAACATGGGGATATATAGTAAAAAATGGATAAATGACTTTTTAGACTTTCTCTTCATGTTTTAGCTGTGTCAAAGAAATTAAACTCTTTTCTTAAGTAGCAAAATTGTTTTAATTAAAATAAAATAATATTTATAAAACATTTTACGTTTCAAATGTTGATATTGTTAGTTTCAAATGTTGATAGTGCTAGTTTTTAATGTTGATAGAGTTGGTTTTAAATGTTGATAGAGTTAAATTAAATGTTGATAGTGTTGGTTTTAAATGTTGATAGTGTTAGTTTTAAATGTTGATAGTTTTAGTTTTAAATGTTGATAGTGTTAGTTTTTAATGTTGATTGTGTTGGTTTTAAATGTTGATAGTGTTGGTTTTAAATGTTGATAATGTTAGTTTTTACTGTTGATATAGTTGGTTTTAAATGTTGATAATGTTGGTTTTAAATGTTGATAGTTTTGGTTTCAAATGTTGATAGTTTTGGTTTTCCTGGTTGTTATGTAGTTTGTTATCTAGTTGTGTATTTGTTATGTAGTTATGTAGTAGTTATGTAGTAGTTATGTAGTAGTTATGTAGCTATGTAGTAGTTATGTAGTTATGTAGTTGTTATGTAGTTGTTATCTAGTTGTGTAGTTGTTATGTAGTTATGTAGTAGTTATGTAGTAGTTATGTAGTTATGTAGTAGTTATGTATTATTTATGTAGTTATGTAGTAGTTATGTTGTTATATAGTTATGTAGTTGTGTAGTTGTTATGTAGTTGTTATGTAGTTATGTAGTTGTCATGTAGTTGTTATGTAGTTGTTATGTAGTTATTATGTAGTTGTTATGTAGTAGTTATGTAGTTGTCATGTAGTTGTTATGTAGTTATGTAGTTGTTATGTGGTTTTTATGTAGTTATGTAGTTGTTATGTAGCTATGTAGTTGTTATGTAGTTATGTAGTTGTTATGTGGTTGTTATGTAGTTGTTATGTATTGCCAGTGTTCATGTGTTGAATTACTTTATCGCTAAGGAGGATATGGTTGTCCTCTGTTCCTGTCAGAATGTAGCTTATGGACGTATGGCCCTGAAGGTACCTTCCCTCCCCCTTTTAATATGTACACCTTGGTTTTTTAAGATCTCGAGTGCGGCCATAATATGAAAACTTGTCTAAAGTAAGGCCAAGAGTTGTGCTAAGACGCTTTCTTCTTGAAATTGTTAGTGGCTTAAAAGTCCTGATCTGCTTTTGTTTTGAGACAGGTTGTATTTACGATGATATCTGTTTATTCACCTGTGCTTTCTTGTTCCTTTTGTTGTATGCTCCAATTGACATTACCTTTAACAGAGTCATCGGGGAACTGATTGGGTGAAGAAACCTGTTAATTGCTGTAAACTTTTACGTTACTGACATTGTCGGTGTTTCCTAGTATTTTGTCAGTCGATATATTTTTTAGCTAAACTCTTCTCTTGTTTAATGATTCTACCACGAGGTAGGGACCAATCCATCAGGGTTGCATGATTTATATTTACGGCTTTCAAAATAAATTAGGCTGGTTTAAAATATAATAATAGTGGGCGACGAGATCAGAGGTTCTTTTGAATACAGATAAAACGGAACGCAATCCGTGCTTCATTACAATAGATAAATGCATGGAAAGTGGACAATCCAACTTTGGCGAAATCCATAAGGATGACCGTACTGTTTTAAGGGTAACACAGGTAACTGAATTACGCTGATTTAAAAAATAACAATAATTTGCGCTACTGGAACAAAGGTTTCTTTTGAATGTCTTAAGACGCCGCAATGTCAAACCGAGCTACAGATAAAGGTTCGGAAATACGACAAGCAACATGGGGTGAAGTCAAACGATGTTTCCCACACTTTATTCGGCCCATTCTTTTAATTATTTTGCAGATCAGTGTGTATTCAGATAGATTTTTTTAAAAAGGAAAAGTGCCATGATATGTTTATTTCAAAAATAAAATGAAGATAGCTCTAAACCTTGGTTGCCAGTAACATTTAAAATGTATGCCATGAAAAAACATTCATGCATAATTTAATTCAATACTTTAAAAAAATCTTTATTGCCATACTCAAAATAATTAAACAAATGATTGGATTAATAAGCGAGGTACACGAAAAAAATATTCGCAAGTGTTTGAAAAGCTACAACTATAGTCCCTATCGCGCTTAAATTACTTTTTTTTTAAAATAATAAATTCATCTATTGTTTGAATAATTCAACTTTAGACATCGTAATAAAAGAAATTGTTTTTTTTTATTGTTAATAAAACATCTTTCCTACTTAAGAAATAAGTTTAACCTCTATGACAAAGCTAAAACTCCAATAGAATGTCTAAATAGTCATTCAGTCATTTTTTACTATATATCCTCATGTTGTCAAAGGGGTATATTCTGGCCTGGAGGGGTATAATCTGGCCTAGGCCAATTTAACCCCCGGGGTATATTCTGGCCTAGGCCAGATTATACCCGGGTATATTCTGGCCTAGGCCAGTTTATACCCGGGTATATTCTGGTCGGGGGTTTAATCTGGCCTGTTACACCGGAACAAGTTACTAGTAACACTGTACCTACTGAGTTGTGACATGTTATGTCATGTTTAAATATAAATATCCAAGGCTATACACGTTATTGATGTAGGGGAGAGGGGGGTAGAGAGTTGAGTTTATTAATAAAATATAATGCATTATGTTCCAACACCCCCCCCCTTTTTTTTTGTACACACACTTTTTTTTCTTGTGAAAAACAGTAATGCATAAGATTATTGCATTACTAGTGTATCACCCGTAAAAAGATGACGGAACTTTTCAAAATAAATACACATCAGATTAAAAAATAACGTAATACAGAACTTTCATTTATTTTATTTATTTTTATTTGATTCATTTATTATCCTATTGAACTATTTTATGCGGATCGTTCGAAAAGTGTTATTTTTGGTGCAGTAATTTGGTGCGCTGCTTTCTAAAATTAGAAGCACTATAAAACATGACATCCATTCGCAGCGCCACCTAACAACATTACATCCATACAGACAGTGGGAATTGTGTATATTGATTGGCAAGTAAAGCTGCGTTCACAGACATACGAGGGTATTTGCACAGTGCCCAGTTAGCCTTTACCCATCAAATATATGTGTATTAAATTACTTAGATCTCTTAAGTCTTAAAGTAAACCAGTCATCAAGTAGGGGGAAGAAATTATTGTTAAATTCTGTTTATTAAAAAACACTATTTACTTTTCAAACTGGGCTGCGGCCTTGACCCACTCCATTCTTGAGGGTTGACCGGCAGCCTCCAGCCTCGCTTTTGTGATGATCGTGGCCCAGATCTTGGCCAGCAGGGTGGGGCTGTACTCGGCGTTCCACCAACCTTGCCAGGAGGAGCCGTCCGTTGGGATGACGTCACGGAACGACTTCCTGACGTCATACAGCATGGCGATCGTGGAGTTAGGGGACGAGGGACAGATAACCCTGTGGTATCTGAAATATGGTGGAGGTAAAGGGTTTAAACTTCCCTTTAAACTTTACTTTCAAAATTAATTTAAAAACATTTCTTTAAAGATCAACGCAGCTTATATCCACTGTAGTGTCATTATATGTTGTATCTAGGATGTGAAGGATTTACACTGAAAGCATTCTTTTGTGAAGCGCTGTGTGTCCAGTTGTTTGCTGGGGTACTGCACTATACCAATTATCAATTTATTATTATTATTTAAGGATTTAAAAATTCAAATAAATATGTGTTTGTTTGTTCATCGAGCCGATGATGACCATTCATTTGTCGTTTTGATCAGGGTGTAAATGTTGGTATGAATATTTATTATCTATTCAATTTCTTTTTGTTTTTAACAATTGAAAATTAAAGAGTACCAAATATCTTGTTTAAAATGGTTTTAATTATGGGGAAAATTATTTATAGGATTTTACCCCCATATTTACATGCTATTTTAGTTGTTTAAATTTCGCCTTTAAAACTTAAGCGTTCCCTTCCATCCTGGCACCTTATCAGTATTTGCTGATTTTAAACTAGCCAGGGTTGCTAAACAACAATATGCATTTCTTTCATTGGATTCCCCCTTCTCCCCCACAATCAACGATTTCGAACCTTTTCTCCAGTAAATGATGTGCCACATAAAATCTGCCATAAAGCAATTATACTTTATACATAAGAATCTAGTTGACAGCTTGTGGTGCCACCTGGAAACCAATGCTGTCGCATAGCCCCCCCTCCCCAAATCGCTAAAAATGATAAGTGATGAGTTTTGCAAAGATTCACCTTTGCCAGGCTTCGTCTCTGCACGTCTCGCTGCAGTAGACGACTCTGTCGCAACTCTTGCACGGGACGCACTTCCTCCTTGGCCAGAATTTCTTGAACGCCCTCTGAAGGTCCGCTATAGCCAGGTGGCCCTTCGAGAAGACGTCTGCCGGCTTGACTAGCGAGACGCCGCATTGCGAGCACGCCGTGATGAAGTCAGACGCCATCGTCTGCTCGGCCAGCTCCGGCAGCTCGGCGAACAGCAGCTGACCCTTGGTCACCGGCCTGGTGGTCACCAGACCATGACCACTGCTGGTAACGGACACACGAACTGGGGATCCCTGGGGAGGGGGGGTGTATACAATAGATGAGTAGCTCACTTCAGATGTGTTAAAAGATAGAATTTGATTTGATACATAAAATCAAGTACAGACAAATTAACATATATAATCTATTAAAGAAAAATTGACAGACAATATCCATTACAGACAAATTGACAGATAATATTAATTACAGACAAAATGACAGATCTTATCAATTACAGATGCTCCTTATATACACAATATTATTGCATCCTACGCGTAAGAAATATTAAATCATTAAAGGGAAATCACCGATACTAAGCGCAAGGGATGACCGTTTTCACGTGAGGACAATCGGGGTTGGAATCAAAGTATTCATGTTTTGGTGAGACGTGCAACTATCCTGTGAGGACAGTTAATTAAAGATTGTTGAGGACGCCATACGTAGACTTGAACTTGAAAGACATTTTGAAATGTGATTTAGTTTTTTAAGCATATTATTACTTTGGATCCAAGCTTTTAAAAAATTTGTTGTTCCGCACTGCTCACGTCGAAGGGACCTTAAACGTAGTCTGTGTTGTTATAGGGGCCTTTTACCAAAACAATTGTATAATCACTATAAATATACATATATGTTAGGGATCTTAATGCAGTTTGTGTTGTTATAGGGGCTTTTTACCAAAACAATTGTGTAATCACTATAAATATAAATAAATATATATATATATATACATGTGTGTGTGTGTGTGTTTGTGTGTGTGTGTGTTAGGGATCTTAGATGCAGTCTGTGTTGTTATAGTTAGGGACTTTTTACCTAAACAGTTGTAGAATCACTCTAAAAAATAATATATGGGAATAGCTGAATGAAAACTGACGGGTGTCCAGACCTGAACAAATGGAGCGTAGATCCGTTGAGCGTGTATCTCCTTTAGTAGACTGTAGGCTGTCTGGACCCACGTGTCGTGCCCGAGGTCTGCAGACGATGCCAACACCACCGCCTTCAGCCACTTCTCAGCTGTGATAGCCAGGCCGAGTTTATCCAGCGCTTTGGCTTTAGTCATTTGAAACATTCAAACACATAATAATTGTACATCAAACAAAGAGAGCAAACTAATTTTTAAATACATATATTTCATTATGTATTGTTATTCAACGCAAAAAGACTGGCATGGGCACGCCATTTATTACTTCTTTTTTTTTGCAACGTTTGCCAGCTTGATAGTTATGTGTGACATTGAGAGTGATGAGGTAACGCTAGGAGAGAGGACTGGCTTGTTCATAAGGTAAGCGCGTAGTGTATTGAGAATAAAACTGTTTGATATCCTAACCCAGTGAATTGAACTTTATTGCAATTAACTATCCACCACTGGGCTACATTGAGTTACGAACAATAATTAGTAGATTTAAATTACATCCTCCCATCAAATATTTATGTGTTCATAAATATATGTGTTTCTTCAATTCTTCATTACCAGTTGTTGTTAATTTTTTTTAATTGTTTTTTTTTAAATAAAATTATTTTAATGCCAGTAATCAGTTACCTCCCTCTACACAGAGTTCAAAAGTCCGCTTCGTCTCCGGCACTTGGGCAATGGACCTCAAAGTTTCCAAATGATCCTCCACGGCATTCATGACCTTTGCCCTCAAGGTCCACAGATCGGCGTCAATGGGCTGGTCACTAGACTCAAAGGCATCATCCAAGTGAATCAAGGCGTCACAACTCTGCCCCCTCAGGAAACAATTGTAGGCGTTTTTGTAATGACTGTCTTTCGAACAAACCGACAAGTTTTTGGTTTCACTAGAGTCGTCTAATTTAGGACCACTTCCGGGCTCGTCATCACTTGATGTTCGAGTGTCAGTCGCAGGGTCCATCACCACGGTATGAGAACCCCCTCCGTTGATCCATTCACGCCTCGAGAAGGAACACAGAGCGTCGTAGAGCCCCCATTTTTTGAGAACCTCTCTCTCCAAGGACTCACCTACATCATCGTCATGGAGACCACACGCCAAGGTGCCGAGTGACGTCATCTTGGCTGTGACGTGAGTGGGTAATTTATTCAAGGAATTGTGTCACTAAGGTTCTCATAAGGTTCTGTCAGACGACAGAGAAAGTTTTCAATTGGCAATATCTAAACGTTTACCATGGCGCAGTTTTGTTAACTTCTGTCTAAGCTTCTTGTAAAAACAAATAGAAGACAATAGAACACTCCCTCTGATACTGATATTAACACACGATGACTTAGACTAAGGAAATCACACCAAACAACTCCACACGTTCAGCAAACGATAGCACAACGAAGCTTTGATTTGGTGCCGCCTAATCAAGAGTGTGTTTTGCACACCTGTGAAATCTTACCTGAATTGTTTACTCGCACCTACCGTATTAGCCCCCAAAAAAGCCAGCGTGAGTGTGTCGCTGCTTTTTGAAGGTGCACAATAAAGTTTGTGGTGTAGAGAGGTAGATGATTGACACAGTTCAGGGCAACACCCGCCCCATAGATGTCAGAAAACATACAAGTTTCCGGACACGAAACGTCTAACTTGGATAAAAGCAAATCAAACGAATCTCAGGGTTGCTACTGAGATCTAATGATTTAATGGGGAGCTTTTCTAAAGTGAATAAATGTAATTATTCTGTAATTTTAAACATTTCAAGGTAGTGAGCTATGTCCCTACCATACCCCCTTTAAAAAATAATGAGAACCCTTCACAGGTATTCCCCTCTTCCCTTTTATACCCATTCGGACTGGCAAAGAATATGAGTGAACATTTATTAGTTTTACAGTACACGCGAGCACTGCGGGAGAGAGTAACACTGCACCACAACTACGAGCATTTGGTGCTAAGAGTATGAGCACATCCCCCATGTGTTACCTGTTGCGCGTGCTACTCACAAGTTGTTGAAGATGAAGCCGGCTAGCGACTATACTCTCAATACACGTGCTCTCTCTGTTCCCAAGACACACACTAAAACATTTGGTGAAAAGGTCTTTCTCTTTTTGTGCCCCAAAAACAATGGAATTCTCTACCAAGACACATTCGCAACTACTAAGGCATTCAAGACTCTTTAAACTTTACTTTCAAAATTAATAAAAAAAACAATTTTAAAAAAATAATTTCATATTAAACGCAGCTTTTATGCTCCATTATCATGCCGTTATGTCATTATATGTTGTTTTTAGGATATGAATGCTTTAAATTGAATTCATTGATAAGTATGTGAGTGTGTTATTAATTTTATGAAAAGCGCCGTGAGCATAGTTGCTTGCTGGGATACTGCGCTATATAAAGTATCAATTTATTATCATTATACTCTTTAATACGTGATGGCAGATAACGGTGTAACTTGCAGGTGGGGAAGGGGATAGGGACATAGGGACGAATACATGTCATGTTTGACACAGATAGTAAACGCCAGATAATAAACATCTAGTCGCTAGACGGTGCTGACCTGACAAGGTAATGGATACTGATGACAAATTGATAACACCAACCATATAAGTATAAGGAGGTGGATACACAAGTCTCATGAATAGTATAGACAAGATAATGAGATGAACACACAATCATGGCTAAAAATAATGAGGAGGTTTAGATTTCTTGTTGAGATCCGATTTGCTTTTTTTTTCATCATTTGTTGTAACATGATGACCAAAGGATATAAACCAAAATGTATATATGGTTAGTCCATAGGTTCTTCGTGTCTTATCTATACGGACGCTCCTTCTATACAGAAGATTACTGCGTCCACAGACCATGCCGGTCTGTTGGCAGCGTTCACAGGCCACGGCTATAATGATGGACCACGCAATTTCTCAAGCAAGCCACTCGACTCCCCCAGCCCCCAGAAATGTATATTTTACAGCCAAAGATACATTATGTTGTCATTCTTACATCATACAGCAACCTTCTCAATCGGCCACTCTGCTGGCTCTCAAACTGTATATTTTACAGCCAAAGATACATTATGTTGTCCTTCTTACATCATACAGCAACCTTCTCAATCCCACACCCTGCTGGCTCTCAAACTGTATATTTTACAGCCAAAGATACATTCTGTTGTCCTTCTTACATCATACAGCAACCTTCTCAAACGGCCACGCTGCTGGCTCTCAAACTTAGTAATTGTTTTTCTTCAGTAGAGAAAAGTTTGCACACCTCCGTAACCTTTTCATGGTCGCGCAATTATTCGGTACAAGGAAGGTGCTCGTCAGTGCTGGTGTGTTCATATGTCAACAAACTTGTTTGTCCGCAAAGTGTACTAAAAAAACTGGAAGAGATAATTTGATATTTCACAATAATGTGTCATATGGTTTCTGCCACGGGTTAAAGTTAAAGCAATTAATTGTTTCTAGTTAGATGTAAACATAATCTATTTATCGTACGTTTACTGACATTTTAAAGATTCATAATTAATTCAACGGGTAAGATATCCATGAAAGTGAAAGTATTTATTACTTTTTAATTTTATCATTCAGTAACTGTAATAGTTCCATAATTTAAGGCGAATGGGCAAGAAATACTTCTGTGTACTGTGTAATTACAACACAAAGATAATCTAAAACAACCTCTCAGATAGACTTAGGGATAATAAATGAAAGTAAAAACGAATTTTTAAAAACCACGTTTTTATAAGTGGACTAAAAAGAAGAAAATAATTTAAAACTTATAACTTCAAGTTAGTTACTCAGTTATTTCCTCTCGGGCACGTAGGGCAGAAGTCATGGATTTCCATTTACGACGATCCGTCGCCAATTGTATTAGGTCTTGATTATTTCTTAGACCCATGGTTGAGCTTTCTCTTTTGATTGTTCTACGTAGGGTTTACTTTGGTCTTCCTTGTTTTCTTTTGGTGTCCATATGAAGGCCTGACGAGGGAGTCTTCTCTCGTCCATTCGAAGAACATGATCTATATAATTCCAACGTATTCTAATAAAAGTGAACACATATTCTTGGTTGGTTTCTTCTCTTATTGTTTCATTTGATTTAAAATCACTTCATTTTATATTCAAAATCTTTCGGAGGCATTTGTTTTCGAAGGCAACTAATTTCTTTTCTATAGCTTGAGTGGATTTCCAGCTTTCGCATCCATATGTTAGTACAGGGATTACGCAAGAGTTGAATAGCCTAAGTTTTATATGTTTGCTGAGTGTCTTTGATCTCCAAATATTTGTAAGTTTGTTAAAAGCACTTAACGCCAACGCAATTCGAGTCATTATCTCTGATGTTGCATCTCCATCATATGACATTTTGCTTCAAGTACTTTGATTTAATATGACTAAAAACGTGCGTTTGGTATACAAGTTAAAGATTTATAATTGAGAAGGCAAAAGAGACATCTATAAGTGAGATAGTGAGTGAACCGCATATGTTAAACCTCATAAGCACCCGCCCCACGTTTTTAGTCATATTAAATGAAAGTACTTGAAGTTATAAGTTTTAATTTTTTTTCTTTTTAGTCCACTAAACGTGGTTTTTAAAAATCCTTTTTTACTTTTATTTATTTTCTTCTTTTTAGTCCACTAATAAAAACGTGTTTTTTCATCTTTTTTTTTACCTCTATTTATTTTACCAAACACCTCATCAGCGCCCGCCCAACGGCGATGAGGTCACGTGGTGAACTCGGCACGTGAAATTGAACTACAGCAGACGGATACATTTGCTTATATAGAGATAAACTAAAAAATCCAATAATTTAATTGCGGTATATTCGATCGATCAGAAATTTTGATACAATGTATTGTCATCCAAGACCTATCTGTGGTAAAATTGTGAGCTCTCTAGGACCATCAGAAGTGGTTTAATTTTACGTTGGCAAATTTGAAAAATTGCGGACAGACAGACACGAAAGCAAGTTAATAAATACATGTTAAAAAGACTTTTCTTATTCCGTTTGCAAGAAGAAAACATACAAATTTTCGTTCTTTCCGTCCGGAATTCGGATGTGGAATGGGTTGTCTGATGAAACCAGGAAAGCCAAAACTCTATCGAACTTTAAAACTCAAATAAAAATGGAAGACTAGACATAAACCATGGATAAGCAAAAGACGCAATAATTTTACTGTATAGAACAATAGTCTTTTATAGATACGATAATATGAAATTATTAATTATTCTGTAATAGCTCTATTATTATGAGTGTGTTAGAGATTTTTATGTAAAACTAAAGAGGATGCTTGTCTTGTCGCAAGTGTAACCCAGCGAGGGTATTGCGGACTGGGCGTTTGATTGGAGGGAGGAATGCGGTTAACAATATAGCCCCAACTGTTTATTTCGGAAGTTTGTTCCGGTCCTTGTGTGACCTGGCTGTTCATTCCGAGAATGACGGGTTCGAATGTCCGCGGAGGTAGAGATTTGTTCCAGGCTTTTGTGTTGTGTCACTGGTCAGTTCGTAATGCTCGTAACTTGATTGATTCCATATTATCTTCTAGCAGACGAGACGTCGCCGGACCATGGACTCCCTTATCGGGAATTCTCAGACCATTGGCAGTCCGGCTGTACTACTGGTCATCTTCCTCCTTCCCAGGCTGACCTTCTCAGGTAGTTCAACCTACTCCCGTCATAAACTCTTTGTTACCAGTCACTTGAATTATGTTATAAGGGGCGTTGTTTTTAAAAATTTATAGATGAATCCCCACAGCAATCATTCACAAAGATCAATAAGAACAATCACAGTAATCATTCACAAAGCAATCATTGGCAAAGATCTTTAAAACAACAATCACAGCAATCATTGACAAACATCTTTGAAAAAGGTCACAGCAACCATTCACAAATATCAATAAGGACAATTATAGCAATCATTCACAAATATCAAGAACAATTGCAGCAATCATCCACACAGATCATTAAAAACAATCATAGTAATCATTCACAAAGCAAACATTGACAAAGATCATTAAATGCAATCACAGCAATCATTCACAAAGATAATTTTTTAAAAACGATCACATAAATCATTCACTAAGCAATCATTCGCAAAAATCATTGAAAACTATCACAGCAATCATTCACATAGATCATTTTAAAAAATCACAGCAATAATATTTTTCAAAAATTTTCAATAAATGACATTCTCCGATTCTCCCTATAGTTCTTGCTAAACCCAATCAATATTTCTGTTATTAATCATAAATAATATAAAAGCCCAAGTCATTCCCTGTTGGGAAAGATGTGGAACTCTGAGGAACGATGTACAACAGTCTATAGCAGTTGAAAAATCGTGTGTTGATTAGCACTGTAAAAATATTTAATATGACGTCATTGTTTGATCTTATATTATAAAATACAAGGTGTGCGTGCATCGGTGCGCATGATGATTATAAATTAAAGATGTAAAATACTTTGTGTACATTCCAGGAAGTTTAATATTTCATATTTAACAAAAAAGGACAAGTTAGTTGGGCTTTTGAAAAGGGTTGGCGCCATAGGCGCCCTAAAAAGTGGGCGCCGCAGGCGCCACGGCGCCCTGGCACAATCTAGTTGATAATAAACTCAAAATAAATATCTGCGCTTTATAAATGTGTCCAGTCCTAACCTACCCCTACCCCTACCCCCACACGCACACGCATTAAATGACATGTTATCTGCACGCTCCCCTGTAGCCTCCTGCCCCAAAGGTTTCTACGGGCCTCCAAGGTGCAAGCATGTGTGCCACTGTCAGAACGACGCCTGTCTCGACTTTGGGGAGTGCAAGCCTGGAGTCGGCTGTGATATTCCTTACTTCGGAGTCGGATGTCAGCATAGTAAGCCACACACCAACAAACATATTTTTTATATAATACACATATAGACTTGTGGGCACACGGGTTCGAATCTCCACAAAGGCTAGGATTTGTTCCCCGGGGCCAAGGAT
Organism: Ampullaceana balthica; assembly: GCA_944989445.1. Lineage (NCBI taxonomy): Eukaryota > Metazoa > Mollusca > Gastropoda > Lymnaeidae > Ampullaceana > Ampullaceana balthica. The sequence goes on along the minus strand of CALYLW010000130.1, from coordinate 1,602,367 downwards.
GTCCTTGAGTCCACCCAGCTCCGAATGGGTACCTAACACTAGTTAGGGGCCGTCCATAAGTGACGTCACGCACCTCAGGGGGAGGGAGGGTCCTTACATTATGTACATACTAAAAAAACAATAAAGTGATGATTTGAAACTTGCTCATTTTCAAATAGAAAATACCGCTTTTAGGGGGGGGGGTTCCCCACAGCTTTGTGACGTCATATTAGAGGGGGGTCTAAGTTTTTTTGATGAAGTGTGACGAGGGGGGAAGGAGGGGTGTAAAAATCGGCCAAAATCGCGTGACGTCATTTATGGAAGACCATTTAGGGAAACAAAGGCGGCTGGGAATTGCGTGGAACCCTCATAGCCGTGGCCTGTGAACGCTGCCTTGTCAGTGGAGCGATAATCTTCTGTATAAAAGAGTGTCAAAATAGATAAGACATATACATAGAGTAGTAATAAAATGATATGATTTATATTTCAGATAATATAATTCCGTCTCAAAACGTTACAACATGTCCGATTCATTAAATGTTTTTCGTCTCATGATCAATGTTCCCCCTCTAAGGTTCGTTGGTCTGTGTTCAAAGTAAAAAAAACAACAACCCGTGTTTATCGATACACAACGTCCATTTTTTAGCAATATTTTGCACAATTTTCTGCGCGGTAATTCTAAACTGATGCGCGGCGTCGGTCAGATATCTGCACGGCCGAGCAGCCGAGCAGCCGCGCAGCTTAGTGGGAACATCGCTCAAGATGTATTTACAAATAATTCAATTACAGAAAATATCATATCTCTTTCATACGTAGTTAAAAGTTTATTTTGAGAATATATATCATTTTAAGATGTGGTTAGTGTTATCCGTAAATTTCAGGAAATATACAATGTTAAGACGTAGTTACCCAACTCAACGGTGATGCAACATCGTTTCGCGAGATGGAAGGATGCCGATTATAAGATGTAGTTATGGTTATAGTTATGAGTCAATTTCAGAAAATATACCATGTAAGATGAAGTTATGGTTATAGTTGTGAGCCAATTTGAGGAAATATACCATGTAAGATGAAGTTATGGTTATAGTTGTGAGCCAATTTCAGAAAATATACCATGTAAGATGAAGTTATGGTTATAGTTGTGAGCCCATTTGAGGAAATATACCATGTAAGATGAAGTTATGGTTATAGTTGTGAGCCAATTTGAGGAAATATACCATGTAAGATGAAGTTATGGTTATAGTTGTGAGCCAATTTGAGGAAATCTACCATGTAAGATGAAGTTATGGTTATAGTTGTCAGCCAATTTCAGAAAATATACCATGTAAGATGAAGTTATGGTTATAGTTGTGAGCCAATTTGAGGAAATATACCATGTAAGATGAAGTTATGGTTATAGTTGTGAGCCAATTTCAGAAAATATACCATGTAAGATGAAGTTATGGTTATAGTCATGAGCCAATTTGAGGAAATATACCATGTAAGATGAAGTTATGGTTATAGTTATGAGTCAATTTCAGAAAATATACCATGTAAGATGAAGTTATGGTTATAGTTATGAGTCAATTTCAGAAAATATACCATGTAAGATGAAGTTATGGTTATAGTTGTGAGCCAATTTGAGGAAATATACCATGTAAGATGAAGTTATGGTTATAGTTGTGAGCCAATTTGAGGAAATATACCATGTAAGATGAAGTTATGGTTATAGTTGTGAGCCAATTTGAGGAAATATACCATGTAAGATGAAGTTATGGTTATAGTTGTGAGCCAATTTCAGAAAATATACCATGTAAGATGAAGTTATGGTTATAGTTATGAGTCAATTTCAGAAAATATACCATGTAAGATGAAGTTATGGTTATAGTTGTGAGTCAATTTAAGGAAATATACCATGTAAGATGAAGTTATGGTTATAGTTATGAGTCAATTTCAGAAAATATACCATGTAAGATGAAGTTATGGTTATAGTTGTGAGTCAATTTGAGGAAATATACCATCTTAAGATGCAGTTTTACGTGTCTGTTTCAGGAAATATAATCTACAATCCAAACTCAACCTACTCTGACGCTAATGCAAGTACTTGCAGGACTTTGCCAGCCGCCATTTTCATCAAACATACTGCCAAGTACCCAGTCAGGTTATCGACTTACCGGGCTGTCGGCAAAGTCATGGGTATTCAAACAAGCGTTGTTCATTTTATATTTGTGTTGAGCTAGAGAATTTCTTAGACAAGGAATGAGTTGCTTTATGATGTCTCATCTCTGAAATAACCGTTGGTGGTCTCAGAGGTGTCACCACGGGTGGGGGTGGGGTGGGGGTGCGGACCGCACCGGGTGACACCTTCCCAAGGGATGACACCAAATTGTAAATTTTGTATGCTCCCGTTATTTGGCACTGGAAGACTTGGAGGAGGTCTATGGGGTGATTTGTGAGGGGGTGACGCCACGAGTTACCACCGCACTGGGTGACACCAAACCTAGTGACGCCTATGTGTAGTCTTAAACGAAAGTTGTTACCGGTAGTAGATATGAGCTATAGTTATATGGAGATAATGATCTAAAGTTGTTTTTAGATGCTAGCTAAAGTTACATGTAGATAGGAACTAAAGTTTTATGTAGATATAAGCTTAAGTTGTATTTAGATATGCGCTAAAGATGTATGTTGCTATGAGCTAACGTTTGCAGTAGACATGAACTACAGTAGATATGAAATAAAGATGCTAGTCTCATAGACCAGTTGCTGAGAAGTCACATCATCTCATAGTCGTATCTCCTCACAGAGCAGTTACTAAGAATTCATATCGTCCTTGCGACCAGGATGCTGCCCTTTCTGATGCAGCTGTGTGAGGTCAAGCAGGTCAGGATGATCGACAACTACACCATCGAAGGGCTCTGCACCAAGGACGACATCGCAGTCGACATGTACGTCATGTCCTACTCCTCGGGAAGGGCGATCTGTGACGTCTACCTCAGTGGAGGTCAGATATGTTTCTCGGTTTATTTTTCTTCTGTATAGAAGGGCCGTCTGTAACAGATAAGATAGATAAGATCAAATATGCTACTGACGCTTGCATGTATATAAATCAAAGTTTATTTTTCCTCCCTTTTTCTGCCAGTAACAATAGATAACAGCTTTTTGTTAAAATTACCAAAGACCAGCTGTTTGGCTTTCCGATTTGGATTGCTTCAGATGGTAATTCGGGTTTGGCAGTTGTGGACTTCTGTCAATACATAAACGTTTTTTTTCGAGGAGGGATGGGCAGATGGGCGACTGTACAAGTGAAGAAGATGGGGGAGTTGGGGATTCATTCTCATTAACCCACTGTAAAGCTTGTTTTGTGTCAAGGTAGAATCCTTAGCTTGGAAAAAAAAGCGTGATCTCAAACCCTCGGTCTAATAAACCTTTTGTTGCAAGGGAGAATCCTGAGCCTGGAACCAAAGAGAATGAGTTTCCCACCTATGGTCTCGGGAGACATTACCTGGATCAACGACAACATCAATGACGTCACCAAGTGCGTCACGTTCGCCCCGTCAAAGCTGCTGGTGCTGACCATGATGTTCTACCAGCCGTGTGACGTCGTCTCCGTCATGATCCACACGGACGTCCCAGGTGCCTGCCACAACTTGTCTCGTCTTGTTTCGTTAAAAATAATTTACTCCAATAATCTCAACTCTATTTTGTTACAAGACTTCACACCCTCTATCAAATACTTGGCGTCGTCGATGAATGACGTCACGTAATTTTTTCCGATTTTCAAAAATTTAACACCCCCCCCCTTTTTTTTTCCAGATATGACATCATAACCCCCCCCCCTTTTTTTTTAAAGCCGTATTTCCTATTTGAAAATGGGAATGTTTCAAATCACTTTTTTAAATCCTTTATATTAACTCGTGGCGTCTGCTTGATGCCTAGCTTGATGACTTGAATGCCGAAAAAACTTTGGATCGAGTTTTAACCCACTTCCTCGTATGCTAGCGAGCTGAAATTTTGCAGACAGACTCGTGCCGATGATAAAAAATATATCAAAATTTCAGATCGATCGAATGTACTGTAATTACAATAATGCATTTTTAGATTATCTCTTTTTATCTCTAAGTAGCATGTTAATTTTGTGCTCGAGTTAGAGTGTCGCGGTGCGTATTATATTGAACTAGATTATGCCGGGGCGTCGTGGCGCCTGCGGCGCCCACTTTTTAGGGCGCCTACGGCGCCAACCTTTTTCAAAAGCCCAAGTAACTTATCCTTGTTTAATAAATACGAAATATTAAACTTCCTGAATTGTACACAAAGTATTTTATAATTATAAATCCTCAAATCCAATTTTTACATCGTTCCCTTTTTCCAAAATTAAGATATAAGCTAAAGCAATAACGTCATATAATATATTTTTTACAGCGCGTCTTTAATTTGTAATTAATTTGCACACCTTTTGATGCACACCTTGTATTAAATATTAGATCAAACAATGACGTCATATAATACTTTTTTACAGTGCTAACACGATTTTTTAAACTGCTATAGACTGTTGTACATCGTTCCTCAGCGTTCCACATCCAGCCAGCCAGTGACTTGGGCTTTTATATTATTTTGAATTATATTGAACAACCTTTTTAATATTCTCCTGTCGCACGGTGCGGTGCGTATTATATTGACGATACTTTTTAAATATATAATCCTGATCGGTGCGCATTATATTAAACACTAGCGTATCACCCGTCAAAAATGACGGAAGTTTTCAAAATAAATACACATCAGATTAAAAAAATAAAGTAACGCAGAACTTTCATTTATTTTATTTATTTTTATTTGATTCATTTTATTATCATATTGAACAATTTTATGCGGAACGTTCAAAAAGATTTATATTTGATGCAGTAATTTTTGGTTCGCACTATTGAACAAATCAGCATTACATCCAAGAAGCATTACATCCATTACGGGAATTATTTTTGTTAATGTTTTACGAGACATAACTAAAATTTTGGATTTTTGGATTGTGTTGCGCTGCGTATTATAATGAACATTCTTTTAGTTATGTCTCGTATATAAAGGATTTATAGTCAAAAACCTTTTTTTTCGGGTTTTTTATTTTACTCTAATATCGTAAAACGCGTGAAACCATAAAAAACGTCATTAAATAAATTGCAAACAATCAAGGTTTAAGTGAAACTTTCATTCTAAGTTGCGCGTTTTGAGGAAAATTCACAGTTCTTAAACACCCCTCCCCCTCGTCACACATCGTCACAAATGCGTGATCCCCACTTCCTCCCTAAGTGCGTGACGTCATTTATGGACACGCCCCCCCTTTTTTTGTGTGTTTCTTTTGCCTAATTTTATCTCTGATTTGAAGTTCTTTGTACAGTCTATTATTCTTACTCTATTCGCACCACCCTCCCACTCCTCTTGGTAACGTCCCTGCATCCAAACTAATCTAATGAAATGGAAAGTGGGGAAGGGGTGGGATAGAAATTGTTTTGTTTACTTTCAGAATTATTATTGAATTGAAATTACTTTTAATGTAATCTAGAATGTTTTGCATTGAATAAAAAATTCGGAAATTCTTTGTTGGAAATTTCGTTTAAATACTCATTCAAGTTTTTATTGCTTGTTTTTTTTTCTATTTTTTATTTCTGTAAACAAAAGTTCAATTCCCTGTCATAAATAATCCACAAAATTAAACTCAGGAACTGTCTGGAGTTCGGTAATGCTGTTTGGAGAAAAACTGGACGGGTCGCAATTGTTGCTTTTAGTTGAAACCAACATGGAAGTCGGCAACAACAGGCTCCTGAATCGCTGGGTGCACCCCACCATCAACCTGACTCTCAGACTGGAGAACTCGGCGGTGCCTCAAGGGTTGTCCATTTGCGAGTATGAGGTCCGCGGAGGTAAGGTATCTGGGCCACAATTTCTCATTTTGTTATCAAATCCCATTTCTGAGTTGTTGTGGATATTACACACGTGCCAAAAAAAACACCTGTCTGTGGCACAAATGATGTATACAAACAGTGATTTGCATGTACAAAAAGCTTTTGTGGAACATTCGATGTACACAGAGTAAATAGCAGGTACAGTTTACTCAGGCTAAAATTTCCTTGAAAAGAATGGCTACATCTTTTGGGTTACCGTCATTCTTAAGGCTACCTGCCATTGCCAAGACAGACTGTGTTATTGGGGCTACCTTCTCGTAGTCTTAAATTTTTTATAGTGCTACTGAGGTTGATAATAGCTTAATCTAGAGCTGCTTCGGCCTAGCTAAGAAGTCTATAATGTTATTGGGGCTACCGAGTTGATATCTGTTTAAATTTTGCCCCACTTGTTTCAGATTGTTTTGTGGGTTATTGGGGGTTGAACTGCAAGTACAAGTGTTCCAAATACTGCGTCGACGGAACATGCATCTTTGCCAATGGACATTGTGGATGCATAAGTTCCTTGTACTATGGCGCCATGTGTGACAAAGGTAAGCACATCGTAAGGTCCTCGGATAATAGCTGAGTGAATTGTCAAACTCACATGGGAGTAATAACTGAGAAAATTGTCAAACTCACATGAGTATAATAACTGAGTGAATTGTCAAACAAACTAAAATGAGCATATTAACTGAGTGAATTTTCATACTCACATGAGAAGATAAATGCAGCACAAACAGTTTCATTTATCGTAAATATATGGCTGAGAGAATGTAAAGAAATTTGATAACTATTGACTTAAAGATTTTTAAAAAACCTTAAATAATATAAGACTGGTACAAATATTGTCGTATACAAATATACACTTACAGAATTGTACACCTATAGAACTATGTGTGCTCTACACTTATACAAGTATAGACTATTAGGTCTATATGCTCATTGGTTTTTGTATGTTGTTACTATGTGTAAAACTAGCCAATGGTAGATAATTACACGATCTAAAGAGATGAAAACTCCATTACAAATGATGAAAACAATGCATGTTTCTAGTGGCTTGTTGTGTCTCTTTCAATGGGAATAACTTGTCTTCTGATAATGTTGAGCAAACCTCTGCGAAAGCCTTGTTCTACCCCTCCCCCAAAGTTTGAGAACCCCTGTTATGATTTATTGTCCAAAGACCATGTTCTAGCATCCGTTTCTTGCTGACCATGTCCTCCAGTCTGCAGTGGCGGGTGTGCTGGTACCGGATACTGCCACGTGGACACCGGTCACTGCATTGATGGTTGCAGGACAGGGTATCACGGTCCGATCTGTATGGGTAAGTTGTGTTTTCTTAAAAACTGACGCTCACCAAGGACTGAATGTGCCTTGTGTTTTATTGTGTTATTTTCTGTGTTTAAAAAGACTTTTTAAAAAATTCCTTGGGGTTTTTCATTGCGTTCTTTTGTGTGTGTTTTCTCTATTTATTTGTACTTTTCTATGTTTCTTGTGTGATTGTGTCTTTTTTGGTATGTTTAAATGTTCTTATACTCTCTTGCGTAAAACCACAGCTTTTGCACACGAGTTCTGTGCTTCCAAATGTTTTGGCCCCTCTTCTAGCTCTTCTGTCTGTAGCCTCCTCCATCCTTCGCTCCGCGGCTACTGTGACGCCCTCTTTTACAACTGTGCGCCACGTAGATCGGTCTTCTGCCTCACACTCAGAGTATTATAGCTTGTGCGTATTCTGGTTGCTTTCATGTCCCTCTGGCAGTTATCTTTAAATCGCAGGCGTCTTCCTCTTTCCTTATGCCTGTTCTCCATATAGGAGGTCCTTGGGGATGTGAGACGGGCTCAGTCTTTTTACATGCCCTAGCCATCTTAGGCGTCTTTCACTAAGGATTGAGAACATGCTTTGGATATTGGCACTATGGGTGGCCGGATATATGGGTTTTCTGGCACTATCCGGATTTGCCAAATACTTAAGACATATCCGGGTCAGATCCGGATATCAATGTAGTTAACAATTATTTGAAATCAAATTAGTTAATTAAATATAAAACAGTTTTAATAAGGTTGTTAATGGTTAACCGGTCCTGAGATTGGGACCGGTCCTGTTATAAATGTAATTTCAATTTTTCGGTATAAGCTTGTTACCCGGAGACCCGGAGTTCATTTTTTGCGTGGTATATATAGTGAAACAATATATTTTAATACGAGAAAAAAATATTAAGTTAAAAAGTTACAAGTGCAGATTTTACTTTGCTACATAAGATAACAAACTAAGTTAAATAACAACATATTAAACTTAAATCGTCTGAATTAAAGAATATTTTTTATTAAGGCTCTAGATCACGACATGTTGTACACGACACTTGACGGCACTACACACTCAGTACAACACTGTTCGCTTGGTACACACTACACAGTTCGTTGAACTTCGTTCAAGTTCGTTCATTCAAATTCATTGTAAAATATTCATCGTTGACGTTGACAGTGTCACAGACTGTCAGATACTCTCCATATGTTGGATAATATATATTTGAAAAAATTGTATTAAAATACTAAAATGAAAGTAGTAAAGTAACCTCCTTAGCTCTTACACTTAATTCCTGAGATATCCGGAGCCGGAATCCGGAGCCGGCAAATATTAAGGCCAACTATCCGGATCCGGCAAAAAGTATATAAAAACATATCCGGCCATCCCCTAATTGGTACGCATCAGGGCCTCACTATTTGGCACTTTGTCCTGCCATTTAATGCCAATGCTGCGACGCAGGCATCTCAAGTGGAAGCTGTTAAGCTTGCGCTAATGGGATGCATAAGTGGTCCATGTCTCGCTCCCGTATAGCAGCGTACTGATGACACAGGCTCGATAGACACACAGTTTGGTTTTCTCCGTTAGCTTGGTGTTTTGTCCAACCCGTTTATTTAGTTTAGCCATTGTAGCAGCTGCCTTGCAAATTCTACTGTTTATTTCATCCTCGATGGACAGTGTATTGGAGACCTTGGATCCCAAGTAGGTGAAGCTGTCCACAATCTCCAAGTTTTCATTGTCGATATTGATAATAGGAGAAGAACGTGTGTCTTAGGCCATTATGTTTGTCTTTTTCAAGCTGATTTACAGGCCAAATTCTTTGCAGGCGTTGAAGAAGCTTGACACGTGTTGTCTCAGACCAGTTTCTGTGTGTGCTATCTGTGCCGCATCATTCGAAAAAAGTATTTCACGAATTAGGACATCTGTTGTTTTGGTTTTGGTTCGGAGGCGGGCAGTGTTGAAAAGTCCTCCATCAGCTCTGGTGTGTAACCAGATTCCATCACTGCTATCCTTGAATGCGTATCGAAGCAGTACAGAGAAGAATATTGCAAACAGTGTTGGTGCAAGTACACAACCTTGTTTAACTCCGCTGCTGACTGGAAAGGCTTCTTAGGTAGCTCCATCGAACTGCTTTGTGCTCTTCACATTTTCACGTAACTGTCTGATGATGGCAAGTAGGTGTGGGGGGACAGCCAATTTTTTTCCAGGATTTGGAATAGCCCGCTGCGTCTGACTAAATCAAAGGTTTTCGTAAGATCCACAAAGGCATGTAAAGTGGCATCTTCTGCTCTCTGCATTTTTTCTGGCGCTGCCGTATGGAGAACACCATGTCTATGGTAGACCGACCAGCCTGGAAACCACACTGAGATTCTGGATAAACTCGGGTGGCTAAACTCTGTAATCGTGTTAGTATGACACGGGCAAAAGCCTTTCCTGCAATACTAAGGAGTGCAATGCCGCGATAGTTATACAAATAGCAACACACATATAATTATCAATGTATTCAATGTGAAACATCCATGTCCTAGCTACAACATATAACGACCGTACGGTACACATAAGCTTTACATTTATTGTTTTAATCACGAAAATCGTTTGTGTATCTTCCGTGAAATAAGCTCTAGCTTACGTTTCTTATGGTTTACCTGAAACAATTTATTGATTATGACCAGTATCTACCAATTGTGTTTAAGCGTGTTCCCGGGGATGCCCTCGAGTCTGTGAGCAGGGCCGGCCTTAGGGAATTGAAGGCCCTAGGTGAAGAGAATTTAGTGGCCCTAAATGTAATAGAATTTATTTTTTTTTAAACTATGATTCCTGTGTGAGGCCCCCACTAATCGGAGGCCCTAGGCGGCTGCCTAGTTTGCATATGCCTAAGGCCGGCCCTGCTGTGAGGGTTGCCAGGGTGAACATTTCGGTGACCACTGTGCAAGGTAAACGATGAACTACGATTCTCTCATGATAGCATCATACCAAAAAAAAACCCCCAAAAAAACAACCTCAAGTTGAATGAAATAAAAGCAATTCAATTTTTAAAATAAAGCGACAAGTGTCTTCACAAAATCCTGGCCATGAATTGTTCTTAGATGAACTTAAACTAAAGGCCCTTAGCCTTTATTAGTCGATTTCCCAAAACTTTCCATGTTTCATACAATTTAATTATTTAATAGGCTACTAGATTGGACATTTGTGGTCTTTGCTCTAAATTACGTTCCTTTCAATAGTTGTATTTTTATATTGTATCAGTTCCAATAATACACAATAGCGTAGGACGCAAGATGTTCTGTATAGAGCAGGGGTGGCCAGGCGTGTAGTGACTGAGAGCCATTTTAAAATGTATGTAAATAGTTAAGAGCCGCATTGAAGCACTATGGATCATTAAACCTGACTTGGAAGTCTTCCAGTAATCTTTGTAATATATCTTTCAAAAATTGTACGCGAGCCGCAATGTGAACACAGAAAAGCCGCATTGGACACATTTGGCATAGAGTATTTACATTCCATCTATTGCAATAGTTTCTTTTTGTAATGGTCTTTAGCTCATATTAAAATTTCTATTATTATTTTTATTAATATTATTATTAGTGATAGTATTATTAACATTTTATTTTTTCCTCTAGAGTGCTCTCCAAATTGTTTCAAGGGTACTTGCCGTCAGCTGGATGGAGTTTGTGAAGAAGGTTGTGTCGCGGGCTTCCATGGAAACAACTGTACATCCGGTAAGGGAATTTACTCCTAAATTTCATTATCATCTGGTTTTATTGTTTACAAATCAGCTGTGCTGGCAGCGCTAGGTTTTTCAACCTAGATCTAGTTTGTTTGTTTTTTTGACATTGTCTAGGTTTCTAGGTTTTTTATTTCTAAAGTAGCCATAACCTGATGTTTTTTTTGTTTTGTTTTTTTTATATTATAAAAATAGTTAATATATTATGTGAAAGTACCAAATAAATATGTGCAAAATAACATCCTTAAATAATTCGATTCCTCCAAAAATAACAATAAGCGCTAGGTGGCAACAGTATTTTAATCCGCTCAATGATGTTATATTATTATATCTATGGCTCTATGCTACTGAATTTGAAAGGTGGCGGCATCTGTCTGGTACACGATAAAACAATTTGAATGAGCCAAAATATTCAATTATATTAGACTTAAACAGCTTTACCATTTCATTTTGTCTGCGTTGATAAAATATTCTCTCAAGTAGGCTATACACGGTATTTAGTATAGACTAAAGATAATCTAATACAACACTCAGATAGACATTGTTATATAAACCCTTTTTCCAATTCCATATGCAACAACAAACACATAAAATTTCTCGTTCTTTCCGTCTGGAATTCGGAAGTGGAATGGGTAGCCTGATCAAACGAGTAAAACCAAAATTTAAAACTCAAATAAAAATGCCAGACGAGACAAAAACAATGGATATACTTAGGACTCAATAATCTTCTGTATAAAAGGAGTATCTGTAATAGATTAAATAAGAATGATTTCAAGAATGCCGATAAGACTGTCAATAAGATTTTAAAGCAAGATGACATAAGTTATGATTAAATTAAGATGTAAGTATATTTTACAAATAGTTATGTAGAACATACTAATACCTTAGGGGCCGTCCGTAAATGACGACACGCATCTAGGGGGGTCACACTTAAATGTGAGAGATGTGTGACAAGGGAGAGGGGGTAGTTTAAGTACTGTGATGTTCATCAAAACGCGCAACTTCAAATGAAAGCTCCACTTAAATATTTGATTGCTTATAATTTATTAAATGACGTTTTGAATGGCTTCATGCGTGTTACGATATTAGAGTGAAGACTGACACTAAATACACACTTAAATGACAATAAAATAAAATGATTTGAAACATTCTCATATTCAAATAAGAAATACGATTTTTTTTCTGTCTTGTCTTATCTATACAGACGCTCCTTCTGTACAGAAGATTATTGCGTCCACAGACCATTCCGGTCTGTTGGCAAGTGATGCAGCGTTCACATGTCACTGCTATGAGGTTTCCACGCATTACCCAGCCGCCTTCATTTCCCTAACCAGTGTTAAGTACCCATTCGAAGCTCAGTGAACTCAGGGACGCCCTGGGCCCCGGGAAAAAATCCTTGTCTTCACATGGATTCGAACCCGCGACCATCAGTACGCCAGCCGAGCGCGCATGCCATTCGACCACCTTTGTGGGGGGGGGGTGTTGGGAGAGCTTTGCTACGTCATATTTGTTTATTTTTAGCTTGACTAGGTTTTTCCCAAAGTTGTCAGTGGCAGCAAATCAAATCTGTGTTAAAGAGGATGAGGCCTTGAGGACGATGATAGATGCTTTCCTTCTAAAGCGCTAACACTGTCCATGCTAGACTAACATGGTCGTGGTAATAATGCTCACTGCGCCTTTATTTTTAAGTCTAATTTCTTTCATGTTATGACAATCAATGATATCAATGTGTGATCTCGTTATGATAAGTTTACGGTTTTGTGAAGCATTAGTATGTCTAAGTACTCTAGCTCTAACTCTAACAGGAAAAGTAAACCCAGTACCCAGCCCGGAAAAAAATTCAGATATGGTAAATCAAGCAAGATAAGGACTGAAAATTAATATGGCTTTTTTTTAACACCCCCCCCTTTATTTACTCTTTACACATTAGTAATATTTTTTAAAAATAATTTACTGAGTTGACAGGCATTCATTGCACAATAGAGGTAAACACAATGTCTCAAATTGGAGCAGCGGGGTGCTAAATATGTTGATTCCCTTGTGGATTTTAAAGACTAAGGAAAAATACTTGCTACAGTCAACGGAGGGTTTAAGAGTTAACCAGTCTTTTTTTAAATGTTGAACCGGTCCTCAAAAGCGAGCATTCTTAATAACTTAATAATCGTATATTATATGTATATCTAATTAAAATTTTCTATATGATATATATGTGCATGATTTTTTTAATATGACATTTATGTGTGATTTTTTATATAACTGTTGGACTTCTTTGCAAATAATAACTGTTTTTTCTCTCCTTCCCAAAGAGCCACATTGCTTTATAAAATTATTGCATAGCATCGCCCTGAGTGCAAATAGATTTATTACATTACATACATTCATTTGTACAATAAATAAATAAATTCTTTTTTAGACACTTAATATGTGTTACATAAAAAATATGTTCCATTATATATACTCATATGCACTGCTAATAGTGAAGTCTTGTATCCTATTTTGAACACTTGTACATTCACATGTACAAATTATCAAGTTAATTTATAATAGGCTTAAACAGTGGCGTAGCTAGACCTTTTGCCGCCCGGGGCGGTCTCCAATTTGCCGCCCTTCCTCATTGAATAGTATCATGGTTTTTATAAATTAAGAAACATAATAAATAATTGTAATTGAAACAAAGTAAAGGTGGTGAACATTTTTACCATCGGATGCCACATTTAAGTAAGCGGCAATAAAGGAGGCCAAATAAGATGTTACACCTAAATCTATAAATACATATACATATTTTATAAAAAAAACAAGATACTTTTTTTTAAAGGTTACAAGAAAGCTAATGAGGTTTCAGGTCCCCCCTCCCCCCATGAGACAAACGTATTCAAATTTTCACCAAAAAATACCTATTAGTATGCTTTTATTTACTATTTATAAATAAATGATTTAATTATTTTTTATAAACAAATTGTGTACATTAGTATGTAAATATATTATTTATACATTTATTTTCCTAACTTTCATAGTAGAAAAATCGTGTATTATGCTATCAAAAGTTAAATAATTTGTAATATTTTGTTCTACGGATAATATTGCAGGATTTTGTAGTCTTAAATCAGGGATCGGGAAACTTTTTGTCTGAGAGAGCCATAAACACCACATATTTTGAAAAGTAATTCTGTGAGAGCCATACATTATGTTTAAAACTAAAAATTCAAGTAAATATGTGTATTTTGTGTTATTTCAACACTAAATGTACCATAATTATGTCTCTGAATTATTTTTAATATCATTGTAATTCTGTTTATTTTATATGCAATTCAAAGGGATCTAAATAAACGTTTTTTTTAAAATAATCGAACATTTGTCTGAGAGCCAGATTCAGCCATTAATAGAGCCACATCTGGCTAGCGAGCCATGGTTTCCCGACCCCTGTCTTAAATCATGCACTCATTGTGGAACGAAGATAATTTTTTATGAATTTCAGTTTGGAGAAGCTCCTTTCACAACTAGCGACACTGATAACAATAATTGTTATAAAAATTCTTAGCAAGATTACAATGTTGGGTTCAGAAGTTTTCAATATATACTGTTGAATAAATTTTAATAGATCAAGGGGGCCTTTTCCTCGATTTTTCCAACGCAATGCCTCTTTTTGTAGTCTAGGTACAGCCATAAAATCTGGATCATTTTTCTTTCAATATGTCATACAGAATTTTCTTTCAATATGGAACTGTTCTTTATCAATGTCATTAAAAACATTTATTTGACATTCAATTTCTTCAGTTAGTAAGTTACATGGGATTATACACGAATATTTTCTTACAAGGACATGCAACTGATCAAAGCGTTCTTTTAATTCCCTTATAATTAGATCCATGGATTAAAACATTTTTCGTTGTACTTCATGTTTTAAAGATAAGACCATGTCTTTTGAATTTTCTCCACTCATATGTTTTTCCCTTCTAACTTGGCGTTTAGTCGATGTCTTCAACTCTTCACACATTCTTTTGGCTGCTATAACAGCTTTTGGGTTTGCAAAGAATTTAGTTTTATATGGCATTGGTGAACATTTAAGCCTTTTTTTTAAGGTATTTTTGAGCATCATTAACTTACAAAAGGACGAGTTCCCGTAAATTGAGACAACATAGAAAAGAAACAGATTACATTGAATTGAGAAAATTTTCTGCAAGTGATCTCGTTTAACTATTATCTTCTTCAGGTGTCAATTTTTCCAAGGCGCTTAAAATGTTTTTAAAAAATGATTTTTTACTATAGTTACCGCTTCTGCTCAAGCAAGTTTCAACGCTGCGTTTGACACCTTGACCTGTGACATAAAGTAAAACTTCCCATCGACGAGTGGAAGAACCTTAAAAAAAAATAAAAACAACTTTTCGATAGTTCCAAAAAATGTTAAGGAATCAATAGCAGTACAAGCTGCATATAAACATGTCAGGTTTAAAGAATGATTTGTGCATGCTACAAACTCTGCATTTAGATTGACGGAAGCATTATCTTAAGCCATTTCCTCTGAAATTTGTTGTATCTAAACATTTTCTAATTTCTTTAAAATCATATTTGCGATTTCCTCAGCAGTTTTTCCTTTATTTTCTACAACAAAGTAAATAAACGATTCTGCAACTTTAACTTCGCCGACATCAATAACTACTTATATTTTAATTTGACTAGTTTAATCTTTGTGGGAAATATCTGGAGTGCTGTCAAATATCAAAGAAAAGTTTTTAGCTTGCTTTATTTGGTTCATTATTATTTTTCTCACTGCGTCTCTCAATAGGTCTATGGATTCATTTTGAATCATTTTCCAGAAATAGAAGACACTATATTTATTACCTTATTACTATCTTAATGTTTACTAAATGTTCACATAATACTGGGTCGTACTTAGCCTACAAGTCAACAAGCTCTAGAAAATGTTCTATATTTTCAATTAACTTGATGTCTTCCTCATGAATACTTTCACGATGACCCCTCAACGCCAATTTTGTTTTGCTAAGAATCTAATTATATGAAGTATTGTGAGTTTTTGCTTTCATTTTTTTCTTATTTCTTTATCAATATTCTGTTGTTGTAGTTTATCAAAAGTTGCACCATGTCCAATTCTTATTTCTAATTCCTTCCATTGGGAAAATGATCGAATGTGCAGTAGACTCAACTCGTGGAGACTTATTTGAGATTAAATGTCCACTTTTTGTTAAAACCATTTTTGCGTCTTAAAATTTGATTTGAAAAGATCATCAAACAGTTTACAGCAAAAACAATAATTAATTTTTTAAATGGTGAATACACAATACACGATCTTAACAAATTTTCAACATTATGAAAAATTTGGAGAAAAAAAAACAATAATCGCAATTAATCTTTCTTTTCAAAAATCGCAAAAATGTTCAGTAAAATAGACTAATTCAAACTATCTAAACATTATTTTAATAGGATAGGCATAACATTTTTAGTGACTAAACGCATTTTAATGAAACACACACATTTTCTTTGTGCTACTTTATTGAAAAAAAAGCTAATAAAAAGAAAAACAAAAAATTAATTTTTAATAAATTACCTTAGAATAATTTTCTGAAAACTTAAACAGTAATATAAATTACTACTTGCAAGTTAAACACAATATTTGAACCACCATGTCATGCAGGTACTTGTTCGCGTATCATTCTGTGCATGTCGAAAATCCACGCAATAACTGTGGCGACGATATTAATAGTATATTCGGTCCAGAGGTGATGTGTTCTTTGTGTTGTCTATACTAATAAAAGGCAAAGCCCTCACTCACTGACTCACTGACTCACTGATTCATCCCTAATTCTCCAACTTCCCGTGTAGGTAGAAGCATGAAACTTTGGGAAGTTGTTGAGTAGCCTCTCGCGACGAACATTGGAGTAAAAGAATTTTAAAAATAACACTCATGGGGGCCGGGGGCCCAAAAACGTTTTTTTTCCCTTATATGGCCTTTATAAAATTTGAAAATCACCAATTCTCCCATTTACCGAGTAGGCAGAAGCATGAAACTTTGGGAAATTGTTGAGTACAACCCCGCGATGGTAACGGGAGAAAAAACATTTAAATTATCACTTCCTGGGGGCCGGAGGCCCAAATGAAGTTTTTTCCTTATATGAGCTATATAAAATCTAAAAATCACAAATTCTCCTATTTCCCGTGAAGGTAGAAGCATGAAACTTGGGGTAGTTGTTAAGTACACTTCCACGATGGTAACAGGTAAAAACAATATTTAAATTATCACTTAATGGGGGCCCAAATGTAGTTTCTTCTTTTATTAAAACAGACTCATCACTAATCTCGTATTTACCGCGTAGGTAGAAGCATGAAACTTTGGAAAGTTGTTGAGTAGCCTCTCGCGACGAAAATTGGCGTAAAAGAATTTTTAAATTAACACTCATGGGGGCCGGGGGCCCAAAAAAGTTTTTCCTTATATGAGCTATATAAAATCTAAAAATCACTAATTCTCCTGTTTCTCGAGTAGGCAGAAGCATGAAACTTTGGGAAGTTGTTGAGTACAATCCCGCAATGGTAACAGGAAAAAAATATTTAAATTATCACTTCCTGGGGGCCGGGGGCCCAAATGAAGTTTTTTCCTTATATGAGCTATATAAAAACTAAAAATCACTAATTCTCCTTTTCCCGTGTAGGTAGAAGCGTGAAACACTAGGTAGTTGATAAGCACACTTCCGCGATGGTTACAGGCGAAAGAAATATTTAAAATAACACTTAATGGGGTCCGGGGGCCCAAATGAAGTTTTTTCCTTATATGAGCGTTATAAAAACTAAAAATCAATAATTCTCCTATTTCCCGTGTAGGTAGAAGCATGAAACACTAGTTAGTTGATAAGCACACTTCCGCGATGGTAACAAGCGAAAAAAATATTTAAAATAACACTTAATGGGGTCCGGGGGCCCAGGTGTAGTTTTTTCTTATATAAAAAAACTGACTCATCACTAATTCTCCAATGTCTCGTGTTGGTAGCAGCATGAAACTTTGGAGAGTTTTTAAGTACACTTCTGCAATGGTAACAATCAAAACAAATGTAAAATTATCATTCACTAGGGGTCCGGGGGCCCAAATGTAGTTTTTTTCTTATATAAAAAACTGACTCATCACTAATTCTCCAACTTCCCGTGTAGGTATTAGCATGAAACTTTGGGAACTTGCTCAGTACACTCTCTCAACGATAATTGGCGAATAAGAATTTTAGAATTCACACTGTTGGGGGCCCGGGGCCCAAAAACGCTGTTTTTTCCTTATATGGACTATATAAAATATGAAATCACTAATTTTCTCATTTCTCGAGTAGGCAAAAGCATGAAACTTTGGGAAGTTGTTGAGTACAAACCAGCGATAGCAACGGGAGAAACAAAAATTAAATTATCACTTCCTGGGGGCCGGGGGCCAAAATGAAGTTTTTTCCTTTTATGAGCTATATAAAAATTGAAAATAACAAATTCTCCTATTTCCCATGTTGATAGAACCATGAAACACTGGGGGGTTGATAAGTACACTTCCGCGATGTTAACAGGCGAAAAACATATTTAAATTATCAGTTAATGAGGGCCGGGGGCCCAAATGTAGTTTTTTATATTAAAAACTGACTCATCACTAATTCTCCAACTTTCCGTGTAGGTAGAAGAAGCATGAAACCTTTGGGAATTTAAGTAGCTTCTCGCGACGAAAATTGGCATAAAATAATTTTTAAATTCACACTCATTGGGGCCGGGGCCCAAAACCATTGTTTTCCTAATATGGGCAATATTAAAAGTAAAATCACTAATTCTCCTATTTTGCGAGTAGATTGAAGAATGAAACTTTGGGAAGATGTTGAGTACACTTCGGCGATATCAACAGGCAAAAAAATATTTAAATTTTCAAATACTGGGGTCCGGGGGCCCAAATAAAGTTTTTTTCTTTATGGGAGCTATATAAAAACTGAAAAAAACAAATTCTTATGTTTCCCGTGTAGGTAGAAGCAAGAAACTCTGAGTAGTAGTAACAAACTAAAACAATATTTAAATTATTACATAGTGGGGGCCGGGGGCCTAAATGTAGTATTTTCCTCATATGAGCTATATAAAAACTAAAAATCACTAATTCTTCTATTTTCCGTAAAGGTGGAAGCATGAAACTTTGGGCAGTTGTTAAGTAACATTCCGCAATGGTAACAGCTAAAAAAAAGTATATAAATTATCACTTACTGGGGACCGGGGGCCCAAATTTAGTTTTTTCTAATATTAAAATCTGACTCAACACTAATTCTACAACTTGCCGGGAATGTAGAAGCTAAAACTTTGGGAACTTGATTAGTACACTCTTATGACGATAAATGACGAAAAGAAAATTTTAAAATTTCACTCATGGGTGGCCGGGGGCCCCTAAAACCATTTTTCCCCGTATATGGGCTATATAAAACTGAATGAACACTAATTCCTCATCTTCCCGTGTAGGTAGAAGCATGAAACTTTGGAAAGTTGTTGAGTACCCTCCCGCGATGATAACAATCACAACCAAATATAAAATTATTATTCACTAGGGGGCCGGGGGCCCAAATGTAACTTTTTACTTATATGAGCTACATATAACAGACTAATCATTAAATATCTAACTTCCCGTGTAGTTAGGAGCACGAAACTTTGGGAAGTTGTTGAGTACCCTCCCGCAATGGTAGCAGACGAAAAATAAATTAAATTATCAGCTCGATAGGATCACGGGAAGTGTGTCATTTTTTACTATTCGTTTTTGTTTTTCTGCGGGACTACGACAGACAGACAGACAAGACGGTGAAGTTAAAATATGCATTATATTCATCATGATCCAGATTGAAATCAATTGGTGTTTTGAATTTGTGTTACGCGGGTTCTCAACGGTAACTGAAATCCAATTTTCCGCAGCGTAGCGCGGGTATTTTGCTAGTTTTCTTATAAAAAGCGTCATCTGTGATGTATACCGCTTAATTTTCAAAACAAATCGATACAATTTTTAAGCGATTTTAAATTTCTTAAAGGTTATGCGTTAGTTATAACAAACAGTATGTAATAAAAAATGTCTTGAGAATCCGTTAATTACGACTCGAAAGTACGAATATTTTATTTTCACCCGTGTTTTCCTCTTTCAAAAGAAAAAGGGCCGTTGTCCGAAAGGGCTTTACTTTTCAAATGCCCCCAAATGCCGCCCCCAAAATGTGTGCCGCCCAGGGCGGACCGCCCCCACCGCCCTTCCCCCCTAGCTACGCCACTGGGCTTAAAATAACTTACATATTTCATAATTGTTTTGTCACTTCAAGCCTGTCCCAAAAACTGCCAGGGAAACGTGTGCAACAGAAGTAGCGGAGATTGTTCGTCTGGCTGTTTAAAGGGCGTCTACTCGTCCCAATGTATCCAAGGTAAGAATCACAGGAATTTTTATATTGCTATTTCCCTTGTCCATCAGTAAGACTTTCCCTTGTCGGTCAACAGTTGAATGAGATGACCACTTTGGATTTGTTATGTTTGCTGAGTTAGGTGAATGCAAACAAAGCTCAAAAAGTATTTTGTTTAAGATTATATTAATTATATTATCGCAAGTGAATCTATTCTCTCAAAAATTTTAATTATCAAAAGTTTAAATAAATTCAATTCAATAAATAAATAAAATTATCATGGTAAAACACAATTGGGAAAAAGGGGGGGGGGTATGAAGCTGGGAAACCCTCCAAATGTTTATAAAAATCATGGATCATTTTTTTAATATCATTTCATTAAAAAGTGGGATAATAATTGTAACATTACCTTTGGAGTTCAATTAATTTATTAATTTTGCTTTTATTGTTTACGGTGAAAACATCTCTCTTTTCCTTGTTCGCCCCAGACATAAGACAAAACATTGGCTGACATTTTTGGACACTCATATTTTTTTTTAATGACCATAGATATGAATGAAAAAATTACTTTAAAGATGGATGTTCTTTAACAAATTACGATAATGTTAAAAAAATAATTTTTATTTCATGAATGTTTGCTGTCACGCATTGATTGACATGGCGCGTTGATAGACACGCATTGATTGACATGGCGCGTTGATTGACACGCATTGATTGACATGGCGCGTTGTGTTCAAACAGAGTGTTCAGAAAACTGTGTCAACTACACCTGCGCTCACGAGGGTGGCAAGTGCACATGTGATCACGTCGACGGTGCCTGTGTGCAAGGTTGCCAGTCTGGGGTTTTTATGCCAAACTGTTCGGCAGGTTAGTGGTACTGTCGGCGGTAGTGTTGAAGTGAGACTAGTTAAAATTGTTGGCCAGGTTAGTGGTACTGTCAGCGGTAGTGTTGAGATGAGACTAGTTAAAATTGTTGGCCAGGTCAGTGGTACTGTCAGCGGTAGGGTTGAAGTGAGACTAGTTAAAATTGTTGGCCAGGTTAGTGGTACTGTCAGCGGTAGGGTTGAAGTGAGACTAGTTAAAATTGTTGGCCAGGTTAGTGGTACTGTCAGCGGTAGTGTTGAAGTGAGACTAGTTAAAATTGTTGGCCAGGTTAGAGGTACTGTCAGTCGTAGTGGTGAAGTTAGACTAGTTAAAATTCACACATTTTCTGAATTACATGATATCAAACTGCTGGTTAAATCCAAAGATGTATGGTTTTACAAGCAGCAAAATCAAATTGTATTGTCTATACCAGTGCTTCTCAAAGTGGTGGTCCGTGGACCATTGCAGTCCGTGGACAATCAGCCGCCTGTCCGCAGAAGGATCAGAAAGGAAACAAAAGTCTTATTATAGTCCTCTATTTGCAACCATTAACACTAATCGGCAAAATATGTCAATTTTTCGACACAAGCACACAAAATGAAACAAATAATTTAAAATAAATTAGAATAATTTCAATAAAATAAGTCCACATTTATTTCAATACGCAGTTATAATTGCAAATCCTGGGAGATGAATGGATTCTCCAAAATTTGGTGATTAGTTCACTTCAATCTATCACACACAAAAGAGCAGGAAACAAACATTCAGTGGCGTAGCGAGGGGGGTGCAGGGGGGGACATATGTCCCCGGGCGCCACGTTAGTGGGCGCCAAAATGAGTATTAAAAGTCATTATTAAAAAATATTTTTTGGAGCTCCGAAAATATCTTCATTACAAATCAGTTGGCAAGCATGATTTTGTCGCCCCCATTGAGCGTTAAGGGGCGCCATTCTACTCATAAATAAATGACACATCCACAATGTAGGATTGCTGATGGCAATTTAAATAAAAAAACTGTGAGTTGCTGGGAGTGAGGGTGGGGGAGCAGTAAGAGACAACGGTGATTCTATTAATAGAACAGAGACGACACTAAAAGCAACCAAAATGACCAAGACAAGAAAAGGGAGTGGCTTAAAGCAGCGGTTCTCAACCTGTTGTCCATGTACCACTAGTGGTCCGCGAAGGTGCGTCTGGTGGTCCGCGAGCAAAGCAGTAAATTTACGCACTGTATGATTCATCGAGAAAGACTAACAAGTAAAAGAATGAACGCAGACTTAAAATATATTTTTGATCTGGCCTAAATAGCTTTTAAATTTTATCAAGGCTCGTCTTTTAAATTCTCGTTTCTTTGATTTTTTATGTTCGAATATGAATCTTGACCATTAACAGTTACTGATGTGTACTGAATTTCGCTGGTTATAAGACTGTTTCAATTACGTGATGACGTAAGAGAGTTTCTTGTAGAAAAAACTCAAAGCTTGTTGATCATTTGAACCATAGCTTATGGGTTGCTGTTGTGGCTAACTTGGCTGAAACTTTTGAAGAACTCAATAAACTTAATTCAACTCGGCAAGGAAAGCAGACACAATATATTACTCTCAGTGACAAAGTGTCCACTTTTACGAAAAAGCTTGATCTTTGGAAAATAAAATTGTTTCAATGTAACTTTTAGATGTTTGATCAATTATACGAAATCACTGAGAAACCAGAAAATGTTGAAATAAATAAACAACTGTTGATAAATTTGATTTCTGTTCATATTCAATCAATGCAGGGCCAATTTTAATTCTACTTTTGTGATTTTTAACGTTCAGTGGGTTTCCAGGCATAATCTCGCACACATTGCCTCATTAAATAAAATTAACAACATCGTAATTAAACCAATTCATTGAACTCACTAGCGATACCACTTTGAATATGTTGCATCAGAAAGTGGGCATAATGAAATTTCGGAGTACTCCGAATTGTCTCAGATAGCTTTTAAAATACTTTTACCCTTTGCAACTTTGTGAAAGTGGATTTTCTCCATTGCTTACAATAAAAACAAAACATCGTTTGTACTAAATAAAATAATATAGCAGTCTTTTTAATACAAACTACTGTTAATAACTTAAAGTTTTTTGTATAGTTAGCAAGTAGAATTAAATAAGAAGGCTATGAGACTAATACAAATGACATTTGTTCGTTAGAAAAGAAAGCCATTACAATATTGTTTTCGGAGCACGCAAAACGTAGCATATTAGTATAGTTTTACTAACTAACATGTATACTGCTTATAGCTAGCAATAATCTTCTGTATAGAAGGAGCGTCTTCAACAGATAAGACATACACAGTATAATTATATTTAACTTTCCAGCTCGGCAGTAGCACAATTTTTAGTAGTGGTCCGTAGCTAAGACACACATTTTTCAAGTGGTCCCTGAATCTCAAAAGGTTGAGAAGTAGTGGCTTACAGAACGGTTAATTCGCGTCCCTTTGCTGCATGCTGGGACTCTCTTTAAAAGAAAAATCTTACGTCCCCCATCCCACTGTGGAGGGAGTAAAGTGGCGGAAGGAGGGAAGGTCTCTCCTCTCACAGGCTTGTGTCGGTGTGTCAAAGCAAGTTGGATTCCTTTTATATTAAACATCAGACATCACCCCTCTTTCCTTTCTCTCTGTGATCAAAATTGATCAGTGTGATCCACTGTTAGAAAAACACTTACAACATGCCCGAGAAAATCCAGGTTCAGTATCTTATTTATCACCGGAAATCCAGAATGAATTTATCCACCTACTTTCATCGACTGTAAGGAATCAGCTGTTTAGTGAAATCACAAAAAGTACTAAAGTATCTTACTTAACTCAACACCCGATCTAGGACACCGGGAGCAACTTTCTCAAGTCATCATATTTGTGGATGTGGATTTTTAAACTAAAAAAAACAACATCAAATAATAATTTTTAGGTTTTATACAGATATATTCCAAAGGCGCAGCAAGCCTTGAAAGAGTTATCGTAGATAAACTGGAATCTAATAACATACCTCCAGGCGACTATCGGTCACAATGCTATGACAATGCTGCTGTAATGACAGGGCATATATCCGGCCTTCAACAGCGAATATGTGCCAGAAATCACAAAGCATTGTTCTTCAACTTTGACCATTACAGCTTAAACTTAGCAGGAGTACACTCAGCTAAAAAGGATCCAGTTGTTATCACGTTTTTGGAACAGTTGAAAGTATACATTTGTGTTTCTCTCGTTCAATAACTCGTTGGGAAAAAAATTAAACAGACTTCTGCCAATCACAATGAAGAGGGAGTCTGAAACTCGTTGGAGTGCACAATCAGAAGCTGTTAAAGCAATTTATGAAGGACTAGATGAACTGGTGGAGCTGCTGGAAAAATTATCAAAACATAAAAATATGACGCCTGACACCAGAAGTGATGCAGAAACTTTGCTGGCAGGTATATTAAATTTGAAATTCCTAGTTTTGTTAAATTTCTGGAACATCATACTTGGGAAAATTGATCGTGTCCAGAAACGGTTACAGAATCCTACTGTGAATTTCAAGGAAGCAGCATCTAATCTTGAATCGCTTAAGCAAGAAATTGTCAACATTCGTGATAATTTGAGCCAGGTTGCGGTAGACAATGGAAAGGAAGATGCACAATTTGCGGAATCGAAGTTGACAGAAGGATTAGACGACATTGGAGGATGCATGCAGAATTAACATTTGATGCAGGACTTTCTGCAGAAGAAGAGATTGCACGTGATATGAGCAGCGTAATTGATAGACTCCAACTTGAGATATCAATACGGTTTTTTTACGTCTAAAATATCTAAACAACAAATTTGGATTTTTACTAGACGTCAAAACTCTTCTTGCTAAGACAAAAGTCGATACACTTCGTTAAAATTGCTTATATTTTTCTAATTTATACGACACTGACGTCAATGGTCACGAATTGTGCACAGAAATTAGAGACTGAAAAATGCTACTCAGTAGCCGGACTAGAAGTTCTATCAGACACTCCTTTGGATCTTCTTGGTTTTATTGTTTCATATGGATATGACGTATTTCCGAATCTGTGCATTTCACTTCAAATACTTATAAAAATTGCTGTTTCAACTGAAAGCTGTGAGCGGTCCTTCAGCAAACTGAAGCTTATTTTGTCTTATTTACGTGCTTCAATGGGACAAGATCGTCTGAGTGATCTTGCACTCCTTAGCATCGAAAGAGAAACACTTGAGAATATTAATTTTGACAACGTGATTGACGAGTTTGCAACATTCAAATAAAGGAGAATAATTTTTTGTAGACTATGTCTAATTGTAAAATTAGTAGAGTATTTTTTTTTCAAATAAATTGTTTACAATCATATACAGAATTATTAGTCTGTATTCTATTTCATTAAAATACCAGAAGCTTCGAAAATGAACCATATAAACCGTAAAATTTCAATTTTTTCTTGGGGGCTCAGTAACCCCCAGAATCGTTCGGTCCGACAAGGGGCGCAGATTTTGTGTCATGTCCCCGGGCGCACATGACCCTAGCTACGCCACTGCAAACATTGACAGCACATAATTATTGATCTGTCCCGAAAACTCAAACTCCTGCACTCCTGCATGTTGTAAAATGTAAAACTTAAATGATAAAATAAGCTATTTTCTTTCAAAATAAAAAATAGGGATTATTGAGTTGATAGTTGACACTGAAAAGATTTAGTATACTCAAATTATAGATTGAAAATAAAGGACCAATTGATCCAAGTTAGTTCCATCATCTTCAGCATGCTCTCATGGCATTCGTTTGAGTTTTGCTTTCCTTTTTTGAACTGGCTCGAATTTCATTTTAATACACGTTTCTTCAATTTTTGTAAAATCGTTATAGATTTCGTTTGTTCTTAGATCTTCAGAGTCATTTAAAAGCCATTCCAATAACAACGATGATCGATAAATATACTGGTCTTTTTTTATTTTTTTGCTATATTGACTTTGTTTATTTATTTTTTCCAATATGAAATTCCAAATAATTATAAACGCAATGAACTTGTAGCTATTGATTTGACTTTTTATTTGATTTAGCAACAGATAATGCGACCCCAAGTAAGTGATTATCCTTCATTTCAAATAATACTAAAATAATTTGCTCCAGTTGCTCATATACTACAGCACTTACAGCATTTGCTTTGGAACGAACACCATCTTGTGTCCGTATGCTTCTTTAGGCTGATTTCAGTGACTGAGGATATTTTAGGGAATTTTTATAACCAACATCAAGCTGACTCACAAATTTTATCAGATTCAAAAATATAACTCCATCTTGTTCGTGTCCACGAAAAGCTAAGCTGTTTTCAGCAGAAAACCAAAGACATTTAAATTTTACAGTCAATATTTAGCGCCACTTCAAAATTTCGAGTTTCAGTGCTACTTGTGCAAAGTCGTCAATTGGTCCACCCTTTTCAAGCCCTTCTTCTAATAATTTTCATTTCGTAAAATTGTTTATGTGATGTCACGAATTTTCATCATTTTGAATTTGTGCGTTTAGATGGTTCCAATCCACAAATCCATCGGACTGACAAAATGGAATATTATGTACACCGGATTTAACGGCGCCCTTTTCAACTGGCGTAGGCCGGCGCACTTGGCAACTGCCCCAATGCCAAGCCGTTGTTATGCTACTGGGCACAGACACTCTGAAATGACAATAGATAGACGAAATATAACAGCTAAAATTAGTATTTTTCTCCGTAGCTCGATAAATCCACAGACATTGCAAATTGTGCCATTCTGATGGTATATGTGCGATATCCATGTAGAGATGACTTGCAGGAAACGTAATTCTATTATACTTCTTTACCAGCTAATACAACTAGTTCTGAAATGTTCAAGACAGTTCGTGATTGCAGTGTTCAAAAATATCATATAGAATTTAAATATTGTATTGGTGTGTGTATGGATGGCGTTGCGACCATGACTGGGCGGCGTTCTGGACTTATCAAGATTAAGGAATTAACACCTGAATGCAAGATTACCCACTGTTTTATTCACCGTGAAAGTTCAGCCACCAAGCAAATGTCAATACCAACAACTTTTACTGCATGCTGATGTGCATTGGTTGTCTGAGGAGAAATACAGGCAAAAGTTTTTGAATTGCTAAAAGAGCTTGACCAATTAATCAGTAGGAAATAAAACCTGATTGGTCTCAACTATTTCGAAATGTAAACTGAACAAACCAAGTTGGCTTACGTGGCTGATATTTTTGACATTTTAAATTAGCTCAAAATCTCCATGCAAGGAATGATGGCTTCAGGTCTTACAGTGGCAGGAAAGAAAACTATAAGTATGGAAGAGTCGAGTATCAGCAGATTGGATATGTTTCACAATTTGGCAACAATTATCGATAGTTCAGGTAAAGAGTTTGATGTTCCATTTCAACAAAAAATCATCTTATTTGACAAAATGTATCGATCGCAAGAGTTCTATTTTCCCCCGGAAAGATACTGGATGGATACGCAATCCATTTATTGCATCGAAGGTTGTTATGTCTGGAAATTTGTACGATAAATTGCTGGCGTTAACTGCGGATGAAGGATTTAAAATGAATTTCGGAACTGTGACTTCTCTTTCATCCTTTTGAATTCGTGTTAGTACAGAATATCCTGAGCTTGCCAAAATTTCTCTCAAGGCTCTTTTTCATTTCATTCATCTTTCCAATGTGAAACTTTTTTTTTCAACAATGAGCATTATTAATATTTTAAGTGCTCGTTTATTTAAACCTAAGCCTCAGTCAGAATCTGAATTCGTTAAAACATTATCAATTTAAAAACATATTAATGAGACGATAGTTAATGAACAATAAGCAAGCAAGTCTTAAGATTATTCCTTTCAAAATTGTTCCATGACATGTAGCATAAAACAACCCGAATGCATGCCAAATATTTTAGGGCTGTAGGCCATGTGGGTTCTTATTTCGCTAACACGCAAGTAGGCTACATGAAAACAGTGCACATGTCCCTGGTGCAATGGTAAAAATTCGTGCCGGTCCGCCATACTTAAAGGTTTGAGAAGCACTACTATACTATAAACATATTGTTTTTTAAATACCAAAATCATTATATCGCCATATTGTTCTGATAATTTTTTTATATGCCGATTCATAACTCACCCCTCCCCCCCCCCACCACCATTATCTTAGTAAATACAATATTAATTAAAAGAAAATACAATAAATATGTTGATGTATTTATTTTCTGGTCAGTATGTTGTAAGAAATCTTCATTTCCTTGTTGAAATCATTTAATTAACAAGAATACCTTTTCTCTTTTGTAAATACTAGCTTATTATTATCTTTAAATATGAATTATGTAAGAAAAGCTGAAATTATTTTTTAACAATAAATATTTTTTAAAAAGTTAATTATTATTTTTCTCAATTTCTCATAAGTTTGCTCCAGAAAGTGTGTGCGTGAGAAATGCACAATTGAGAATGGCACATGCACAGACGGATGTGTCAGAGGCTTCTATGGGAACAACTGCTCTAAAGGTAATAACATACTCACTTTATACAATTGCTATATTTTATTGGTATCAGAGGTCACTATGGGAACAACTGCTCTAAAGGTAATAACATACTCAGTTTATACAATTGCTATATTTTATTGGTATCAGAGGTTTCTATGGGAACAACTGCTCTAAGGGTAATCTTATACACTTTATACAATTGCTATATTTTATTGGTATTAAGAGTTTTTTAGTGTTTTTTTTTAATATTCGAGTTTATTCCTATAATAGTTTAGTCAGTGGTTAATTGTTTTTATCAAGAGATATCGCTTCAATTTTTTTGTCAAATGGTATTGCTTTAATCCCTTTTTAAGAAGTAAATGTGCTGCCACTGCTAATCATTTTTTATCACAAGGTTTTTTAAAATAAATTTTTACTTTATAAACGTAATATAGATTAACCTATTGGCAACACAACAATGTTGTGGGTCTAAAATACTTTACATTCACATTAGGAATGTTACTAGTTATCTACTATGTCCACAGCTTGCTCAAGATCTTGTTTTGGAGGCACTTGCCACAGGGAGACAGGAGTTTGTTCAGACTGTCATTCTGGGTTCCATGGGGATCACTGTGATAAGAGTAGGACATTCTGTTGTTTTCATGTCATGACACATGTCATTTGAGCAAGAGTAGGACATTCTTTTGATTTCATGTCATGATATGTGTCATTTGAGCAAGAGTAGGTCATTCTTTTGTTTTCATGTCATGACATGTGTCATTTGAGCAAGAGTAGGTCATTCTTTTGTTTTCATGTCATGACATGTGTCATTTGAGCAAGAGTAGGTCATTCTTTTGTTTTCATGTCATGATATGTGTCATTTGAGCAAGGCCATATGTGTACATCTGTGTAGTTAATTGTGACTTTCATACCACTACTTAGCACCATATTTATGTTGTGTAACTGTTGCCTGTGTTTGTGTTGATCCATATGATTATCCTGACATGGGAATGGTCCCATTATCAAGATATGAAGTTTTTGTTTTTAATGTCAACTGGAATGATATTTTAACTAAAGATTATTGTGCTGCCCCGTTATTTTCACCTAGATATAAGATTTGTGTAAGGCAACTTTATTAATTATATAATTTGTAGACCTTATGTAAACAGAAAAATTCTTAATCATGTTTCCCAAATTAAAGTGCATGCTCCCCACTTGTATTACCTATTTTAAATGGACTATTCTAACATAATATTCCTCAAATATTTGATTTCCCTATTCTAGAATAATCTTCCTAAAATATTGTATATCCCTATTCTAACATAATATTCCTCAAATGTATTTCCCTATTCTAACATAATATTCTTCAATTATTGTATTTAAACCTATTCTAACATAATATTACTCAAATCTATTTCACTATTCTAACATAATGTTTCTTAATTTTATTTCCCAATTTAAACACACATTTTTTTCTTTATTGCATTCGACATTTCAAACAGAATTCTCTTTATTTGCATTTTACTATTCTAACATAATATTCATCAATTGTATTCTAACATAATATTCATTAATTTTGTTCTAACATAATATTCATTAATTGTATTCTAACATAATATTCTTCAATTGTATTCTAACATAGTTTTCATTCATTGAATTTCACCATTCAAACTGCATATTCATAAATTGTATTTTACCATTCAAAAACAATATTCCATAATCCTGCTACAACCTATTACAACACAATATTCCTTAATCCTGCTACACCCTATTTCATCAGAATGCCCTGCCCGGTGTCAGGTACAGCTGTGCTCTCAGAAAGATGGCCACTGCTCTTTGGGCTGTAAAAATTATTTTTATTTGCCCAGTTGTGATGCTGGTAAAAAAAAAGTTGTTTTTTTTCTTCTCAAACATTTTTATAAAGAACATTAAAAAAATACTTCGTTTCATTGTGCAAATTATTTCAGTATTTCAACTGAAGAAGGACATGTGATGCACTTTAAGACTTTTAATTAAATATTTCACCCCATAGCAACGGAAATTTAGGGCAAAATATGGGTGAGACTACAATCAGGCTTTTATATTTTTTTTTAAATACATGTTATTTAAACAAGGTATGTATAAACCTGACAGGATGTCACCTTGACGTCCTGTCAGGCCTATACATACCC
This sequence comes from Ampullaceana balthica, assembly GCA_944989445.1. Lineage (NCBI taxonomy): Eukaryota > Metazoa > Mollusca > Gastropoda > Lymnaeidae > Ampullaceana > Ampullaceana balthica. Next base: position 1,571,559 of record CALYLW010000130.1, on the reverse strand, counting down.
CGTTTAGATAACTTATATTTTTGTTACTTTAAAATTGAGGGCAGTGTGTAAAAAGGGGGAGAGGTAGGTGAAGTATGATTCAGGGTTGGATTTATTATTGTTTATAATATTCAATCTTGGGAGGTATTTTTATCTGACTACGAGTTGATTTTCATCACCATGGTAACTTGAATCCTGGCTAACCCCATGTAATAGTACAACTGTGAACCAACAAAGCAAATAAAAGACACCAATTCGTTGTCTGTGTACCAACTGACTTTATTCCCATTTGCTTTACATTAATAGCCACTCTGAGATCACCTCACAACACTAGCAGGCAGCCTGCAAACTCCAAACTCAGACATTCAAGTCGCATGCTCAAACAATGCACTTACAACAAACACGGTTGCTGTCACACCCCAGGCAATTACTAGCCTGTATACACCCCAGGCAATTACTAGACTGTAGACACCCCAGTCAATTACTAACCTGTTACACCCCAGGCAATTACTAACCTGTAGACACCCCAGGCAATTACTAGCCTGTAGACACCCCAGGCAATTACTAGCCTGTAGACACCCCAGGCAATTACTAGCCTGTAGACACCCCAGGCAATTACTAACCTGTTACACCCCAGGCAATTACTAGCCGTAGACATCCCAGGCAACTACTTACCTGTAGACACCCAGACACTTACTAGCCTGTAGACACCCCAGGCAATTACATGTATTAGCCTGTAGACACCCCAGGCAATTACATGTATTAGCCTGTAGACACTGGCCTTACTGATGACTTTTTCCCAAATGTTATTCATGCTATCAGTTTTAACAACATTTTAAGTTTTGGATTTCACACCACCTTAGCCGTTGAAACAGTTGATCTTGAAAACATTTGGTCAATGTTGACAGCCTGCAGTGGTGTATTTCAGACTGCTCTGAGAACTGCGAGAACAAGACCTGCCTTCAACTGAATGGCACCTGTAAACACGGCTGTTTGCTAGGTTACTTTGGACATCGGTGTGATCAAGGTAATGACGTGTTTTTTTTTAAATTCTCGACAGTTTGTTTCCTGCCTTTGTAACAGTTTGTACAAATTATTCCAGTACTTGAATCTGATGACAGAGAACAAACATGTGATGCACTAAACGATCTTTAATTAAATATGTTACTTTGTAGAAAATACTACATACATTGTGAGCTTAGTATATACTTAATAAATAATGGGGAAAGGATCTGTAGCAATGTTCCCCCCTTAGGTTCATTGGTCCGTGTGCAAAGTAAAAAATACAACTCATATACAAAGTCGCACAGGATTCATTTCTTTTTTTTTCGGTGAATATTTTACAAAATTTGCCGTGTGGTAATTCTTAACTGCTGCTCAGCGTCAGTCAGATATCTGCGCGGCCACCCAGCATAAAGGGGACATTGGTGTGTAGTAGATCTGCGGAGTATCCCGGGCCAACCCCAGCGGCATACTGTTCTTGTTCACTTCTATTTATGCTATGTTATGATAATTGATACAATCTTATGGTTTTGTACACTGGCTATGAATTGATTGGGGTTGTAAAACAAAGACGGCTGGATGCACTAAATATGTTATAAAGATTGATGTTACGTGAAAAGCTGTTTGTCTTATGTCTTGAATGCAGCGTGCCCTAAGAACTGTTTGTACAGATCCTGCTCTAGAACTACTGGTTTTTGCACACACGGATGTGTGACTGGCTACTCTGGGATGAGGTGTGACCATTGTAAGTTTTACCTTGTCTCCGATGCATGATAACTTTCTTTTCATCAGTGAGTATAATTCAAGTAGGATTTTTTTCTTTCTTTATTGTCTGGTTTGTTGAGAATACATTTCTTTCTATTTATATTTTTTTTAAATAGTGCCAAATAGTATTTCAAATTGCAGTCTATAAAGCTTGTTCTTTAATTGAATTTAACAAATCAGAGAACAATTTTCCATATTTATAATGGTTTAATGGGGAATTTTAAAATGTCCTTATCCAATTTCTTCCTCCGAACACTTTCATTCTCGCCTGTCTTATAAAAATTCCCAAACTTGTCTCTGATGTGTTGTTTGCGTGGCTTTCTAACAGTGTGTCCAGAGAACTGTAAGAACCAGCATTGTAACGACAGAGGATTTTGTGTCAAGGGTTGCAACTCTGGCTACTACAATCTCAGCTGCTCAAAAGGTAACTACAAGTGCCCCCATACAACCAGCACCATCGGCCCCAGAAATACCAGAAACACCATTATCCCCAGTAACACCACCAGCACCACCATCCCAAGTAACACCACCATCCCCAGAAATATCACCATCCCCAGAAATACCACCATCCCCAGAAATACCACCATCCCCAGAAATACCACCATACCCAGAATTACCACCATCCCCAGAAATACCACCATCCCCAGAAATACCACCATCCCCAGAAATACCACCATCCCCAGAAATACCACCATCCCCAGAAATACCACCATACCCAGAATTACCACCATCCCCAGAAATACCACCATCCCTAGAATTACCACCATCCCCAGAAATACCACCATACCCAGAATTACCACCATCCCCAGAATTACCACCATCCCCAGAAATACCACCATCCCCAGAAAACCACAGTCTTCAGAGACACCACCAGTCTCAGAAATACCACCATCCCCAGGAATACTACAATCCCCAGAAATACCACCATCCCCAGAAATACCACCATCCCCAGAAATACCTCAATCCCCAGAAATACCACAATCCCCAGAAATACCACAATCCCCAGAAATAGCACCATCCCTAGAAAACCACAGTCTTCAGAGACACCACAAGTCCCAGAAATACCACCATCCCCAGGAATACCACAATCCCCAGAAATACCACCATCCCCAGGAATACCACCATCCCCAGGAATACCACCATCCCCAGAAATACCACCATCCCCAGAATTACCACCATCCCCAGAAATACCACCATCCCCAGAAAACCACAGTCTTCAGAGACACCACCAGCCCCAGAAACACCACCAGCCCCACTTTTTTACCCAACCTACAATGATCTTTGAGTAAGAACTATTTGATGCTCTATCCAAGGGGTCGGGAAACTTTTTTTATGAGAGAGACATAAACACCACATATTCTGAAAAGTAATTCTTTGAGAGCCATATCTTATGTTTAAAGCTAAAAATTCAAGTAAATGTGCGCATTTTGTGTAATTTCAACACTAAATGGACAATTATTACATGCTATGCAATTAATATGTAGATCAAAAGAGTCTGAATAAAGGTGTTTTTTTTAAAGATATGAGAGCCAGATACAGCCAACAATAAAGCCACATCTGGCTCGCGAGCCATGGTTTCCCGACCCCTGCTCTATTCCCATCTGGCCATGATCTTTGTGTAAGAACTATTTCCTGCTCTACACCCATCTTGCCATGATCTTTGTGTAAGAACTATTTGATGCTCTACACCCATCTTGCCATGATCTTTGTGTAAGAACTATTTCCTGCTCTACACCCATCTTGCCATGATCTTTGTGTAAGAACTATTTCCTGCTCTACACCCATCTTGCCATGATCTTTGTGTAAGAACTATTTTCTGCTCTACACCCATCTTGCCATGATCTTTGTGTAAGAACTATTTCCTGCTCTACACCCATCTTGCCATGATCTTTGTGTAAGAACTATTTTCTGCTCTACACCCATATTGCCATGATCTTTGTGTAAGAACTATTTGATGCTCCATCCCTAGCATGCAATGAACATTGTGTAGACAACATTTGTCGCTTAGTTACTGGGAAGTGTGTCAGAGGCTGTACCCCAACCTTCACGGGAGATAAGTGCGACAAAAGTGAGTGAGTGAGTTATAGGGGAGGTAATCTAAGACACCTGGTGGCGCTTGCTTCATTTAGAGTTTAGAGCAGCGTTTCCTAAATTGTTGAGTTAGGAGGCCCATGGGACAAGTTTCAAGAGGTTACGAGGAACCACTGTCAGAGAAATTTGTTATATTCTGTCCTTAATTCGCTATAAATATCTATATAGTGATTCGTTTTATGGAAAACTCTGATTTGTAAATGATTACTTCAGTGTCTGAGAAAAGCTGATGATTTTGATTAATATAGGCTTCAGAGGAGTGAAGAGAAGTTTATTTATACAAGCCTAAGGCTAAATTATCACAGACATATGGCAATCAAAGAAAAGTTTAGAGAAGTATGGAAAGTTGGGATAAATGGAGAAGTAAAGAGGAGTACACAGAAATAAAAAGAAAAATGTAGAAGAAAAGACAAGCATATAGAAATATAGAGACAAATTTGTAATAAAAGACAATCATTTAGAAATATATAGAAAAATATAGAGAAGATAAGAGAAATTTATAGCGAGTGTTGTTTTAAATTTAATTATACTGGCAGAATGCAGAAATTGTGGCGGAGATGGGGGCTGCACTCAAATGGCCAGAGTTTGTATATCTGGGTGTCTGGAGGGATTCTCTGGTGACACCTGCTCATCTGGTGAGTTCATATCACTTGTGTTTTTATCTCAATGGCGTTTTCATCTCACTTTTGTGCTCACCTAAATTGTAAAAATAAAATATTTAGATTCCATCATGTAAGGTCTCATGACCATACGTAGTCTAAAGATTTGTATTATTATCAATAAGTCCTGTACCTAAGGGTTAAATGGATGGAAAATTCGCCAAAACTCTTTGCGCTCTTGTGACTTTCTCAATGCTAAATATCTTTCCTTAAGATTTTTTTCTATTTGACTAAACAGACATTGCTTCCTCTGCAAGAGGTGTTTTAGGTATAATATATTAGAGAGCAGGTGACTAACCAAGCACAATGTAACACGGTGATTCATTCCTCTTGTAGTTCATTTAAAGGATTGAAATGTATAGAACCACGCATAGTAAAAATGCATTCGAAGCTTACGTGTTTTTTTAAAAAAAAATAAACAGAGGTAGCATTTCTGGACAACTTTAGAAACAAATATTAACTGGATATGGGGGTGGGGGGGGTCTAACTTCCTAAACAATGCAAGACATCGTGAGATTGATCAAGATGAAAATTTTCTAATAAATTATTTTCAGTGCAATTCTAGTTGTTTTTTTTTCTTATTCTAGTGTCAAGTATTTTTTATTACAAAGGACTTTGTATTTTTATATCAATACAATGGTGTTCAAGTGGTGGAAGATGAGTGGCGTCACTAGGGTGGGGTCACCTGGTGCAGTAGCTCATGATGCCCCCCCACTCACAACTTACCCCATAGTCTTATCCTCCAGGTCTGCAAGTGCCAAAAAGGGAACAGACAGAATAGTACATGTTGGTGTCACCCCCTGTGATCGTGTGATCTATTGCGGCCTGCAATGCCCACAGTAACGCCTTTTGGGTGTTGTTAAGATTTTTACCTAAATGTATTGTTGATATTGATACTATACACTCCGTGCTATGTTTCAGAGGAGCCAAGATTGCTGAAAATGGCTGCTCAGATAGGCGGCCTGTTCATGATTTTAATTTCCTTCACGATCAGTCTGACATTCTGCCTCAGAGCTGAAACCATCATCAAGGTCGAGGACGATGAATAGACCGAGAGGAGGATGAATAGACAGAGAAAAGGACAGCACTATACAGGAATGGGAATGTCCACAGGAAAAACATAAAGTGATTTTGGTTTGTTGCTCCAAATAGGAGTGAGGATGTGACCTTAGCAGTTTGCGGGCCTTGGCCGATTGTCATGCGAGGGCCGAAGAGGTCTTTATGATGAAAATAACCTACTATTGCAGGGCCCCTGTTTAGAGTGGAGCCCCCATCAGGAGCAGGGGCCGCATCAGGAGCAGGGCCTGGTATGGATACCCTACTATGCAACTCTTCTGTTAAAAGGAGGGGGAGAATTAATCAGAAAAAATTGTGTGGGAAGAAAAAAATATGAAAATAGTCCAAACAATGATGGAGATGATACACAAGTGCTCGGAACAAGGGGCGGCCACCCCGGTGTACCTAACTTTTTAAATCCTTTATATTAACTCGTGGTGTCTGCGGCGGACCTTGCTTGCTTGCTTGCTTGCTTGCTTGTCGCCAAAACTTTTGATCGATTTTTAACCCACTTGCTCGCAAGATAGCGAGCTGAAATTTTGCAGGCAGTTTCGTACCGATGATAAAAACAACGTATCAAAATTTCAGATCGATCGCATGTACCGTAATTAAATTATTGATTTTTTAGATTATTTTATTTATTCCTATGTATCATGCTATTTTTTGAGATAGAGCGTCGCGGTGCGTATTATATTGAACAACCTTTCTGTCGCGCAATAAGGTGCGTATTTTATTGACAGCTCTTTTTATAAACATATTCCTGATCGGTGCGTATTATATTAAACATGTTTTACGACACAACTTCAATTTTGTATTTCTGGATGGTCTGGCGCTGCGTATTATAATGAACATTCTTTTAATTACTTCTCGTACATAAAGGATTTATAGTCAAAAACTTGGTTTTTTACGGGTTGTTTTTTTATATTATGAAGAAATCCCATTTTAGGTCAACTGCAAAATTTTGGTGTGTGTGTATGTGTGTGTGTGTGTGTGTGAAGAGTAAGAATGATGAAAAATATTTGAAACAAGTCCCCTGGCATCTGGAGCTTTAGAGCTCTGGTCATGCCACTCCTAGGAATATTAAATAGAGATGTGATAATCTCGGTAAAGATTAGGGAATGGTTAATTTGATTAAGGAGGTGAGCTAATTTTGACAACGATGAACAAGTAAATAAAAGGTTGGGTTTTGGGATAACTCAGATAAAAGTATTTAGTTTATGACTTGGTAGGGATATTGAGGCAAGATTTAAAAAAATATTGGAAATTTTGTATCTACACCTCCAGAATTATTCAATATGATTAACAAGAAGGTGGTAAAATTTCATCAGAATAAAATAAAAACTGAGTGGCGAGTGATCAACAATTATGTAATACATTTCTAGTTTGTTTTTTAATTAAAGATTAAGAAAAGAAAGGCTTTTAAATCAATGGTTTGGGTTTTTCTCACTTTCATAAATGTTTCGTTTATTAATTTAACTAGTGAAGTTGAGTAAACAATGTCTTGCTCATAATTAAAGTCTTGCATATTCTATGTACACTACATGCTTACAGGCACTTTTAAAAGAATATTATTATATTTTAAATTTCGTTTGTTCCCTTTTTTATCGTGCAAGTTTGAAGAAAAAAAAAGTATTGCTACAGAGAGATATTTCTTTTAATTTATATTTCTTATAATTTATATTTCTTTTAACTGATTTTTATTTTAATTGATATTTATTTAATTGATATTTCTTTTAATTGAAATTTATTCTAAATTGTTTTTCTTATTGATATTTCTAATAATTGATATTTCTTTTAAGTTATATTTCTTTTAACTGATTTTTCATTTTATTGATAGTTCTTTAATTGATATTTCTTTTTATATTTCATTTAATTGATATCTAATTTAATTGGTTTTTTGTGTTATTGATATTTTTAAAAATTGATATTTTTTTAATTGATTTTTCTTACAACTGATTTTCATTACTGATATTTTTTTAAATGAAATATCTTTTAATTGATAATTCATTTTAATTGATTTTTTTCTAACTGATATTTCTTTTCCTGATATTTCTTTTAATGAATATTTCATTTAATTGATATTTCATATCACCCAATAAATTCAATAAAACTTACAATTCTAATGATTTTTAAAAGTAACCTTATGAGTCTTTTTCCCCACACACCCAGGACCAATATTTTCTACCAACGGATCGTTTGAAATAGGTAAAAAAAAATATGTAAGTTGTTCCCTACCTTTCAAACTGCTAATCCTATCATTCAAGCCATGCATTGAATGTCTAAAGTCTAAAGTCTAATATAATAATGTTAATCTTTGGTTGCCAAAGTGTTCATAATCAATGATGTTGTGAACAGAGCAATATGAACAAACCCACCAAGTCTGTCTCAGAGATAAAACCCAATCCATTTTTTAATTATTTAAAATTTGGTTCCACTTTACAATAGGTTATCATTTGCATGTTTTACTTTCAAAATTAACTAAGAAAACCAATGAAAACATTGATATACTAGAACAAATTCAAAAAAACTGACAATAGTAACACCATTTGTTAAATTATTAAACCTTGAAACACTAGAGAATAAAAGAAAAAATAAGGAAAATAGTAATAATACATTAGGCTATTAATTCTAAATTGAAATTACAACACAAAGATGACCTAATACAACCCTCAGATAGACATTGGCATAGGGATATAAACACGTTTCATATTCCGTATGCAAGAACAAACAAATACACATTCTTGTTCTTCCCGTCTGAATTTCGAACGTGGCATGGGATTGCCTGAGGAAACTCTAATAAAAATGCAAGACTAGATATAAACCATGGATAAGCGTAGGACGCAATAATCTTCTGTATCTTCTGTAACAGATAAGATAATATAATTAAACAACAATCAGACATTCCTTAAAATGATAAACGTAGCTTATCTACACCATCGTGTCAATAATATATAAATATATGTTTTTAGGATGTGAATATTTTACATTGAATGCAATTACACATATGTTTTACTATTTTAATGTGAAGCGATGTGACCCAGCTGCTTGCCGGGGTACTGATCTATTATATTTAAATTACAAAATTATTTTTTTAAGTGGATCTCGGGACGGAGCCAATTTCAACCAATGGCAGAGCTTTCCCTGTGGAAGGCATTATTTAAAGTTGCGCCGCCACTTGAAATAGTTTACCCGCCCCCCATACCCAATTCATTAATCAAACACACTCACACTCTGACCCTCGTCAATAATCACAGACCTTGCTTGGAGAAGTCGCAAAAGTCCAAGAGCACGGTCGAGTGGCATGTGCGCTTGGCTGGCGTACCGATGGTCACAGGTTTGAATCTCCCTGAAGGCAGGGATTTGATCCCGGTGCCATTAGTGCCACTGAGTCCACCCAGCTCCGAATGGGTACTAATTTAGGCAGGCCTGGATAAACCATTAGGCAAGCAAGGCACGTGCCTAGGGCACCAAGCGTCTGGGGGCACTGCAAGTCCTCAAGTTTCATTCCACCCAGAAATTTTTTTGGGGGGTTCAGACCCAACATGAAACGTTTTCAGTTAAATGGTGCCCAAAGCAGAAAACCAGCTAAACAAAAAGATAATACCGTTTCTTTTGTAAAAGGTAGGAGCAGATTATTAACGAATTATTTAGTTTCAGTTAAGCTACAGGTGGAACAGGATTTTACACACACACCCAACCCACTTGATAAGTCTACTAAAGGCTGATCTACAAATCAGACACTACATTAGTGCTTGAAAATGAAATTTGTTGTGACCCACTTAATTCTGCTGAAGATGATGATAAAGATAAAGATAATGATAAAATAAATCAAGCAGTAGGTCCAGGACTGTGGATTGACTTCTCCGCTGATGATGTGGCTTACTAGGTTGACTGTGGACCCACTAACTGCCAGCATCAATAGCGTCCCTTTGATAAAGCTTGTCGTATTTATGCTGGGGGAAAAATAAGATTTGGTCTCAAGAACACTTCTATGTCACGAAAACAAATGGTGAGAAGTACAGGAGAGTATGGTTATTGTATTCACCATACAATAAATTTGTTATAGGCAGAAGTGCCGTTGACGCTGTATAGAGGCAGTAAACATCTTCCAAACAGTGTAATTGATCTTTTAAAAAAATTATCAACTTGAACCAACAGATGAAAGATTCTGAAAGAATGCCTTGTGATACCAGATGAGAAGCGCATGCTGTTGCAGCTGGAGCTATTCTAAAGTCTCATCTTCAGATCATAGATCCCTACTGGACTGCTTGGATTTCACCGCAGCTAAGTGTTTTTTCTATTATTATTCCGTGTTTTTCTTTTCATGTGTGTACTATTTGTCCGTTGAGGAAGGCTCTTTGCCGAAACGTTCGCTGTTGTGTTACGTCTTGTCAGGCCTACTAATACCCTGTTTTTTTTTGTTTTTTGTTTTTATATCATAAATTTACTTATTTAAAAGCCTGATTGCAGTCTCACCCCCATTACTTTATCTTCAGATCATAGAAGCGTTAAATGTTTACAAGAAGACTAGTCACAGAAGGGTGACACCAGAAGAGAAGCAGAAAACATTGTAAAGGAGATGCAAAAATTAGAAGTTGTTCTAATGCTTGTCTTTTGGGAGGAAGTGTTACAACATTTTCACAGGATCTGTTAAGCTCTACAAAATAAGCAAGTGAACTTGAAAACCATAAATCTGGTGTGCTGATTTGTATCCTTCACTAGCAGATCACTTGCATGAATTTAGGAATGAATTTGAATGATTTGAAGAAGCTACAAAAGAAATAACACCAGGTGTGGATTATACGTAAACATTGACACGTAATCATAAACGAAAGACAGTGGTCATGGATGGTGATGCCCCTGAGGCAGCTCTGAATGCCAGAGACAAATTTTGTATATCTGCTTTCTACGCTGTTATTGACTTACTTGAGACAGATGAGTAGATGACGACGGGTATATTTTTGTTGATATAGCAGTTCGATTTTCTTGTTTGGTCGATGTACCACAAACATCTCAATGTTGTGAAGGACTAATAAATGCTTATCCTGGAGATCCTACTAATAATGTATATACTGAACTACAACAGTTACGCTTATATATTCGCCACAAGTTTCGTGCATCAAAATCCGAAAAGAACACGTTGAGTCATGCTGATGTATACTAAGTAAGAGACAACATCAAGTGTGCTTTTCGAAATGTGGATATCGCCTTGCGCATATTCGTAACATTAATGGTTACGAACTGTTCAACTGAGCACCCTTTCTCTCAGTTGAAACGACACAAAATCCAAGTAGATCGATAATGAAACAAGAAACGCTTGATTCCTTATCTCTGATGATGATTGAGACAGACTTGTTGCGCAAAATTAACTTTTGTGATGTACTCAAAAACTTAGCCAGATGTAAAGATTTTTAAAAAAATAACTTTAAAATGTTAAGTTGTGGTCACTGACTTTCACATCTGTTAAAAACATTACAGCATCTTTGTCTATTAGTATTACAAAATTAATTAACTATTAATATTAATACAGAAATACCTTTTTGGGGGTGTTATATGCAGTGATAGTGATAGTAGAACAAACATATGTGTTAACTACTGTTTTTCTTTGTTAGTTTGTTTTCTTAATATTGAACATACTAGCGGTCAGGGCAGAAGGGGGCACCCGTGTGGGTTTGTGCCTAGGGCACCAAGATGGCTTGATCCGGCCCTAAAGTTAGGGAAACAAAGGCGGCTTGGAATAGCGTGGAGACCCTCATAGCCGTAGCCTTCGACATTTGCCAACAGACCGGCAAGGTCTGTAGACGCAATAATCTTCTAGGCTACATAGAAGGAACGTCAATATAGATGAGAAATAGACTTAGCCGTTAAGTCGACTCAATAGTTTTTAACCAAGCCAATCAAGGAGGATGAACTGATATTTACGCACCACTTAAACTATTTTTAGAAGAAATCTTAGACTTGAGAGCTCGGTGCCTTTCAGTGTAGCACGCTCACTATCAAAAGTCACTGATAGAGATCTCTGTGTACATAATGTGTCACTAGATATGAACGTCTTGATTTTCATTCACTAATCTACAAACTCTCGGCTGGTTATCTCATTTAGTCCCGGAAACAAAAAAATAAATTCCATTTCATTAGATCCACTGGATTCTTCGTTATATCCAAATGGATTGCACTTTTTTGATTGCCATGACAAAGCGCGGTGCAGTTTTGATAATTTTGATCCACCTCTGTACTAAATGTGTGTTTCCAGGTATTTCATGTCATTCGGGATTTAATATAACATGACAGCCAAATTTGTAAAATGTTTAATTTCATTTCGCATTTCTTTTGACTGTTGGTTCGCCGAATAAGGCTTTTTTTCCTGATACATTTTGTAAATGGTTAACTTTTATGTGTGTTTTGTAGGCGTTCTCACAATACATTTTACAAACTTTCGTGCAATAAATCCTTGAAATACTATTGTCAACAAAATAACTTTAAAATGCAAATTATATACAAAAGTATAACTTTGCGGTTTCATAACGTGGATACATCAGCCACACTTCAGCCATTACTTTCTAGAACTGATTTCGCGCTCTTTTTCCCATGTGACCTCTCCGTCACTAATCTCGTGATTCTCACGTGACACATTCGTTGGTTTGTTACTATTTGTATAGGCTTTTACCACTTACCACCTTGTACTTGTACGATAAATGTATTTGTACTCAGCTTGATTGAACTTAAAACTGATGTTACATCGGGATAATAATTATTATTTAAAACAATTCTCAAATCAGTTATAATATAGACACCAGCTTATCGATTTCAAGCTTTGAACTTCATCCTCAGAAGTTGATCTTGATAGTTAATGAAAATAATAATTTGATAATTGAGATAGCGCAGTACCCCGGCCGGCAACTGGCTCACGGTGCTTCACATAAAAATAATAGCACATATAATTATAAATCCATTCAATGTAAAACATCCATATCCTAACTACAACATATAATGACATGATGGGTGCATCCATATCCTAACTACAACATATAATGACATGATGGGTGCATCCATATCCTAACTACAACATATAATGACATGATGGGTGCATCCATATCCTAACTACAACATATAATGACATGATGGGTGCATCCATATCCTAACTACAACATATAATGACATGATGGTGCTCCAGTGTACCCGACTTGAATCTCCTTAGTTTTTGAAGTCTCTCTTTATTTCTTTAAAATAATGGGGGTGAGACTGCAACCAGGCTTTTTAAATTAGTAAATGTATAACATGTAAACATGGTATTAGTTAGCCTGACAGGACGTAATACAACAGCGAACGTTTCGGCAAAGAGCCTTCCTCAATGAACAAATAGTACACAAATAAAACGAATATAACGAAAGAAAAAAAAACAACTTAGCTGCGGTGAAGTCCAATTAGTCCAGTAGAGATATTGACTTTATTTCTCTGCTATTTATTGTATACACCATGGTGTATACAATAAATATAATGTGCATTTCCTTTACAGAAGAGAATTTCCGAATTACTATTGTCTGTATACTCGAGCTCTCAACACAATCAGAGCCCTTGTGAAGAGTTAAAAACTACACTATGCATTCATTTAATAGAGATATGCGATTAACTTGAAAAGGTCGACAAAGATATTAGTCAAATGAGACCCCCCAAAAAATTGTCTTGATTTTTTTAAACAACTGTGACGCAATATCACATGGAGTTGTGTGTGTGCTGTTACTAAGGGTGGGTTGTCCCCCATCAAGATTATAACAGAACTCAGATATCAACCAGATCGTGTTATCTATAAAATATATAATGTAACTATTGATAACATCCAGATATGGCGTTCTCTAAAACAACTCTTGGATAACATCCAGTTATGGTGTCATATTTAAAACAACTCTCTGATAACATCCAGATAGTGTTATATGTAGCATACCTATGTGATAACATCCAGATAGTCTTATATGTAGCATACCTATGTGATAACATCCAGATAGTGTTATATGTAGCATACCTATGTGATAACATCCAGATAGTGTTATATGTAGCATACCTATGTGATAACATCCAGATAGTGTTATATGTAGCATACCTCTGTGATAACATCCAGATAGTGTTATATGTAGCACACCTATGTGATAACATCCAGATAGTGTTATATGTAGCATAACTCTGTGATAACATCCAGGTAGTCTTATATGTAGCATAACTCTGTGATAACATCCAGATAGTGTTATATGTAGCATACCTATGTGATAACATCCAGATAGTGTTATATGTAGCATACCTATGTGATAACATCCAGATAGTGTTATATGTAGCATACCTCTGTGATAACATCCAGATAGTGTTATATGTAGCATAACTCTGTGATAACATCCAGATAGTGTTATATGTAGCATACCTATGTGATAACATCCAGATAGTGTTATATGTAGCATAACTCTGTGATAACATCCAGATAGTGTTATATGTAGCATACCTCTGTGATAACATCCAGATAGTGTTATATGTAGCACACCTATGTGATAACATCCAGATAGTGTTATATGTAGCATAACTCTGTGATAACATCCAGGTAGTCTTATATGTAGCATAACTCTGTGATAACATCCAGATAGTGTTATATGTAGCATACCTATGTAATAACATCCAGATAGTGTTATATGTAGCATACCTATGTGATAACATCCAGATAGTCTTATATGTAGCATACCTCTGTGATAACATCCAGATAGTCACATAACGTGACTCTCGAAAAACATCCAAACATCGTGTTATCTATAACATAACTCTGTTAACATCCAGATAGTGTTGTCTATAGCATAAACTTCTGATAACATCTAGATAGTGCTATGAATAACATAGCTCTCTGATAACATCTAGATAGTGTTATGTATAACATAACGCTGATAGCATTCATATAGTGTTATCTATTACATATCTCTGAAAACATCCATATACTGTTATCTATTGCATAACTCTCTGATAGCATCCATTTAGTGTTATCTATTACATATCTCTGAAAACATCCATATAGTGTTATCTATTACATATCTCTCTGATAACATCTAGACAGTGTTATGTATAACATAACTCTGAAAACATCCATATACTGTTATCTATTACATAACTCTGAAAACATCCATATACTGTTATCTATTACATAACTCTCTAACATTCAGATAGTGTTATCTTCCTTAGGCTGCCCAGCGGGTTTCTTCGGATCTCCGGGCTGCAAGTATCAGTGTCATTGCCATGGCAATGAGGTCTGCACGACGGACGGCAATTGTAAAAGGTGTGACGTGAGATACTACGGGATCGGCTGCCAGTACAGTAAGCCTGGAGTTGTTCTTAACTATGTATTTTATTTAACCTTGACCCATCCAAAATAAATTGTTGGAAATACTAAAATTGGCCGTCCTACTTATTGCCAATATCCCCTCTAAGCCGCGCAGCTAATGTCCAACGGCACGCAGCAGTTTGGAATTAGCCCACCACTTAGCGATTTTTTGTTATAATAATATATGTCCCTTTAAGGATTATATAACTTTCCACAGAAAAAATTCTGCGTTAATGCTGCACAACTTTCTACTTTGCACACGTATTTTGTGTGTGCACACGTACCAAAAAACTTGACGGGAACATTGCCTATGACCTATAGAATCGTTATCAATTGTTGCCATGTTTAATTTGCCTACCACCCCTTTTTCCTGAAGAAAAAAACAGAGTCCCCCAAAAAATCTTTTTTTTTAAAAATATTTTTTAAAAATTTTAATAATAAAAATATATAATATGTATGTTAATTTCTATCTACCTGTTAAGGTATATTAAAGAAAAAATGTAAATAAGCCGCCTTGAAATAAAACCATGGGAAACGAATGCATATAACCCAAGATTTTATTCAACGACCAGGAATTGCATCGGCTACTGCGTCCCCACCACTATTAGCAACATCTTTCCCAACAATGGGAACAAGAGAAATCCTCCATCCTATCTGAACAACTCACTATCAACATTCCAAACACCGATGCGTGACTAGGCCTACAATAGTGTCAATAGACTGTTGAGAAAGAGCTCCTGTAATATATAAGTTTAAATAGGCCAACAACTACATGTAACAACATTTTCTCAGCCTCACGACTTCTGACAATTTACTACTACTATCCCACACCAAGCAAAGTGTTAGACTGAATACTAACAAGTAACTGAATCTGTTTCCCTCCTCCAGCTAGCATAGCCCACCACGTGTCAGATGTCTACACGGATGGCAATAAGAGCACGTGTCTTCCGATGCTAAACACCCAGATCAGGCACGGCTTAGATTTTACCACTCGGATCCTAACCTACAGATACTACGGCACGAAAATACGTAAGTCGGGAAATAAATAGAGACAAGCAGCGGGGTAATCCTGCAGATTTTACACGTATATTATAATTTATTATTTCACAGCGAAATTTAATTTTCTCTTGAGAACTTTCATTTTTAAATTATTAAATGAATAATTATATGCTGTATTTCAGCTATTACAGCGCTAATTTGTAAGTCTTTCTAATTTCTAAGCCATTTTTTCGGCTCTCAACAGTAAATAGTCTGATGATAATGCAACCATTTTTTTTTATCATCAAACTACATGCCGGATTGTCAGATAAGATGCTAAATGAATGGAAATTTCTCACTTACAAACAAAGAAAATAAGAATCAAACATCTAGTAACGAAATAAAAATAGAAATTGTCTTTAAAATATTTATTTATCTTCTAAGAACATTAAAATAGATGAACAATACTTTTAAAAAAATATCTTCAGTCAGTAAATTTATTTTAGCATGGGTCGAGCCAGGTAAAAAAACATCTGGCAGCAGTTCGCTAGGTAAACAAAATGGACGTATCGTGACCACATTATGTATTATATAGAGCCGAAAAAATGCATTTGAAATTAAAAAGACTCACAAATTAGCGCTGTAATAGCTAAAATACAACATATAATTATGCATTTAATAAATTAATAAGAAAAACCCGTAAAAAACCAAGTTTTTGACTATAAATCCTTTATGTACGAGAAGAATTTAAAAGAATGTTCATTATAATACGCAGCGCCAGACCATCCAGAAATACAAAATTGCAGTTGTGTCGTAAAACATGTTTAATATAATGCGCACCGATCAGGAATATGTTTATAAAAAGAGCTGTCAATAAAATACGCACCTTATTGCGCGACAGAAAGGTTGTTCAATATAATACGCACACGACGCTCTATCTCAAAAAATAGCATGATACATAGGAATAAATAAAATAATCTAAAAAATCAATTATTTAATTACGGTCCATGCGATCGATCTGAAATTTTGATACATTGTTTTTATTATTGGTACGAAACTGCCTGCAAAATTTCAGATCGCTAGCTTACGAGCAAGTGGGTTAAAAATCGATCAAAAGTTTTGGCGACAAGCAAGCAAGCAAGGTCGGTCGGCCGCAGACACCACGAGTTAATATAAAGGATTTAATAAGAAAAACCCGTAAAAAACCAAGTTTTTGACTATAAATCCTTTATGTACGAGAAGTAACTAAAAGAATGTTCATTATAATACGCAGCGCCAGACCATCCAGAAATACAAAATTGAAGTTGTGTCGTAAAACATGTTTAATATAATACGCACCGATCAGGAATATGTTTATAAAAAGAGCTGTCAATAAAATACGCACCTTATTGCGCGACAGAAAGGTTGTTCAATATAATACGCACCGCGACGCTCTATCTCAAAAAATAGCATGATACATAGGAATAAAAAAAATAATCTAAAAAATCAATAATTTAATTACGGTACATGCGATCGATCTGAAATTTTGATACATTGTTTTTATCATCGGTACGAAACTGCCTGCAAAATTTCAGCTCGCTATCTTGCGAGCAAGTGGGTTAAAAATCGATCAAAAGTTTTGGCGACAAGCAAGCAAGCAAGCAAGCAAGCAAGGTCCGCCGCAGACACCACGAGTTAATATAAAGGATTTAAAAACGAAAGTTCTCAAGAGAAAATTAAATTTCGCTGTGAAATAATACATTATAATATACGTGTAAAATCTGCAGGATTACCAGCAGCGGCGTAGCGTGGGTACGTGACGCCCGGGGCAGAATCCTGCTTTGCCGCCCCCCTCCCCCGGGATAAAAATTTTTGATTCTATTTTTTTTAAAAGATAATTTAGAAAATAATAACAATGGCACTATACATTTAAAGTTAGAAATAAATAGAAGAGATTTCATTTCTTGATCAAAATTGAATTTGTGGTCTTTCCCCATGACACATGCTTAAATGTATCAATATAGTATTATTTTTTTTAATGAACTCTTAGTAAATTTCAAAAACGTCGCACAAAGAGACTTGTTTGATCATTATGTGAAATATATGGAGATCTACCGAATGCAATGGAATAATATATGGTATCGTGTACCCAAAAGATGATTTTTTGCGAACTATATCTCCTTAAACTGCAATGCACTCATTCAGTTTTGAAGTGACAAGCTTTTATCCCTTTCCACCTGATCTTCTCAAAGCGCTGGATACGCTATTTTCCCAGGATTTAATGTCATGCATTCTAGCAAGAACTTCTTTTCGCTTTATTTTCTTTTCTTTTACAACAACGCATTGTTGCTCTTTATATATATATATATATTTATTCTATTCTTTTTTATCCGATTTCTGACTCATTCCATTTGTAAAAACGTTGGTAATATTTAGCAATTGATTCACGTGTGGCTACTTCTTGATTTATTCTATGCCAGTTTTTAATTCCATTAGATTAGGAAATTTGCCCATTATTTTTGTATATGCCACAAAATAAAAGGCATTAAAAATTTTTAATGACTTTAGGAGAATTGAAAAAGTCATTAAAGTACTGAAACAATTTTATTCCATTAGTTTACTTTACGTCAAATCATTTTCGCGCTATCCATCTAATCTCTATTTTGGTGTAAGGTCCGTGTCTAATTTTGAAAAGTTAATGCTAATAAATTGGACGCCCTCAATCTCGCTGCACTTATGACTTATAGCAATCGCAAATTTGTATCTGTACGTACGGGTTATTTATTTATATCAATTATGTCCTTGTAATTTTTGGTAATATAATTTGTTGTTGAAATGTAAAGGATACAGCCATTTTTAAGTCTACAAGATGAGCTACTGCAGCCCCTTGGTTTTTCAGTTCAGTAGCATTAATATCAGAAGACTTTAGATTCATTATGGAGTTTGAAGTTTTGATATGAGAACCGTTCACGTATTTTAATGTAGTTCATGCATTTCTTTTATTAATTTTTTACCTTGGCTGTTCTTTTATTTTATTAAACATGATAAAAACGTTTTTCATTTTAGAAGCTAATTAACAACGATGAATCTCCCGCCCCTAACAAACTGCCATCTGGAACATTCGATTGGCACATGTTTGAAATTTATAGGGCACAGTAAATTTGCTTTTAATACAGGAGCAGCTGTCGAATTCAACGAATCAAATAGTGATTAGTGTCACTTTATCTCATACTACTTAAGCCTCTTGGGTTGTTGTTGTTTTTTTCTGTTCAGTAGCATAAGAAACTGACGAATTTTTGTCATGTATAGTGTTTGAAGTTTTAGCTGTTGGAACGTTAACACATTTTATGATAATTCCATTATTTCTTTTAGCAACTTCTATTTTAGTTGTTATTTTATTTTTATGAAAACTTTCTTTTTTTTTCTTCTAAAAGTATTTGAAGCTAATTAACGACGATAAATTTGCCGTCCTTAACAATGTGCCACCCGGGGCATTTGCCCCCTCTCTCTACGCCACTGAAGACATGTCTGCGTGGGAGACCAGAGGCGTCACTAGGGTTGATGTTACCCAGAGCAGTAGCTCATGGTGCCCCCCCTTTCATGTCTTACCCCATTTGCCTCCCCCGAGTCTGCAATTGACGAACAACGGTAAAATACAGAATCTTACATTTTGGTGTCACTTTATGTGATGGTGTTACCCTGTGTGGTCCGCACCCTCCGCACCTCCTAGTGACGACTCTGGTGGAGACATCGAGTTGTCAAGTGCTTTACAGTTAATAACTATTACCATTTAAAACGGCGTATTGACCTTACTACTATTAACTAAAAGTTGTATATTCTACAAATACTCTCAAGTCGTATTTATCGTCTTGTATACAGCCAGAGTCGGCTGGCTTACTGAGAGTCGCGGGTTCGAGTCTCTGTGAAGGCAGGGGCTACTTCCTGTAGCCTTAGTGTGTCCGTGAGTCCACCCGGCTCTGGTGGGCAGTACCTGATATAAGTTGGTAAACAAAGGTGGCTGGGCATTGTGCCACATAATCCCCTCATAGCCGTGGCCTGTGAACGCTGCGTCACTAGCCGAACGGGCTAGCATGGTTTGTGCGATCTAAAAGAACGTGGGAGGCGGTAATCTTCAAAATCAGGGGTGGGCAAACTACGCCTGCGGGCCGCATGCGGTCCTTTACGGAGTTCTTTTCTGCCCGCGGAAGCCTGATGTAATATAAAACAAAATCAATAAATTTATCTTAAATATGAATATTTGTACTTGAATCCATGCTACATTTGATTAAGTGCGGCTCCTTGATGTTTCGTTTCTTACTAATGCGGCCCTCGCCCTAAAAAGTTTGCCCACTCTTGTTCTGTATGGAAGTAGCGTCTCTAATGTATGTATTTTTTTTAAAAGACGTATGAAACTATATTTAAAAGCCGTACATATTTATAAAGTAAAGGTCCCCATCCAGACATGGCTGCCTATGGGGCAATTGAAGCAGCGTTCACAAGTTTCTATAGCCACGACATTCGAGGGGCTTGTGTGACTAGTACAATACCCAGCCGCCTTTACTTTACCCCAACTGATGTCAGGTACCCATTCGGAGCTGGGTGGACTCAGGGACAACTGATGTCAGGTACCCATTCGGAGCTGTGTGGACTCAGGGACAATTGATGTCAGGTACACATTCAGAGCTGGGTGGATTCATGGACGCCCTTTAGCCACGGAAACGATCATATGCCTTGCAGAGATTCGAACCGTAAGTCTCTGCACGCCAAATTAGTTGCTAAGAATTGACTCTGAATATCTTGAGTACATTTCCAGAAGACTTGCACAGGATAACCCTTCTCCTGCGTACTGAGGTTGACCAGTCCACTTCAAGAGTATGCAGGATCGTGGAACAATTCGAAATCGACAACAACACGCTGGACACTTACTGTGCACTGGCCCACGTGACGTTATCGACCTACATGGGCGGGGCCCCAAACGTGAACTTGTGTGAGTTCTACATCAGTGGGGGTAAGTGAGTTCTATGTCACTGCATGCTGATTTTTACGTCATTGGTTGTGATCTCTACGTCATAGGATGTAAATGATGAGTTGTATGTCATTGGGTATAAGTTCTACGTCATTGGGTGTGAACTCTCACGTCATTGTTTGTGATCTCTACGTCATAGGATGTAAATGATGAGTTGTATGTCATTGGGTATAAGTTCTACGTCATTGGGTGTGAACTCTTACGTCATTGTTTGTGATTTCTACGTGATAAAATTTGAGTGAGTTGTATGTAATTAGGTGTGAGTTCTAT
Organism: Ampullaceana balthica; assembly: GCA_944989445.1. Taxonomy (NCBI): domain Eukaryota; kingdom Metazoa; phylum Mollusca; class Gastropoda; family Lymnaeidae; genus Ampullaceana; species Ampullaceana balthica. Next base: position 1,550,405 of record CALYLW010000130.1, on the reverse strand, counting down.
AACACGTCATAGTACGTAAACACGTTGTACGTCATTTGGTTTCAGTTCTACATCATTGGGGTGAATTTTGACGTCAGTGCAGTTTAAATGAAACACAGGTCACTGTAAATTTGGGTTAGTGCAAGCAACAATTGATGAGTCAAACGATCTGATATTATAATGAATATAATGTATGATTTAAAACTCGGCTTGTTAATTACTTTATCTACGATTGTGTCTTCTACACTTCGATTAAACAAACTGAAATAATAAACCCAATGGTGTGGGACTTGAAGAGAAAATCCGTCTACTTAACATATTATCTTATCTATAACAGGCGCTCGTTTTATATAGAATATATCTGCGTCCTAAGCTTATCCATGGTTTATGTATAGCCTTGCAATTTTTATAGAGTTTTAAATGTTAATGGATTGTGTGTTTTTCTGGTTTCCTCAGGCACCTATTTGTCACACATCACTTTTCATGTGTGTTAGTAGGCGTTATCAAATAATAACATCTCTCGTACAATGATTCCTTGAAACACTTAATGTTAATAAAATGAACTTTAATTCGGGAATATCCGATGATTACACAAATCACTATGTACAAGATTTAACAGTATTCACATGGTGGAGACATGTATTAACACAGCCATCTTGTCTCTCTCTCTCCTTTCTCACTTATTCTCGAACCTTCTAACATGCCTCTCTCACGTGACCTTTTTCTCTGTCCTCAATCCCGTGATTCTCACGTGACATCATTTCACTTTTGAATTTCGGACGGGAAGAATGAAAATTTGTATGTGTTTATTCTTGCATACGGAATTTTTAGAAAATGCTTTTATCCGTATTTTATTTCCAAGTTCGAATGAATTGCCACCAGAGCCGTCTTTACACCAGTTTGGGCCCCCGGGCAAAGAAATAGTGTTGGGCCCCTCCCCCGCAGCAATAAAAAGTAAATATACATAATAAATATAAATAAAAATATTCCCATGGGGCCCCTATGCTCGTGGGTCCCCGGGCAAATGCCCAACGCCAACGGGCCTATGCGTTAAGACGGCCCTGATTGCCATGTGTATTATTACTACTTTGCTCTTCGTTCTTCTATCCTCCAGTGTTTCAATGGTGAATGATTTAAATAATGTTAGTTCTTCTATCCTCCAGTGTTTCAAGGGTTCATTATTTATCTAATGTTAGCTCTTCTCTCCTCCAGTGTTTCAAGGGTTAATCATATCTTCCCCTGCAGGTCGCATCCTCGGTCCAGAGGTGAACAGCTTCCACATATCAAGCAGAGCCTCGGGCAACTACTCTCGTCTCAATGACTCGGTGCTGCTAGGCACGGATTGCATCAAGACCAGGTCAGAGCGAGTCGTCGTCGTCGTCATCACCTTCGACGTGCCGCACGACGTCAACTACGTTCGTTTCTTTTCCGACACCCGAGGTAATCCCACTAGATCCTTGACCCCTGGCATTAATTTGTCCACCAAACCCTCTGACTGGATCCCTGACCCCTGGCCTTAGTTTTTTCACCACTGACTGGATCACTGACCCCTGGCCTTAATTTTGTTCACCAAACCCACTGACTGGATCCCTGACCCCTGGTCTTAGTTTGTCCACCAAACTCACTGACTGGATCCCTGACCACTAGTCTCAGTTTATACCGCCAAACCCTCTCCCGTAGGAAATACATTAATTTTTTTCAGGAAATGCCACACTTTAGTATGGAAAAAAAATCAAAGTTGGTCAAACTTTACCCCCAAACAAATCCCAAATCTGAAATTTGTTAATTAAGAGAAGAAAAAAAGTGTTAAAAGTCTACTGTCCTTTAATGTAAAGGCGTATCTCCTGGTGGCATTCGAAGAAAAAAAAGAAACACTCGGCTTTTTAGGTAATATATAATTAAAAGATTTGTAAAATGAAAATCAAGTTTTTTTTAAAATTAAAAAGCCATTAAAATTCGTTCTCCGATATTATCCCCTGTGCTAGATGTACCTATAAGCTAAACAAGCTATAGCTTAGGGCCCCCGCTTTCTAGGGGGCCTCCAAAAATTGATTGAGTGACCATTGTCATATACACTTAAATATTTTGTGATTGGTGCAACACATATTTATCTCAAAGTCTTGAAAACTCTGCAGATTACAGGTAACATCTCTTACACGCAAACGTGGATCAAAAATTGACTGCCAAATGGGCCAATCAGAACAGTTAAATAATAAACGTCAGTACTGGAAATAAAATGTTCTAGAGCGAGTTGTGACAGTCATAATTACTATGACAGAGAGTGGTTTATCTTTCAGATGAGATAGGTGACATTTTGCTCTCCACGCAATGGCTATTTCCTTGGATTACTCGAATTTAACTTATAGCAAAATTTGATCATTGTATAGCAAGTCATATAAAAAAAATTAGGGAATAAAGGATCAGTTTAACATTCTATGTTTCTATCACAATATGTGATGAATTTATCCAAATTATGGTACATAAAGTAAGAGACAGAGTCTTGGATTATTTAAGAACTTTAGTTTAACTGTGGATTTCACGACAGACCGGCCCCATTGATCAGCTCACTGTTATTGTTACGTATGTTTCACCAGATAATGGGCTACCTTTTAAACGTTTTCTAACTTTCCTAGAGATGGGTAGCCACACATGGGTAGCCACACGCCACACATGGGTAGCCACACATGGGTAGCTACACGGGGTAAAGTATGGCTGAGGTGGTGCACAACTACCTTACAAATGAGTGAAACAGGTTTTAGTAAGTGTTGAGACCAGTCATGTAAAAATTATGCCAAACTTTCTAGCAAATACAGGGTTATACAAAAAATAATATTGCAGATTAGCAAGTATGCGATGTATATTTTATGTACTGGTAATTCCCTGAATTGGTAGAGCAGCAGTTGACTTTTGTTTAGATGCAGTTAAAAAAAAATTGAAATTGAAATTTGCAAGAAATTTATACTCTATTTTCATCGTCTAAATATAGATGGGCAGTACTGTTGTCATTCTTCAACGCATTTTCATTGATATGATAGACGTATATAGTAAAGCCCATATTTCAGCGTAATATGATAGTTTAACATATCAGGATCTGTATAGGATAATATTTAACAATCGTGTCCAATCAAAATTCCCTGATGTAGATGGAATTTTAAGATTGTTTCTTAGAACGATGTTTGCAAATTGCTCAGGAGAAAAATCTTTTTTTCTGAGCTGAAGAAACAAAAAATAAATTTTGTACAACGTCTCAGGATAAATGATGTTCCCTCAGTCTCTTGAGCACAAACATTGACAAACTGCGTAGTTCATAATTTGATGATGTCATCAGTGACTTAGATCTGTCAAAGACAAGAAGGAAATTGTTTTAGTTTAAAATACTTCCTAAATCCATAAAACATTTTTAAAGAGATTAGATAATAACCCTTTCAAAGAACTTTCGCCTCTCTTTACCCGAGTTTGCATTTTAAAATTTGTAAGTGATAATAATCATTTTCGGTTAAAGATTATTTCCCTATCTATACACTTCTTGGTAATAATTCAGTTTAACCTCAAGGCTCCCGAAAATCATATGACAGAATAGCTGGACTTATATGTGGCCCAATATCCCTCATAGCTTAGGGCCTTATCAAGTCTAAATCCGGCCATGATGATCCCCTTCCCAATACGATACCATGTTACGATAGCAGCCCGTAGTCCTATCCCAATATGAAAATAATCCTGTTTAACAGCAATGGTGATTATATTCCACAATGGGATCCCATTCTTAAAAAGCTTTCCGTGACGCGATGGGATCGTTCCCCCGATTTGATCCCATTTTTACATTAGAAATCGCGTTCACAGTAAGATTCCGATTCCTGGTAGAGTCTCATTTCTGGGTGAAATCTCATTTCATGTTGGGATACCATTCATTGAAGCGTCCAGGAAGGAGTCACATTCCTTTGAGATCCTCTTTTTTACTTGAGAGATCTTCTTTCAGGTGGGATCATCAATGTATTTACCATGAGGCAAAGACTCATCAATGTATTTACCAATGAGGCAAACACTCATCAATGTATTTACCATGAGGCAAAGACTCATCAATGTATTTACCATGAGGCAAAGACTCATCAATGTATTTACCAATGAGGCAAAGACTCATCAATGCAAGCCTTACTAGTATTTATTTTATTCAACAATTTCATTTTTTAACACGCATTTAACTTCGAACTAAAAAATCAAAAGAGAATTATAATTTTAGAATGTTCCATAAACTTTCATAATGATATTCAAATCCTATTTCATTATACATTGATGTAAAGAAAAATCAAAATAAATATCTAGAAACATTTTTTAAAAATTTAAAAGACATTACAAATGTGCTATCCTTTATTGGAAATAAAAGAAAACTGAACTGTCAAGAATATTGTCAAACTTCACTTAACTTACGAATTGGTAAATGCTCCGATAACTTAGAAAGTCCAAAGGAGGATATAGAAGTGAGTATAGACTATAGGGAAATTTGGATATAAATATAAATTTCTTTATCACATAAAAAAATAAACATACATAGACAAAACAAAATCTTCTAATTCTAGAATGAAATAGAAACTTCAAGAAACTAATAAATTGTACTGATGAGTTCGGCAAAATAAGAACTCTCAGACTCAGAATATCAGTCATCCAAATATTGAATTAAAATTTTCTTAGTTTTTTTAATGTTATATTTAACCATGCATTGTTAAAACTGTCATGAAAATTGAAGATCTAACTTGTTGTTCCCGTTATTATCGTGCATATGCAACTTAAAAAACAATTTATTAATAATAATAAAGACTATAGTTTATTCTATACTCTATACCAGTGGTTCTCAACCTTTTGAGGTTCAAGGACCACTTTAAAAATGTGTGTCTTAGTCGCGGCCCACTACTGAAAATTGTGCTACTTCCGAGCCTGAAATGTGTATATAAATATACTTTGTATATGAATAGCTACTAGTATACATGTTATTTAGTAAAACTATACTAATATGCTACGATTTGAGTGCTTCAAAATCATATTGAATGGAATCAGGTTGCAATGGCTTTCTTTTGTTACGAACATATATCACTTAAACTCTAATACTACTCTTATACTAATAAGTATTATTCAATTCTTATTGCTTACTATAAAAAAAACTTTAAGTCATAAACAGTAGTTAGTATTAGTAAGACTTCTATATTAGTTTATGTAGTGCGAGCCTTGAGTTTGCACGTTTGAGCACAGCACATCCGAACAAGGTGTAATACTTGAGAGACTCCATCGTAGTTCATGTTCAAGTCGGTAAACATGCTTTGTTTATTGTAACCAATGTAGAAAATACACATTCACAAAGAAATGATGTTGCAAAGGCTTAAAGTATTTTTAAAAAGTTTTTTGAGTACTCCAAAATTTCATCAAGCCCACTTTTTGATGCAGCATATTCAAAGTAGTATCGCTGGTCAGTTCAATGAAGTGGTTTAAATTTGACGTTGGTAGTTTGAATGAGTCAATGTGTGCAGGAAATGGACTGGAAACACGAAAAACTCGGAATGTTCAAATCACAAAAGTATAAGTATGCAGTGATTGAATATGGTCAGAAATCAAATTTATCAACAGTTGTTTGTTTTTTCAGCATTTTCTGATTTATCGGTAAATTCGTACAATTGATCAAACATGTCAAAGTTACCCTGAAATATTCTTGTTTTCCAAAGATCAAGCTTTTTCGTAAAAGCAGACTTTGTCACTGAGAGTAAATAAATGTGTCTGCTCTCCTTGCAGCGATGGATTTGGTTTATTACCACGTTTTATTAACTTGCTTTCGTTCCTGTCTGTCTGTTGCGTTCTGGGTTCTGGATAAAAGGAGACAAGTCTCGACTCTTGTCAATGGATCATATAATCTTTATTAGTCAGCAACATATGTACATCAATAGCTTCAGGTACACAAACGTAATCTTTCACAAGGACCTTACTCCTAAGTGCGTACACTTTGCTGTAACCTCGAGCACACCTCGATGTGTTACCAGCTAGTCGAACTACACTCGATCACTCCATCGCTTCTATACTAAATGTCCAGCCCTAAGAAGGGCTATGGACCTCCGCACTCGCCAGTCTTCATACGTCTCTCTCCTCTCTGTCACACACCCACTATTTATCCACAACACGGCTCTCTAACTTGCATACCGGGTGAATACAATTACATCATTATTCACAAGTGAACTCTTGTCACGCACGCCTTGAGCCGACTCACACACTGGCTCACAACAATCTCACAACAATCTCACAACAATCATTCGCAGTGATTCTCATACCCTGACACTGTCCACAATTTTTCAGGTCTGCCAACGTAAAATTAACCCACTTTTGATTGTCCTAGAGATCTCAAAATTTTACCACAGATAGATCTTGAATGACAATGCATTGTATCAAAATTTCAGATAGATCGAATGTACCGTTATTAAATTATTGAACATTTTAGTTTGTCTTTATATTAGCCTATGTATTATCCGTCTGCCCTTGTTTACATTACATTCACGTGCCGAGTTCACACCAACCCCGACCACAAAAACCATGTTTAACATCATGGGGAGATCAGTCATTTCCAGTCTGTAAATGTTTGTCGGGCAATGCGTATTATATTTGAACATAATCAATACTTCAAAACTCACCATAGCATACACTTAGACTAAAAAGAATAAATAAATATAGAAGTAAAAAAAAAGATTTTAAAAAACCACGTTTTTATAAGCGCACTAAAATTAAAAATTTGAAATTTAAAACAAGTACTATTATGTAATATGACTAAAACAGTGGGCGGGCGCTTTTTAGGCGTTTGGCTATAATGATTAGGGATAACAAATGACGAGTAAGAAAATGAGTTAATTGAATTAGTTAAGCCTGAGAAGTGCCCGACACACGTTTTTAGTCATATTACATCATATTTTCTTCTTTTTAGTCCGCTTATAACAACGAGGTTTTTAAAAATCTTTTTTTTTACTTCTATTTATTTCAGTTCTTTAAAAATCTCAGTCGAGTTAGCTAGAACAGCAGCCCATAAACTATTGTTCAAATGATCGACAAGCTTTTTTTTTGGCGTCCAAACCTTTTGCATGGCGGACCATATTCGCTGAAGTAAAGATATTCGGGGGGGCCGGATTAAAGCAATTCTTAAAAATGACATAGGTTGAAACGTTTTTATTGCAAAATTTTAATATGAGTGGTGAAACTGAGATCTTGAATGCAAGTAACAGGTGAGGTCAGGTTCAATGCCACTGGTTTTGATACGTATGGTAACACGCAGGTGAGAGTCACTTATTCTCGTCCTCACTCGGTTCTTGTTAATATTTATTGCTGAAAATGTCTGCTCACGCAAGTATGTCGAGCCAAACAAACAGCATTGTCTTAGCAAATGTTCTGATCTCCCCTTGCTGTAAAACCGGGGGAGGGGGGAGGTATGGTATCGATGGCTAGCGGGAACTCAAGCAAGGGACATGTCATTGCAAACAACAACAGACGCTACAGTGAGTTATTCTATATATATAAAAATGAATGTATGCCTGAGTACATGTCCTTTATAGCTGACTAAACCATTCATCCGATCGTCATGAAATTTTTGGAGACGTTGAGTACGCACCTGAGATGGTAACTGGCAACTTTTTTTTCAAAATTTATCACTCATGGGGCGCCGGGGGCCCATAATGTCATTTTTTTGCTAATATGAGATATATAAAATTTAGTTTCAGCGCTAGCTACTGTGTAAATTGATGGATCTTAACCAAACTTTGTATATAAAAACTTGATAGCCAGTATTAAAACACTAAAGGGCACTGAACTCCTAATAGTCATTCCTTCGGGGCTGAGGGCCCAAAAAGTTCTTTTTCTTAAACGTTTAAGATTTTATTCACCATTCAATTATTAACAATCTTGACAAATAATGACACACATATACATTATTATACAGATTGAAATGAACAGGTGTTTTGAACTTTGTATCTTGCACTGAATGGGCCCTGGGGCCCTTAATGTCGTTTTTTGCTTATATGAGCTATATAAAAATTAGTTTATGCGTTAGCTACAGAATAAATGAATGGATCTTAACCAAAATTTGTATAAAAAAACTTAGTAGCCCATATTAAAATAATTAAGGTTTCTAAACTTCTAATGTCAATTTCTTCGGCGCCGGGGGCCCCAACTGTCTTTTCTTCCTATATGTTTAAGATATTTTCCCCATTCAATTTTTCACGATCTCGAAGAATATATCTATGAGGAAAATAAATTAAATGAACAGGTTTTTGAAATTGAAACCTTTCACTGAATTGGCCCAGGGGCCCCTAAATGTCGTTTTCCCTTATATTAGCTTTATAAAAATTAGTATTAGCGTAAAATACTGCGAAAATTAATGGATCTTGACCCATCTTAGTATAAAAAAACTCAAGGGTCTATATTTTATTACTATAGGGCACTGAACTCCTAATTTTCATTCCCTCGGAGCAGGGGCCCAAAATATATTTTTTAGTAAATGTTTAATATTTTATCGTCCTTTCAATTTTTAACAATTATTGAGGACTATAAATAAATGCATGTATTTAAAAATTTATTCAAATGAACATGTGTTTCGCACTTTATTTCTTGCGATAATTGGGCCCTTGGGCCCATAATGTCGTTTTTTGCTTATATGAGCTATATAAAAATTAGTTTATGCGTTAGCTACTGAGTAAATAAATAAATCTTAACCAAAATTTGTATACAAAAACTTGGTAGCCCATATTAAAATACTATAGGGCACATAAATTCAAATTTCCATTCCTTCGGGGTAGGGGCCCCAAATGTCTTTTCTTCGTATATGTTTAAGATAATGTTCCCCATTTAATTTTTCACGATCTTGAGGAATACATCTATGAGGAAACTGAATTAAAATGAACAGTTTTTTTTAAATTGACATCTTTCACCGAATGGGCCCTACGGCCCCTAAATTTAGTTTTTTCCCTTATATTAGATGTATAAAAATTAGTATTAGCGTAAAATTCTGAGAAAGATAATGGATCTTGATCCATCTTAGTATATAAAAACTCAAGGGTCTATAATTTATTATTATAAGGCACTGAACTCGTAAGTTTCATTCCCTCGGGGCAGGGGGCCCAGAATGTATTTTTTAGTAATTGTTTAATATGTTATCGCCCAGTCATATTTTACCAATATTGAGAAATATATATAAATTTATGCATTTTGAAATTTATTCAAATGAACATGTGTTTCGCACTTTATTTCTTGCGATAATTGGGCCCTTGGGCCCATAATGTCGTTTTTTGCTTATATGAGCTATATAAAAATTAGTTTATGCGTTAGCTACTGAGTAAATAAATAAATCTTAACCAAAATTTGTATACAAAAACTTGGTAGCCCATATTAAAATACTATAGGGCACATAAATTCAAATTTCCATTCCTTCGGGGTAGGGGCCCCAAATGTCTTTTCTTCGTATATGTTTAAGATAATGTTCCCCATTTAATTTTTCACGATCTTGAGGAATACATCTATGAGGAAACTGAATTAAAATGAACAGTTTTTTTTTAAATTGACATCTTTCACCGAATGGGCCCTACGGCCCCTAAATTTAGTTTTTTCCCTTATATTAGATGTATAAAAATTAGTATTAGCGTAAAATTCTGAGAAAGATAATGGATCTTGATCCATCTTAGTATATAAAAACTCAAGGGTCTATAATTTATTATTATAAGGCACTGAACTCGTAAGTTTCATTCCCTCGGGGCAGGGGGCCCAGAATGTATTTTTTAGTAATTGTTTAATATGTTATCGCCCAGTCATATTTTACCAATATTGAGAAATATAAATAAATTTATGCATTTTGAAATTTATTCAAATGAACATGTGTTTCGCACTTTATTTCTTGCAATAATTGGGCCCCGTGGCCCTTACTTTCGTCTTTTGCTTATATGAGCTATATAAAAATTAGTTTATGCGTTAGCTACTGAGTAAATGATTGGATCTTAACCAAACTTTGTATAAAAAACTTGGTAGCCCACATTAAAATACTCAAGGTTTTTTAACTTCTAATGTCATTTTATTCAGTGCCAGAGGGCATCAAAATGTCATTTTTCATATATGTTTAAGATACTTTTCCCATTCACTTTTTTAACGATCTTGATAAATATATCCATGATGAAACTGAATTGTAATTTAAAGGTTTTTGAAATTGAACTCTCACAACGAATAGGCCCGGGGCCCCTCTATGTCGTTTTATTCACTATATTAGCTATATTAAAATTAGTTTAAGCGTTAGATAATGAGAAAATAAATGGATTTTGACTAAAGCTAGAATATAAAAACTTAAGAGCCTATAATATATAACTGTAGGGCACTGAACTCCTATTGTCCATTCTCTAGGAACTGGGGGCCCCAAATGTCTTTTTTACTGCACGGTAATAATTTAATTCCCTAATCAATTTTACACGTTTTTTTTTAGAAATTTAGCTTAAGTACAATGGCAATAAAAAAATTAAATTATCACTCATTTTTTGGCTGGGCCCCTTAATATCGTTTTTCCTTTTGTAAGCTTTTTAATTATTAATTTATTTATCAGTTTGCTATTAACTTGGACTCTTTTTTTGCTTACTTCCCTGAAGGTTTCAAGCATAATTCTTTTAAAACATACCAATCATTGGTTTCTTTCAATTTACTCATTTTTAATGAGATCGTTGCAACGCACGTCGGGTCTGCTAGTATAGAAATAAACTAAAAATGTATTAATTTCATTAGTTTGCAATCACGTGTCCCTTACTTGAGTTCGCGCTAGCCATCGAATACCACACCTCCCCCTCCCCCGGTTTTACAGCAAGGGGAGATCAGTCGTTTTCAGTCTGTAAATGTTTGTCGCGTTTGAACATAATCAATACTGTCTCATATGTAAGGGATTTATAGTCAAAAAAATTGTTTTTACTGGGTTGTTTAATTAAATCCCATATAATAGCTTCACCGTCTTGTCTCTCCCTCTTGGGCTCGCGGTCGGGCGGTCGGGCGGAAAAACAAAAGTAAAAAATGACCCACTTTCATTGATGCTATCGAGCTGAAATTGTACATAAAGACTAATGTCAGCTAACAATGCATAGTATCAAAGTTTCAGATCGATCGAATGTACTGTAATTAAATTAATGCATTTTTAGTTTATCTCTATGTATCTCTATGTAGCCGTCTGCTATTGTTGACATCCACGTGTCACTGGAGTTCACTCCAGCCATCGATGACAGCAAGGGGAGTTCTGTCCGTTCAGTCAGTAAATGTTTTTCACGCGGTGCGTATTATATGGAACATAATCAATACTTTTAGTTATGTCTCATATACATGTATAAGGGATTTATTGTCAAAAACTTTGTTTTTATGGGTTGTTTAATTTATTAATCCCTTATATTAAGCTTCACCATTTTCTCTTTCTCTCTCTCTCTCTCTCTCTCTCTCTCTCTCTCGCTCTCTCTCTCAAACTCTCTCTCTCACTCTCTCTCTCTCTCTCTCTCTCTCTCTCTCTCTCTCTCTCTCTCTCTCTCTCTCTCTCTCTCTCTCTCTCTCTCTCTCTCTCTTGGGCTCGCGGTCGGTCGGGAGGAAAAAAAAGAGTAAAAAATGACCACCTTCCCGTGATGGTATCGAGCTGAAATTTTGCTACGAGTCGTGGCACCTAACAATGCATTGTATCAAAATTTCAGATCGATCGCCTGTACCGTAATTAAATTAATGCATTTTTACTTGATCTCAGTATAATTCAATGTAGCCGTCTGCTATTATTCACCTCCACGTGCTGGAGTTCAGTCCAGCCATCGATGACCACCCCCCCCCCGGATTTTACAGCAAGGGGAGATCAGTCAGTTTCAGTCTGTAAATGTTTGTCGTGCGTTGCGTATTATATTGAACATATCAATACTTTAAGTTCTGTCTTATTTATAAGGTATTTATAGTAAAAAACTGTGTTTTTACGGGGTTGTTTAATTTCTGCTACAATCGTGGGATCCTGGTATAGACTGTACATTTCATGGTTTGTTTATGTTCTCCATGTAGATCAGACTCAGTTTTGGGCGAACATCACAATGGAAGGCACTATGCCCAACGGCACCAAGTCGGTCCTGCTGTCTCAGACCTTCAAGCGAGTGCACGGCATCAGGTTTCACAGCTTGGCTGGGGTTTTCCCCACTTTGAATCTAACAATGACCTTTCGAAACCCAAGTTCACCGCAAGCCATGTCCATCTGTGAGCTGGAGGTGTATGGAGGTAAAATAAAAAGGGATAGTGAAAAACACAATTTAATGTCATTCGGCATCAACATCGTGTATGTGAAGGTCAGGTGAGATTTAGAATCGTGCTTCCGATCTTAGTTAAAATTAAAATGAAGGTTTTATGTCATTAAATTTGATAATTAATTCAAAGTAATTATTATGGTTTGATAAATTGTAAAATTCATGTGGATATCCTCTAGTTTTCATTTTTGTTTATTGTCTGTCACAGGGCTAGGAAAATAGGTGTAATGCTTAAACATTATAAATACATATTTATCTGTTTGTCTTAGGGGCCGTCCATAAATGACGTCACGCGATTTTGTCCGATTTTTCACCTCTCCCCCCTCGTCACGCGTCGTCACAAAATCTTAGACCCCCCTTTAATATGACGTCACAAAGCTTTGACACTCCCCCCGCCCCCATAAAAGCTGTATTTTCTATTTAAAAAAGAGCATTTTCATATCACTTTTTTGTCATTTAAGTATGTTTTTAGTGTAAGGTTGCACTCTAATATCGTAATACGCGTGAAGCCAAGTAAAATGTCATATAATAAATTGTAAGAAATCAAATATTTATGTCGAACTTTTATTTAAAGTTGCGAGTTTTGATGTGACATCACATTTCTCAAACATCCCCCCTCCTCCTCGTCACACATCGTCACAAATGTGTGGACCCCCCTACCCCCTAGGTGCGTGACGTCATTTATGGAAAGCCCCTTGGATCATGATCATGGGGTGAACAAAATGTCTTATTAAAACTAAACCTTTAGGACAATTCAAGAAGTATAAATAACTATTATTCGTGTGTTGCTATTTCTACAGACTGTGTCTTGGGTTACTGGGGGCTGGGTTGCTTGAACAAATGCTCCCCCTACTGCAACGCCAGTGTCTGCAGCCCCATGTACGGGTCCTGCGACTGCTCGGATGATAGATACTATGGCCGCATGTGTGAGCATGGTGAGTAAGGGGAGATGCAAGGCTTGAAGTTAGCACATCTCGGGTTAATACTTAATTAATTCAACGATTTCCAACACCCCCAATTTTTGAACATTTGGTAAATTTATCCAAATTGTCTGTTTCGAAATAATGTGTAATGGCATTGTACTGTGCCCAAAAAGGCTTACTCATGTGTTCCTAGACTTGATACATTTTTAAATAATACTTGAATAATTGATATGACAAACTGGCAGATCAGTGTGCCACCTGAAAGGGATTGGCAGCAAATTTTCGGCTGCCCCTGACATCATTTGGGAATGTTAAACATTGAAAAAGCTAGACTACATTCTGCAGGAGCTATAATTTAGGCAGCTAGTCCCGGTTGGCATTTAGTCAGGGTATGAATTGGTTTCAAAGAATGTCACATTTTTGTTCTCCTTCAGAATTAGTTAAGTTTTTAAACCCAAGACCTTGTAGAGTGAAAGACAATTTACTCTATGCATTTGCTGGAAATGAACTTAAATGAAAAGTTTTGATATAATTTTTGAACTGACTGTTTTACTAATGATATTGCTGTGTATACCTCCAGCCTGCAGCCCCGGATGTGGTGGTCTGGGAAAGTGTAAATATGAAAATGGTCACTGTCTTCAGAACTGTGTGGTCGGATATTTCGGCCCGACCTGTGCACGTACGTATAATCTCTGCGTTTGGCAGCTTAGCTGGGCAACAGTTATGGAAAATTTTCACTTTGTATGTAGTAATGCATCAAAATTTATTCATTTTTTCAATGACCGTTTGCAACAATTGTAAGCCTTTAAATAGTTTCAATAAATAAATCCATACATTTTTTTATATGCGCGACTTGATGACAGCTTTCTTTCTTTACTCGAATAGAATTATTATTTTAAAAAAGTAAACTTCTCATTTGAAATGACTTTTTCAGTTTAATAATAACTCTACCTAAAACAAAACAAAAAACAAAACACAAATGAAATCTTCTGAAGCCATTCAATTTAAATTTACCTTTTGGAATTTCCCTGGCTGAACCAGATGTTAAGGTTTGGCAAATGTCCTATTTGTTTTTCTTCAAACCTACACAATCTCATGGACACATCTATTAAAAAATTTAATTACTTCTTACATCACACTTGATATGTATTTATCAAACTGTCTTCAGACCAGTTGTATCATCATGATACTATCATGCAAGTGAAACTTTGACTATAACAAAAACTGCATCAAAACTGTTAAATACATGGGAGAGGAAAGTTTAAAAAATACATATAGAGGAAAGTTCGCAGGAAAATATATTGACCAACCAAGGATTAATATGACGGGATAATAAAAACTAACAGTACAGTCTATAACAAGATCCCATGATTGTAGCAGAAATTTTAAAAAGGGCAGAATGTTCTGGGCAGGACCCTTAGAAAGAATGACAAAAGACAGAGGAGCAAAGAGGGTGCACCTCCAAAATACCAGAATAAACGGCTCAAGGAAAGACCTAGGCTTAGATTGATGGATGATTTAGAGAAAGATCTACAGCAACTGAGCATCCAATGTTGGAGAAGAAAGGCATTGATTAGTTCTGAGTAGGGCTGTCAATATTGTTGAAAAATGCTGCCCGGGTACCCATCCAAATTTCGAATGGGTACCCGGGTTACCCGTCCAAATTTCGAACGGGTACCCGGGTTACCCGATCAAAACATGCCATAATTTTCCCCGTCATGACCTTTGTACAATGCTTCCTAGCCACCTTCCTTGCACCTCATTTTACACAGTAGCTACACGGCCGACGTCTTAGGGGGCGTACATAATGACATCAAGCGATTTTGGCCGATATTTTACCCCCCCCCCGTCACAGGTTGTCACAAAAACTTAGAGCCCCCTCCAATATGACGTCACAAAACTTTGCCCCCCCCCATAAAAGCCGTACTTTTGAAAGTGAGCATGTGTCAAATAACTTTATTGTCATTTAATTTTGTATTTAATGTAAAGTTGAACTCTAAAAATAAAAATCGCTACACGCTTAAATCCATATAAAATGTCATTAAATAAATTGTAAGCAATCAAATATTTCAGTGTCACTTTTATTTAAAGGTGCGCGTTTTGATGTGACGTCACATTGATTGTTATACACATCACTCCACCTCGTCACAAATGTGTGACCCCCTCCACCCTTAGATGCGTAACGTCATTTATGGACGGGGCCTTATCCATCTTACACTGTTAGTAACTAATTTATTGACTTTAAAAACTTACAAATGTTGGTGTATTATTAAACTCAGGTTTTGGGCAAGGCACACGCTGTAACGAACACACGAAACACAATCGAATGGAGGGAGGAGGAGGGGGGATAGATAAACAACATCGACAATCGTAAACCCAATGTCGGCATATTTCAAAGCAATGTTAGTGTCAAAGCAGGGGTGTTTTTATTAACAACAACAAACACGGCCTCTTTCATCTCTATACATGCAGTCCATCCTTATTTTTGGCAGAGGAGTTTTCTTGATACGATTCATTCAAAGAACCAAAATCTTCTTGGGTTTGCGATTTGTTTCATTTTCAGAGAAAACAGATGTATCAAAATACATTCTGGTTTGTTAAGACCGTATTGTATTTCCCGTTGACAGATAGTTCTCCTAAGATGTATTTCACATCATTTATTTGAATTTTTTTTTCATTTGATAAATTGTTTCGCGAGCAGTAAATTAAACACAAAAAGCCGCATGCGAGCCGACGTTTGGTTAATATAGACATTGAAGCCACATTTTCACGGGTACCCGGGCGGAATTTTACTACCTGGGTAATCTCACTGCATCGGGTACCCGGGTCCCGGGTACCCGTTGACAGGCCTAGTTCTGAGTGGAAGGAGGTAGTTAGAGAAATGCTCAGAATATAAGCTCAACGCCATCATTCAGAACCATTTGTATCTGGAACATCTTGTGGGTATCTGGAAAAATCTTGCGGGCAATGTTCTACTATGGTTTTTTGGTCCTCGTGCAAAGTACGAAAATTCCTGTGCAACATTGCACAGCATCCATTTTTTTGTTCAATATTTTACCAAATTGCGGCACGGTGATTTTAAACTGCTGCGCGGCGTTGGCTAGATCTCTGCGCGGCCGTGCAGCTTAAAGGGAACATTGCATGTGGGTATCTATTTGGAACATTTTGTGGGTATCTATCTGGAACATTTTGTGGGTATCTATCTGGAACATCTTGTGGGTATCTATCTGGAACATCTTGTGTGTATCTGGAACAACTTGTGGGTATCTTTCTGGAACATCTTGTTTTTATCTGGAACAACTTGTGTGTATCTTGAACATCTTGTATGTATCTATCTGGAACATCTTGTATGTATCTGGAACAACTTATGCTGTGTTCATGCCCATCCAACCTTTTCTTTGATTGATCAGCATACAATCATGCATTTGAAGAACAAAACATGTACTGAAGGTTTTGGGGGAAGTTGTTATAGGGAAAAACTTTATGAATTGCAGCAAGCAACTTTTGTCATTTAACTTATTTTGTAATCAAGTATTAAACCAGATAAATGTTTTATGACAGCCTGCAAAGGAGCTTGCCATGCCAACATTTGCCAGAGGGAAAATGGAATTTGTGAAGCATGCATTACAGGATTCTATGGATCGCTTTGTAACCAAGGTATTATCTGTTTACTAGCAATCCATCATCACCTTGAACCTAGGTATTATCTGCTTACTAGCAATCCATCATCACCTTGAACCTAGGTATTATCTGTTTACTAGCAATCCATCATAACCTTGAACCTAGGTATTATCTGTTTACTAGCAATTCATCATCACCTTGAACCTAGGTATTATCTGTTTACTAGCAATCCATCATCACCTTGAACCCAGGTATTATCTTTTTGCTAGCAATCCATCATCACCTTGAAAATAACCGGTCACCTCTAGATAAATAATAATTCATCTCTTTATTTCACAACTTATCCACGGTATTCTATCTTCTTGTGCTCATTTGTAGCTGTGATGATCTGTGATGATTTGTGATGATCTGTGATGATCTGTGATGATCTGTCATTCATGTCTCTTTAAATTTTTTTAACTTGAGATGTACACACACACAAATGCTAAAGCCACATCTCCTATAAATGAGTAGTGAAGATATTGCACAAGATCTATAAATCTTTCAGTAGCCCATTTGAGGCAGTATTACATCACTTTGTCCTCTGCAAAGCACCAGAGGACTTAGCAATGTACCAAAAATACGACAATTTTTTTAACTTTCAACCACTTATGGTAAACATGGATTAGCAATAGAGGGTCTCTTTTCATAATACTTTTTTAAACATAACCAAAGTCACCATAATTTTTTTGTGAGTTGACAATATATTTGAGTACCAAATGTAAAAAAAACAACATGAGAACTCTTTAAAATCAAATGAAAATTTCATTAAAATTTACTATAAAATTGATGATAGTTTGTAATTTTGTTGTTGCTTCTCTTAGCTTAATTTATTTTAACTTATGTTTAAACCAAAAAAATGGATTTCATAGTTTTAAATTTTTTTTATACTTAACACTGAATATGTTTAACAGAGTGTCCAAAAAACTGTTTGAACATAAAGTGCAACCGGTTTGATGGAACTTGCACTGAGGGCTGTAACCCAGGCTTCTTTTCGCAACGTTGCACGCAAGGCACGGTATTATTATTTTTTTATCAAGAATTTTTATTTTTAACCTGTTGCCTTTATTTCTCTTCTATTTCTTCGTGGCCCATGATCAGTATTGCTCCTAAAAATTGAAGACCTCCAGGGAAGAAACAACTATGTGACATTTTTTAACATTTTTTAAGTTATCCCCTTTATCTGACAGAAGGTCAAAAATAGAATGCTCTGAATGAGTTTTTATGAAAAAATAAAGTTTCTGACCCTATGAAAAATTAAAATGTACCCACCGGAAGTTAATGAATTATAAATATCAATAGTTTTGAAAAATTATTTAAAAATTGAATATATGAAAACTACAAAAATGTCACAAAGTCGTTTCTTCCCTTGAGGTCCTGCGATGTTGAGGTTTGTCCAATACGTCTGTGAAGATGGTGCTTTGCAGGGCTGCTCATCGAGTGTGTTAGTGACCGGGGGTCAAACAACAGGAGTCAATAGACACATACACGTCAATTGTTGTCTCAACTGATCCTTAGAGTCACTTGTAGTCCTTGGCAGAAACCAGCAACTCCTGCATTGTTTACAAGGATTACTACAAGTTGAATATTTTATTATAACTGCTACATTAAACGCTCCTAAAAATTTTATCTTTAAGTCAATTTTTAATGTTGAAAGTCACAAAACATTTTACTCCTACAGAATGCTCAGCAAATTGTGAGAATCGTACATGCGCCGTGGAAACAGGTGTTTGTGCCCATGGCTGTGTTCCTGGATTTTATTTATTTCACTGTAACAAAGGTATTTCTCTAACATGTCTTTTAAAAATATATTTTATTTATGGCAAATTGTCATGAAGCTAATTTTGAACGAGTAATTCTTGAATCCCAAGTGACAAGTCCATTGAGTACATGTATTTACTTTCTTACCTGCCTAGAAACTATAGATATTTAAATATAAAAAGTGTGCAACTTAATAGTATTGTCTTTAAAACTTGAGCATATTATATTATTGTTTCAATTGTATGCTTGAAGTCAATTAATATTAGTTAGAATGCTTATTAAACAGACTGATGTAAAATAAGACAAGTGTAAATAAAGTTGAAAAGTGAAATGTAGGTCTCAGAGAGAGTAAGAGATGAACCAAGTTATTTAGAGGTTGGTGGCTTGTTATAGAATTTTCAGGAGTGAAAGGGCTATTGTTAAAAGGATCCATCCCTGTGGTGCTACAACCCATGTGTAACGTGAGCCTGCCTCACCACCTCCGTCCACTCAGCCAATGTAAGGCTTGAGCCTGCCTCACCACCTCCGTCCACTCAGCCCATGTAAGGCTTGAGCCTGCCTCACCACCTCCGTCCACTCAGCCCATGTAAGGCTTGAGCCTGCCTCACCACCTCCGTCCACTCAGCCCATGTAGGGCTTGAGCCTGCCTCACCACCTCCGTCCACTCAGCCCATGTAAGGCTTGAGCCTGCCTCACCATCTCCTTCCACTCAATCCTAATCAATGCCTTTATTCTCCAAAATGGGATGCTCAGCTTATACATCATCTATCCAGCTAAGTTAAAAGGAATCGTTTGGTGAAAGGGAGTCATGGTGGGTTGAAAATTAGGTGTTAGGATTAGGAGCTGGGAAAATGGTTGAAGCAGTTAGGAAGTAAGTTTGCTCTTAGATATTTTTTCATACCAATTATTCCTTTTTATACAGAATGCTCTAAAAACTGTTTGAACAAGAAGTGTCACATTACTGAGGGTTCATGTTCTCATGGATGTAACCCAGGCTTTTATTCACCCACCTGTACACAAGGTAGGCCTGTTTGTGAAATTAATTTGGCCATTTGCTTAGGCATATATTAAATAAGTTCTTGGTCCATAATTTACTTAATCAACTTCCTTCTGATTTAATACAACAATTATTATCAAGTTCAATATTTTTTTAATTTGACACCTATTATATTATTTAATTTTTTTTAAATTCTTTATTAATCTAACAGAATGCTCTAAAAACTGTTTGGGCCAGGAGTGTGATGTTTCAAATGGGGTTTGTAAAAATGGTTGTGAAACCGGCTTCTACTCATCGTATTGTATATCACGTAGGTATATGCTATAGTTTTTTTTTCCTTTTTTTTCCCCCGGACTTTGTTAAATTAATTAAAGTTTTGATAAAGATTTAAGAACTGCTAGCGATAGTGTGAACCTTTTCAACAAAATATTTTAAATTATTTTATGTTTTAATTGATTTTATTGATGGTTAATTTCAATAACAGCCGGTTATTAAGAGCCAGTTATCATTTTTCAATATTTTCAAAAGGTTACTGTATTTTATTTGAATAATTTATTAAAACAACAGAATGCTCTAAAAACTGTTTGGGAAAAGAGTGTCATATTTTAAATGGTTTCTGTAAAAATGGTTGTGAAGCCGGCTTCTACTCACCCCTTTGTATAGCAGGTAGGCATATACTGTAGTTTTATTTGTTTCCTTTATTTTTGCATATTTGGTTAAATTATGTAAAAATTTAAGAAAATGTTAGCTAAATTGTCTATTCTGAAATTTGACATTCTCTTTGGAAGGTTGAGCCATCAAGCTCTTATTATCTGGCTTACAATGCCTACTATGAAACTCAAACATAAGGGAACCACCATACATATACCCAGAGGCGTCACTAGGGTTGGTGTCACCCCTTCACGACTGAAGCGGCCATCCATAAATGACGTCACACGATTTTGGCCGATTTTTACCCCACCATCCCCCAGCGTCATACTTTGTCATAAAAACTTAGACCCCCAACCCATTTATTTACGATATGACGTCACAAAGCCTTGACTCCCCAAGCCGTATTTTCTCAATAAAAATTAGCATGTTGCGAATTATTTTTTGTCATTTAAATATGTATTTAGTGTAAGTCTGAACTCTAATATCGTAACATGCGTGAAGCCATTGAAAACTCAATTAAATAAATGGTAAACAATCAAATATTTAAGTGTAACTTTTATTTAAAGTTGCGCGTTTTTTTATGTGACGTCACTTTTTTTTTAATCCACCCTTCCCCCTCGTCACACTTCGTCACAGACGAGTGACCCAATCCCCCTATGGCGGATTAAAAAGGGAGGACTGAACGGGCTAAACCTAGGGGGGGGGGCTGAACGGGCTAAACCAAGGGGCCCCCAATAATTTAAAGTCCGCCAAAGTTATTATAAATTATAGTGTACTAGTGACTAGTGTACACCCGTCAAAAATGACGGAAGTTTTCTGATGAAATCATTTGTTTTATAAAAAATGCACTTTTTAGGGCGCCTATGGCACCGACCTTTTTCAAAAGCCCAACTAACTTGTCCTTGTTTGATAAATACGAAATATTAAACTTTCTGAAATGTACACAAAGTATTTTATAAAATAGGGGTTGCGTTTATTTTTTTATTTTATTATTAACCATCATCAAATCCTCTTTTTACATTGATCCCTTTTCCAAAATTAAAATATGAGCGAAAACAATGACGCAATATTATATTTTTTTTACAGCGCATTTTTAATGTGCACACCTTTTGATGCATTGGTGCAGTAATTTGGTTTTCCCCGCTTTCTAAAATTAGTAGCGTCAGGACAGACTGACTTGCGTGACAATTGCAAATTATATAGTTTTATAATAAAGATGCAGGCAAATGTTTGCATGAATCCCTGAAAATGCCTTGGATAGTCATACGGCAATGCGGCAAATATGAGTTGGAAGTATGCCGGAAACCAGGCTATTCTTTATGAGAAGTGCAGTGTTGCTCATTATGTGCCGTGCACAGCTCATTCTATTAATTTGGTTGGGAAAAGTGCAGCAGGTTGTCCTGCTGCAGTCAGATTTTTTTTCTTCTGCAAAATCTTTATACCCGGCTTGTTGCATCTACTCATCGTTGACAGGTACTTCAAAAACACATGAAATTGATACATGTTAACAAAGCCTTGTCTGACACAAGAGGGTTAGCCTGACATGATGCTGTAAGGTCTGTTAATTACTCATACCATGAGAATATCGCATCACTGGAAGAATTATCAACAAAAGAAAATCAGCCACGTGACTGTCGACTTGAAGCAGATTGATTTCTAAAGGAACTTGAACAACTGGAAGTCGCTATTTTACTTTAAATTTGAGTTTGTTAAAAGACAGCATTCTTCATTTGATTACTATGAAGACAAAAGGAAAGGACGAGTCCGTGGTAAAAATAGAGTATAAACAATCTTCAATGCAATTTTCTTTTATTTAAAAAAAGAAAGCGTCAGACAAAAATTCAAGGTTGAGGTATTTCTGGTAATCATTGACAAACTTTCTTAAACCCTACAAAATCGGTTAGGCGCATATAAAGACATCCATGAGAAATTTGGCTTTCTTACAAACCTAACTGAGCTCAGCAATTTCGCCATCCGATGGATGCTGCATCCAAGTTAATTGAAGAATATTCAAGTGATTTCGAAGACTGCTTACCTTCAGAATTAGTCCAATTTTCATTACTCTTTAAAAAGTTATTGTCCAGACCCAGGCACAGGGTAAGTAAAAGAAGGTAGCACAATGCGAAACTCAAAACACGTGCACAGAGCTAGAAACTTTACTGCTTTTGAAGGAGCTAAATTTCACACAGTCCTTTACAAATTTACACATCGCACTTCGCATCTATCTTTCAATGAGGACATCAAACTGCAGCTGAGAGCGATCCTTTTCAAAGTTGAAAAGAATATAAAATTAGTAAAAATTTGCATGGGACAACAAAGACCGAGTATGCTCTAATAAGCATTGAAAAGGAACTTGTAAGCTTAATTAGCTTTACTGACTTGTTTGAAAACTTCGCCATGAGAAAAATTCGAAACGAAAGTTGTAGGTTGAAATAATATTAGTCGGGATGGGACCATCGTAACCGGAGGACTACCTGTATATAAACATGTCTATGCTTTCACGCTGTTAATAAAAATTAATATATATATATATATATATATATAACGAAACACTAACTCAAAAATATTGAATTTATAATTTTCCTCAAAAAAAAATCGACAAAGAAAATCACTCCTTCGATTAATTAATTAATTTATTTATTTATTTATTTTTGGGGGGGGGGTTAAAACGTATTCCCTCCCCTCACCCCAGTGTGGTGGTGGGAGTCGTGAGGTGGGATTCGTCCATGCTGTCGGTGTGTCCAAGCCCAAATGGCTTTATATATTTTAAATCATAAGACACTGCGCCTCTTTCATGTAAAGCCTTTTTAAAGATCTCTCTGTTGCGACTGTTTCTTTTCTTTTTTTTTCATAATTTGTTTTAATGTTGTTTGTGTGTTGGGACTGTTTTATTATTGCAAGTTAACTGATATTTTTTTAATAAAAGTTCTCGCTTTTAACGTATTTCATTGTATTTCTTAATTTCTTTCTACATGAAACAATGTGTCTTCTTTTTTTCTGACATCAGAATCGTACACAGTAAAATGTTAAGCTCGGGTGTCACCCCCATGATGGGTGTCACCCTGGGCGGCCCGCCCCCTCGCCCCCCCCCCAGTGACGCCACTGCATATACATTGTATTTTTAAATAATAAAATTAATGAAATTCTTTGAGTAAATACTTTAACAATCCTTATTTTTAATCATCTTCAATTGCTTTAAAATGTTTATTTCAATTAATTTATTCTTTAAACACACACATTATTTAAAATAATACCAAGATATTGATGTTCACACAGCATGCCCTAAAAACTGTTTGGACACGGAGTGTGATGTTAACAATGGTAGTTGTAAAAATGGTTGTGTAGATGGCTTCTACAGTTCAATGTGCGCATCAGGTATTCCTACCGTCTGTCTTGATAGCCCACTTTTAACATGTTCAATATACCACACATTAAGGGGAGGTGTGTGTCAGAATTTAGCAAAAAATTAGATTTTAATGCATTTCTAGTTTTCGATATATTTGGTTTTCTAAAGACATTTTAAAATATAAATTACATTTTAAATTTATGATAATATATTAGAACATATTTTAAAATAGTATTTTATTAACCCTTCAAGGGGGTGTAAAGTCTTATTTTGATTCGAAGTACGGTCTTTTTACTAGTCTTATATTAACTTGCTTTGTAAGTTTAATCGGAACCGTCCCACTATTTGTTTATACTTTTTTTCACGTGCCCAGTTCACGCGTTGACGCCGAACGTCACTGTTCACACCCCCTACCGTCCCTGCGCCCAGTTTTAAAACCAGGGGAGATAATTGTGTTTCAGTCTGTAAATGTCGCGTTTAAACATAATCACTACTTTTAGTTTAAATTATGTCTCATATATAAGGGATTTATAGTCAAAAGTTAAGCTGGCTTTGCACTTACTGTAAAATGCGTAGACTAAAAAGTAGAAAATTAGTGCATTTTTAATATAAGACTAGTTTTTAAAAAGTGTTTTTAATGTTGATTATTACCTATTACATTCATGTACTTGAAAGCTTCCAACCATATCATCAATGGAAAGCTGGATTTTTCCAGATTTAGATAAATGAGAATTCCCGACTAAACAAAATTTACCCAACCTTGCAATCGTTGATTCGCGTTCGAAAATGATATTCTCTTGACCTACTTATGGGGTTTCCGTATTTCTAATACATCAAAATTGCTTTTCCAATAAATCAAACATTTTGTATGGTTATTGCTGCGGAAATTACCGTAGTTCTACCTCCGTTTTTACGTTATCGTTCCATGACCGATAGCACCTGAGATTGTTATTTATTTAGTAGAAAAAGCGTGTGTTGAGTTGAGTCTCTGGCCGTTGACAGTGATGTTGGGCTCAACGTAGGGGCTTTCCAGGCGCGGGTTGATGGAGGACTGCAGTATTTTGGGTGTTGATCGTCAGACCAAAGTTTGTGCAGGCGCTGGAGAACAGGTTAACGCTGCGTTTCGTGTCGGCTTCTGAGACAGCGTTGAGGGCACAGTCATCAGCAAACAGCAGGTCTCTGATGATGTCTGTCATGACCTTGGTTTTGCCTGGAGCCTCAAAAGGTTGAACCGTTTGCCATCTGTGCGGTACCTCAGGTTGACACCAACATCCTAGTCTCTGAAGGCCTCTGTCAGCATGGCGAAAAACATGAGGCTAAACAGTGTTGGTGCCAGGACGCAGCCATGCGTGACCCCGTTTTTGACTGGGAAAGGGTCAAATGACTCTCCGCTGTCCTGGACTCTGGCCTGCATGCCCTCGTGGAATTGTTGCACCAAGACGATGAATTTTCTTGGGTAACCGTACTTGGCCATGATCTTCCACAGACCCTCTCTGTCAAAAACCTTTGTCAGGTCGACATAGGTGGAGAACAGGTCGGAGTTCTGCTCCTGACATTTCTCTTGCAGCTGCCTGGCAGCGAACACCATGTCGATGGTTCCTCGCTTTTTTCGGAATCCACACTGACTTTCAGGCAGGCGTCCTTGGTCAAGGTGGGCTGTGAGGTGGTTGAGCAGGATTCTGGCAAGGATCTTTCCTGCGAAAGAAATCAGGGATATGCATCTGTGGTTGTCACAAGCCTGACTATTTCCTTTTCTCTTATATTGATGTATGATGGATGCATCTTTGAATTCCTGAGGAATCGTCTCTTGCTCCCACATCAAACGAAACAGCTGGTGGAGTCTTTCAGTCAGGGCTGTTTGCCCCTCCTTGTAGACCTCAACTGGTATGGCGTCTGAACCAGGTGCTTTGCGACTGGAGAGAAGACAAATTGCTTTCTGGGTCTCGAGCAAGGTTGGGGGTCATCCAGTGCTTTGTTGGTTGGCACTTGGTGGAGACGATTGGAGGCTTCGTCGTTGATTGTCGTTGATTTTGCACTGAGGAGGGGGTTCGATCCTAAGGATGTGGGGTCATACCCTTTCTTTCAAGGGGTCGTCGAAGTTCTTATAATCACGCCTGTCTGCATAGCCTTGGATCTCGTCGGCTTTGTTGCTGAGCCAATCGTCCTGCATCTGACGGAACTTCTGCTGTACAGTTCTGCGTGTGTTGCTGAGCGCATCTCTCCTTGCCGTGAACTTGGGGATATTGAGGTAAGCTTGTTGGAGGTGGTGTTTCTCATCCAACAACTGCTTGATGTCTTAGCAGTTCTCATCAAACCATTTGTTATGTTTCCTGGTCTGGGGCCCCAGGGTCTCTGAAGCTGGGGTGTAAATCAGCTCTCTGAGTGACGCCCAATCTGCCTCCACGTTCTGGTTATCCGGAGAGGTGGATTTCAAGTGCTCTTCCAGTGCGTAATCGAAGGACTGCTTGCCGCTGGCGGTCTTCAGCTTTGCAACATTCAGCCGTTTTGGGGCCTTCTTCCCTTGCGGGCGTCGTTTAGGCTGAATGCGGATGTTGAGCTTGGTGATGATGAGGCGGTGGTCTGTCCAGCATTCAGCGCCGCACATGGACTTGGTCACTCGTACATCCTGCCTGTCCCTCTTCCTCACGATGGCGTAGTCAATAAGATGCCAGTGCTTCGAGCGGTGGTGCATCCATGACGTCCTATTACGAGTAGGGAGGCGGAAGATCGTGTTGGTGATCAGCAGTTCATGTTTAGCACAGGTCTGGAGCAAAAGAAGACCATTGCTGTTGCAGTGGCCCACTCCATGATGTCCAAGGACTCCTTCCAAGGCAACGTTATCCTTGCCAACTCTTGCGTTGAACTTGAAGTCACCTAGCAAGATGAGTTTGTCCGCCTTTGGAACATCGGCAATGACAGTGTGAATTTCTTCGTAAAAATTTACTTTCACTTCATCTGGGTTGTTCATGGTTGGGGCGATGGCACTGATGATGGTTAGATGCTTCTTTCCAGCTATCAGTTGGAGTTTCATTGTCATGAGCCTGTCTTCCACTCCCTTGGGAAGTCCAGCCAGCTTTCTGACAAGAGTTGTCCTAACTGCAAAGCCAATGCCTGCTTCACGCCGCTCCTCGCTAGGTATGCCACTGCAGAAAAATGTGTAACCGGAGCCTCTTTCAAAGAGCTCTCCTTCACCCGCGAGCCTGGTTTTGCTCAGGGCAGCGAAGTCTATGTCGCATCTGGCGAGTCTTTTACCAATCAGGGCTGTTTTCCTCTGAGGTCTGTCTGCATCGTCTCTGTCCAGCAATGTGTGCACATTCCATGCGCCCAATGTGAGAGGAACTATCCTCGTTTTCTTATTTGTCTTTCGATCGCTGGTATAGGGGCCCCACCAGCCGTGGTGAGCTGGCTATGGAAGGCTAGAGCATGCAATGTTTAGGACACCTTTTCTAGCCCCTCCCTCGTGCCTCCGAGCTGAGCAGTGCATTCCTGAAGAGGGCTGCTCAGTCGCCAAGGGGGCTGCCGGACTCCACTGCTGCTCCGTGTCAGCGAAGAACGACCCACTGCCCTGGGCCACCAGTGTGCAGGGTTACGGCTACGGCTCCCAGTGTACCCACACCTGCCGCTTCGTCGCTTGCCTGTACCCCCACGACTTGTCGGTGAATGGTGGGATGGGATGGATGACAAAAGTGACTTGCGCGATGACTTGGGTTTAAGTGAGAAAGAGTTGAGCAGTTCGTCGATCTCACTCTCTCGCCCGAGACCATCTTGATCCAGTGGCAGGACAGAGTCGAGACGGCTGGTGACGGAGACGGATGCAGTGGATGGTCATGATGTCCTGTGTGTCTTGTCATGCCCTTAGCGTTCCACAACGCTTTGATGAGAATCGCCTTCTTGACCGTTGATCATCAAGTGGTTCCTCCGCTCCGTCCACCGAATCCAGTCTTCACGTTCAAAGGTAAACATACGTAGATCACCGAGGGTTTGAGACTCGTCGGCTACCCTCATCAGGTTTAGCCAGTCAGTCGAAGCCGTTGCCCGGGGTGTGGCCACTGCCCACGCTGCAGTGGTGTATGGGGTGGTCAGGGAGGGGTAGTACCTCCAGTGGGGGAACAGGTCGTATATCTAGGGGGTAGTTCGCCCACCCTTGGTCCCCACTTGTCACTCAGCTCTCACCGGTTGCTCCTAGAAACTCTAATTGATTACTGCAGCATGAAATGCATAAAGTGAAGGTGGGTCTTGCACTTGGTCTCGAACTCAAACTAAAGCGTCTTAGAGCCAATCCAAAAATAATAATAACAAGAAAATAAAACGTTCATCTAATAAAAGTATAATTAGCAGCTACTGTTGCTAATCTGATAAATTTTCCCCAAATAATTTCAAAAATACTATATGAGCTAGTGTATTTTTGTCACTGGTACTAGTAATGATAGTTTTTACTAGATAAGTGATAAGAAAAAGTAGACATTTGACAGGGACAGGATAATAATCAATGACTAAAACTAGAGCTAGATTGCTATTTGACCCGGGTTCTTCCTAGGATACATATGTAGATAGTAAATTAAAGCTAACCTGCCAGAAAAGAAGTTTACTTGAACATTTTATTTCTCTGCAACACAGGCCCAAGCACATTCAATTGGAAACCTATTTATTGTGATTTCAATTCAATCTTATTCAAGTCACAGTGTATAATTCTTAGCATGCTAAAGAATAGCTTTAGATTTTCATTTATGTGTGCAATAAAATTTCATCTTTAAGATTGAGACTATAAAGTAATTTTGAGCTAAAAAAATTAAGAATAATTGTTCGAAGAAACGAGCATTACAGGCGAAGAGTAAAAAAATGTAAAAGGGACAATGAGGAAAAGATTAGAGGAGCTAGAAAATAATGAGAAAGATCGGGCTTAAAGTACTAGGCCATTTTATGTCCGGTTATTATATTTAATATATTTTCTATAAATTTTATCGTTTTTTTTTCTTCAGTTTTCCCGCTTTGGATATTTTTTGTTACTTAAACCCTTGTAACTTTTTTTAATTATGGAGCAAATTACTCCTTATTATTTCTGTGTGATCTTTAGACACAAATAAAGAATTGAATAACCTAACTTTTTGATAACTGCCTTACAAAGGAAAATAATTATAAAAATGTATCCATTAAAGTATCTTATATATAAACAGAAAATGACATTATGGGCCCTCGGGCCCCATACGTTTTTATTTTTAATACTCTTTATGTCAAAAACTTATCCAGAGTGTATTAAACAACCTCTCAAAATTTCTTAACGATCGGATGAATATATTAATTTTTATATTACTAATATAAGCTATAAAAGACATTAAGGGCCAGGGGTCAAATTGGTGCAAGATATACATTTTGAAACACCTGTTCATTTCACCAGGATCATAATAGATATATTTGTCAATATTTGTAACGATCATGTAAAATCATAATGTGAATAAAATCTTAAAGTTTTAGGGAAAAAAAATATTTGGGGCTCCGGCCCAGAAGGAATGAACATTGAGAGTTCAGTGTCCTATATTATTTTAATATAGGCTCTCAAGTTTTTATATACTAAATTTGGTTAATTATAGCAGAATCTAACGCTAAAATTAATTTTATATAGCTCTTGGGTCGACAAACTTTTTTGCCCGTTACCCCAAAATATAAAATTTTATGTTACTGTTAACCGCGAAGACGCGAGGTCCTACCCACACTACTTGGGCGTTTTGGGAGCGTTGTAAGCCCTTCCCCTCCCCCAACGGGTCTAGGGCTAAGCCCCAGACGAAAATGCATCTGTTGAGTCTTAGAAGCCTGACAACTTTCTAAAAATGACTGGAAAAGGATTATGCGTATGATGCAATTATAAAAGTTAACACTCGAATATAATATTATTGTTTTTAAATTAATGGTTGTAGGTCTAACGGCCCTGACCATTCTAGATATAATGATAAATCTGACATAATGCAATAAATTCGGATGAACACAAATTTACTTTAAAAAATAAAATTAATTTAATATCAATTAATGTCATCAATTTTCATTATAAAACACGGATGTTTTTTTCTTTAAATCTCATTACAGTTCAGTTTTTCGAAAATGATGTTTCATTTTTGACACAATTCCAGTAAAATTGGGGCTTTTAGATGTCAGGGCATGTTGGATGCTATCTTCAGGGTCCAATCGTTTTCACAGCTTTATGTTCACTAGAGTGGAAAATCCTTGTTCACAAAGGTACGTTTTGCAAAAGGCAGCAACGTCTTGACGGCCTCCTCATGTGCAGTGTTGAAAGCCTTTGCAGCATTTTACACCCAAAAATGTGTCAGATCTGCTTTGTTTGCAAATTCAATACATTCCTCATTATTATACTGATGTTCAAGAAGTGCCTCTGCCAACCATTTAGTCTCATCTGATACACCCGCAATGTCACATCGAAAGGGATCTGCAATCTAACTAATTTGATGCGAATCAATAATTTGAAAGTAAACGGTGAACCGCTCTTTGAGCTTAGTAAGATGTCTGATAACTATATCCTTGATGTCGTCAAAAGCTATATTTCCAAAATTGTCAAAGTACAAGGCAAACTTTTAAAAGGCCGCTAACTTGTTTCTTTCTTCTTTTTGTTTCCAGTATGAAAGCTTTAATCCAAATCCTGCAATCATTTCTCTGTATGTAATTATATTGATATTTTTTACCTACATTTATTTGTTCAGCGCATTTACATGGTCAAAAATATCAGCTAAGTATGCGAGATGTGCAACCCAACAACAGTTCGTAAACTTATCCGCCAGTGCATGCTTTTGACCAACCAGAAATTTTGAAGTTCAGCTTTCAGAGCTCACACTCTGTTCAGAACATTGCCGCGTGAAAGCCACCGTACCTTGTTGTGATAAAGTTGGTCTGTATATTCAGCCTCAACATCTTTACATAAATCACGAAACAGTTGTGTGTGCAGTGCATGTCCTTTAATGAAATTTACAATCTGGATAACATCATGCATGACGAACTACAGTTCAGGTTCCAAATGTTTCACACGCAGAGCTTGACGATGGATCATACATTGGTTAAACTTCAATTATTGGATTCCTCCCTCTTGCAAAAGCCGAAAAATCTTATTAATAATAAATTGTTCCTTTTGTATGTATTCGTAAACATGACGGATTTTGACTTTTTAAAAATTAAATTAAAATTAAAATATTAAAATCTGGGGGATTTTAGCGGATTTTAAACGTCCCAAATGAGACAGTTTTACCCCCCAGGAATTCCCTTTTTACCCCAAATGGGGTAATTTACCCCTATTCGCTGACCCTGAATATAGCATAAAAAAGCAAAAACTGACATTTTGGGCCCCCGAGCCCATTCGGTGCACGAAGTAAATTTTGATACAATAGTTCATTTCAATTTGGATAACATTGAATATATGATCAATATTTGTCAAGACCACGTCACAGAATGGGGATTAAAATCTTAAACGTTCACGAAAAAAGAATTTGGGCCCTCGGCCCGAAGGGATGGACATTAAATGTTCAATGCCCTATAGTATTTTAATATGAGCTATCAAGTTATTATAAACCAAGTTTGGACAAGATCCATCCATTTTCACAGTCGTTAACCCTTAAACAATTTTACAAAACTTACATAAGCAAAAAAAACGACATTAAGGGTTCCCGGGCCCCATCAGGGCAATAAATAAACTTGTAATAAATAAAATAAATACCTGTTCATTTCAATCTGGATTATAATAAATATATTTATCACTATTTTTCATGGTCGTTAAAAAAGTTTTGGGACCCCTGCCCCGAAGGAATGGACATAAGGAGTTCAATGTCCTATGGTCAGGCCTGGATTAACCACAAGACAAACAAGGCACGTGCCTTGGGCCCCAAGCATTTGGGGGGCACCACAGGTCCTCAAGAAAAATTTGTATATTGTCCATAATCGACATGACGTTAGCAAACAGCAAATGTAATATTAAATTGCACAGGGGCGGATTAAATGGAAGGCTGATTGGTCTAAGTCTAAAGCCAAGGGCCCCCAATGATTTAAGACTAAATTAAGGGATCCCAAACTTAATTATTAAATTGTATAATAAAGTGGTTGGGCAGGGCCCCAAGTGGAATTGCAACCAGGGGCCCAGTGCAATCTTAATCCACCCTTGACATCGCTTTTAAAGGTGCAAATGAAAATTTTGGATCTTTACGAAATTGAATTTTTCTAGGGTTGCTGCAGTTGGTTAGTTTGATCGCTTTTTAACATCACACATTGCGAAATAAGAATATTCTGGAAAAGGAAATCCTTCTTATGTATTCCAAACTATATGTAAAGAACTGATTAAAATTATGTCCTTAAAAGTCCATCGGGTAATTATAGATGCAGTAAAGGCTTCCGGTTATTTCAGCTTGTCAATACCCGATATTTCACTTATAGATCAGTTAAGCGTTGTTCTTCGATATGTGGTAGATGGGTAGCCCATTGAGCGCTTTTTTAATTTCTTGGAGCTGCAAAGTCACACCGGTGACGGTATGGTTAAGCAAAAGTTGTAGTACTTACGTGAAGTTTGCAATATTGATTTTGCGAAATGCAGAGGTCAGTCCCGGATAACGCAGCTAATATGTCTTGGTATTACAAGGGCATCTACATACCCTGTGCTACCCATTCACTAAATCTGGTAG
Source organism: Ampullaceana balthica (assembly GCA_944989445.1). NCBI lineage: Eukaryota > Metazoa > Mollusca > Gastropoda > Lymnaeidae > Ampullaceana > Ampullaceana balthica. The sequence goes on along the minus strand of CALYLW010000130.1, from coordinate 1,518,129 downwards.
GCAGAAGTGCCGTTGACTCTTGTTTAGAGGCAGTAAACTTCTTCCATACAGTGCAACTGATCGATACTTTTTTTCTCAGCTTCAACCAACAGATGGAAGATTCTGAAAGGATGCTTTGTGGATTGAACGCTGGTAAACTCTCTTTCCGATACCAGATGGGAAGCACATGCTGTTGGAACTAAAGCTATTCTAAAGTCTCATCCTCAGATTATAGAAGCGTTAGAGTGTTTACAATAAGACCTGTCACAGAAGGAGGACACCAGAAGAGAAGCAGACAAAAATTGCAAAGAAGATACAAGAATTAGAATTTGCTCTCACACTTGTCTTTTGGGAAGAAGTGTTACATTTTCACAGATGCAGTAGTCAAGCTCTACAAAATGAGCACGTGAACTTAAACCTACATGAAAGACAGTGGTCATTGATGGTGATGCCATTGAGGTATCTCTGAAAGCCAGAGACAAATTTCGTATATTTGCATTTTACGCCATTGTTGAAAAACTTGAGACAAAGATGGGTAGATGAGGATAGGTATATAATGATATAGCTGTTAGATTTTCTTGTCTGGTCGATGTACCACAAACATCTCAGTGTTATGTAGGACTAATAAATGCTCATCCTGAAGATCTGAACAATAATTTATATACTGAACGACAAACGTTACACTCATATATTCGCCACAAGTTTCGTGCATCAAAATCTGAAAACAACACGTTAAATCATGCATAATTATAAATTGATAGAGTTGTTGAGACAACATCGAGTTTGCTTTACAATGTAGAAATGGACTTGCGCATATTTTTAAATCCCTTATATTAACTTCAAAATCTTGTCGTCATCTCTTCGTACGTCGGTCGGGCGGAAAAACAAAAGTAAAAAATTACCCACTTCCCGTCATGCCATCGAGCTGACATTTGACACATAGACTCGACTCGCCTAGCAATGCATCGTATCAAACATGCAGACCGATCGCACGTACCATAATTAAATTAATGCATTTTTAGTTTATCTATATAAACTATAAGTGGCGGTCACTATCGTTTACATTTTACGGGTCACTTGACTTCACGCCAGCCAGAGGTGAACACATCTCGTGTTTTAACAAGGAGTACCGGCGTGCTTTTGTTTACACTTTGCGTGTCACGCTGAGCTCGGTCCAGCGATCGGTGACAACACCTTTCCCCTCTCACCCCCCCCCCGGGTTAAAAGCAAACGGGAGTTAAGACAGATTCAGTCTGTAAATATGTATCGCGTTTGAACATAATCAATACTTTTAGTTATGTCTCATATATAAGGGATTTATAGTCAAAAACTTTGTTTTTACGGGGTTGTTTTATTACGGGGTTGTTTTATTAAATCCCTTATACTTATAATAACTTCACCGCCGTCTCTCTCTGTCTCTCTGTCTGTCGTTCGTCGTCGGGCGGTCGGAAAAACAGAAGTCGAAAATGACCCACTTCCCGTCATGCCATCGAGCTGAAATTTAGCACACGGACCCGAGTCACCTAACAATGCATCGTATCAAAAATTCAGTTCGATTTAACGTACAGTTAAGAAATTAATGCATTTTAATTTATCTATATAAACTATATGTAGCGGTCGCTATTGTTTACATTTTACGGGTCACTTGACTTCACCACAGCCTTCTGTGAACACATCTCGTGTTTTAACCAGGTAAACCACCTTGAGTTGAGTTAACGCGTTGACGCCACTCGTCCATGTCCACACACCCTCCCCCTCCTCCAGTTTTAAAGCCAGGGGAGATAATTTCGGTTTCAGTCTGTAAATGTTTGTCACGTTTGAACATAATGAATACTTTTAGTTATGTCTCAAATATAAGGGATTTATAGTCAAAAACTTTGTTTTACGGGGTTGTTGTATTACGGGGTTGTTTTATATTTAAATCCCTTATATTAACTTCACCGCCGTCTCTGTCTTGGTCGGGCACGCGGAAAAACAAAAGTCGAAAATGACCCACTTCCCGTAAAGTCATCGAGCTGAATTTTGGCACACGGACCCGTGTCACCTAAGAATATATTGTATCAAAATTTCAGATCGATCGATCGTACCGTAATTAAATTAATGCATTTTTATTTTATCTATATTAACTAAATTTTAATGTAGCGGTCGCTATTGTCTACATTTTACGTTCACCTGACTTCACGCCAGCCACCGGTGAACACATCTCGTATTTTAACCAGGTAAACTACCTGGAGTTGAGTTAACTTTGTTTTTACGGTGTTGTTTTATTTATTACATAAATTTGTAAATTAATAATCTCTTTTTAATCACATTTAAGATATTGACAATGAAGTTTAACGAATTAAATTGAATTGATAAGGTCGAAAAAATCGGTTTAAAAAAATTTGATAGTATAAAGTAGAAAATAAAATATTTAAAAAATCTTTTTTTTTAAACGAAACGCTTTTATTTACAAATAGAAAGTGCACTAAAAAGAAGAAAATAAAAATTTTCAATCCGTAAACCTATCGACTGCACATAAAAGCGTGGGGCCCTCATCACAACTCGCTATCATGTACAAGACTGAGAAACATAAATACAAATTTATATGAATATTAATAAAAAAATAAAAATTTCCCAACTTTGATCATATACATGCTATCATATTAATTAGAAAAAATTATCTATATGCAAAAGAGTAGTTGCAAAAAGAAATGAGTTGTGATGGGCGCCACACGCTTTTATGTGAAGTCGATAGGTTCACGGATTGAAAAAAAATTATTTTCTTCTTTTTAGTGCACTTTCTATATGTAAATAAAAGCGTGTCGATTTTACCATTACACACACACAAATTATTTATTTTTTTAAAAAATCAATGACCGAAACAAGGCATTGAACAAAATTTGGGCTATTTAAAATTTAAAAGTTGAAGAAAGAGATTGGTTTCTGGTTGGTTGGTGCTGTAAACTATTAAATTTTTTGCTCCAATTTTGGTAAAATTTCGAAGTATTGACCAATACTGTTTTTAGTTATTAATTTATTTATTTTTTTGGCACACTTATATTACGCTATACATCAGCCTACGGCTGACCTCACTGCGCTTTAAAAAACATTTACAACTTTACAAAAGACATTGCACTCTTAATCTTCCTAAATATACACAACATTATGTACAAATGTAAATACGTGGACGGAGCAGACTGGTAGTCAGATGGAGCGAGATCAGCGCATCTAGATGTAATCAGTTCTCTTGAACAAAAAATAATATCTCCAGCATAGTCCCATTGTTACTCTGGTCATATGGGTCATGAGATCGAGCGTCGACTGTTGCGAAATGGAAATGTGCGTCTCTACTTTTCCTCAATCCCATGGCAGCTACAACTCTGGGAAACGTCTCGTCTTTAGTCTTACTAAACTTAGTGACTTATTTGAAAGTTTGCATCAAATATGGCAAAAAGTTGCAGGATAAAAAATATAATGAATTCTACCAGAATTAGATGAAGATTTTGCATTTATCGATACAGACAATAAGCCACTTTTTCGGTTTTTGCTAGCGATTTGAAGCGACACTATCAAAAATCATGAAGTGTTTTCATCGAAAGTAACCACTGCAATATGATTTAAGAAAAAGCAAACTTGCTGTGTTGAAGTATGGAATGTGTCAGCAACAGACTATACTTTCTGATTTGAGCAAAGATTGTGTCACTTTAACCGAGTTAAAATATACCATAACTGGGAATATTGCTCGTGCTAAAAATCTTGTGCTGATGGGGAATTTATTAAAGAAGAATATAGATGAGTAATTTCTATATCAGATCCTAATAATTCCAGACTTTGGCGACTGATAACACTAATTCCAATGAGTCTGTGTACTCAAAAATGAACTTAATAAAATGAAGTCATCGAAAAGTAACTAGTAACCAACATCTGGCAGAATTTCTTCACAACTACTTGATACCAACCAGATTTAAAGAAACTTGGTATTTCAAAGGATTCTCAGCAGAATCATAACAAACAATGTGCACTATAACTATGAGTATAGATGCAGTGTGTTTCTGTTCTATTCATAAATTTGAAATATTTAAATATTTCAACATACGGTAGGGGTTAAAACAACTGAAATGTTTAAATCATTAAATTCGAATAAACAATGATTTTAAAAAATAATTCACTAAAGCAATACATTTTTCATTGCGCATAGGGTCGTGAACCATAGTGCTTCAATGCGGCTCTCAAATTTTGTTTAATTTTTAAAATGGCTCTCAGATACTACAAGTCTGGCCACCCCTGATGTATACTAATAAAAGGTAAAGCCATGACTCACTCACTGACTCATCACTAATTCACCAACTTCACATGTAAGTAGAAGCATAAAACTTTGGGAATTTGCTGAGTACACTCTTACGGCGATAATTGGCGAGAAGGAATTTTAAAATTCTCCAATCATGGGGGGCTGGGGGCCCAAATGTATTTTTTCCTAATATGAGCTATATAAAACAGACTCATCATTAAATCTCCAACCTCCTGTGTAGGTATGAGTATTAAACTTTGGGAAGTTTTTGAGTACTCTCCCGCAATGGTAACAGTTGAAACAAATATTTAAGTTATCACTCACTGGGGGCCGGGGACCCAAATGTAGTGGGGGGGTTTTCTTATATAAAAATTGGATCATCAGTAATTTTCCAACTTCCCGTGTAGTAGGAAGCATGAAACTTTGGGAAGTTGTTGAATACACTCCCGCGATGGTAACAGGCAAAAAAAATTATTATTATCACTCACTGGGGGCCGGGGGCCGGGGGCCGAAATGTAGTTTTTTCACCTTATATGAGCTAAATAAAATTTGTTTAAACTTTGGATACTGTGTAAATGGATTTTGACAAAACATTGAAAATAAAAACTTGATGGCCTTTTTAAAATAGTATAGGGCATTAAAATTATATTTTCATTCTTTTGGAGCCGAGGGCCCCAAATCTCTTTTTCATAAACATTTAAGAAATTTCAACCATTTGATTTCACACGATTTCTTTATACAAATATTGACAAAAAAATATATGCATAATGATCCAGATTGAAATAAACTGTTGTTTTGAACTCTACATCTTACACCGATAGGGCCCCCTCGTCCTTATTTTAGTTTTTTTTTAAAGCTGTATAAATATTATTTTATTCATCCCACAACAATTAAACTTTGGGACGTTTTTTAGTACGCTCCCACGAAGGTTTCTGGCCATTATAAGTTTTTAAAACACCACTTATTCGGGGCTGGGGGCCCGTAATGCCATTTTTAAACATGATTTATATGAAGGTATTTTAAACAGTGGGTACTGTGAAGATGGATGCAGTATTGACCAAATTTGATTTTAAAATAATAAAATTCTATAGGGTAACGTCTGTTAATTTGGGGCCAGGCCCCAAAATAATTTTTAGTAAACTTTTAAAGCTTTATTTTCCACTGATTTTCTAAAAAATTAAATAAATTTAGACACGTATCTCCATAATGAACTAGATTGAAATCTTCAGGCCTTATGAGATATGCACATCCTGCACCCAATTTTTCACGGGGGGGGGCCTTAATGTAATTTTATTCCCCATTTGATTTTACATGACAAACAAGTATATCAATCATGATCCAGATTGAAATCAATTGGTGTTTTGAATTGTTGTTATGCGGGTTCTTGATGCTAACTGAAATCAAATTTTCCGCTGCGAAGCGCGGGTATTTTGCTAGTTTATATATATAGAGAGAGAGAGCACTCAGGACGCTAGATACACACCTCCCTTTAAGCCCCTTACTTTATAGCCCACTTTTAACATGTTCAATATACCATACATTAAGAAGAAGTGCTGTTAAATAAGCACTTGATAGCCCACTTTTAACATGTTCAATATACCATACATTAAGAAGAAGTGCTGTTAAATAAGCACTTGATAGCCCACTTTTAACATGTTCAATATACCATACATTAAGAAGAAGTGCTGTTAAATAAGCACTTTATAGCCCACTTTTAACATGTTCAATATACCATACATTAAGAAGAAGTGCTGTTAAATAAGCACTTGATAGCCCACTTTTAACATGTTCAATATACCATACATTAAGAAGAAGTGCTGTTAAATAAGCACTTGATAGCCCACTTTTAACATGTTCAATATACCATACATTAAGAAGAAGTGCTGTTAAATAAGCACTTGATAGCCCACTTTTAACATGTTCAATATACCATACATTAAGAAGAAGTGCTATTAAATAAGCACTTGATAGCCCACTTTTAACATGTTCAATATACCATACATTAAGAAGAAGTGCTGTTAAATAAGCACTTGATAGCCCACTTTTAACATGTTCAATATACCATACATTAAGAAGAAGTGCTTTTAAATAAGCACTTGATAGCCCACTTTTAACATGTTCAATATACCATACATTAAGAAGAAGTGCTGTTAAATAAGCACTTGATAGCCCACTTTTAACATGTTCAATATACCATACATTAAGAAGAAGTGCTGTTAAATAAGCACTTGATAGCCCACTTTTAACATTCTCAATATACCATACATTAAGAAGAAGTGCTGTTAAATAAGCACTTGATAGCCCACTTTTAACATGTTCAATATACCATACATTAAGAAGAAGGGCTGTTAAATAAGCACTTGATAGCCCACTTTTAACATGTTCAATAGACCATACATTAAGAAGAAGTGCTGTTAAATAAGCACTTGATAGCCCACTTTTAACATGTTCAATATACCATACATTAAGAAGAAGTGCTGTTAAATAAGCACTTGATAGCCCACTTTTAACATGTTCAATATACCATACATTAAGAAGAAGTGCTGTTAAATAAGCACTTGATAGCCCACTTTTAACATGTTCAATATACCATACATTAAGAAGAAGTGCTGTTAAATAAGCACTTTATAGCCCACTTTTAACATGTTCAATAGACCATACATTAAGAAGAAGTGCTGTTAAATAAGCACTTGATAGCCCACTTTTAACATGTTCAATATACCATACATTAAGTAAGAAGAAGTGCTGTTAAATAAGCTCTTGATAGCCCACTTTTAACATGTTCAATATACCATACATTAAGAAGAAGTGCTTTTAAATAAGCACTTGATAGCCCACTTTTAACATGTTCAATATACCATACATTAAGAAGAAGTGCTGTTAAATAAGCACTTGATAGCCCACTTTTAACATGTTCAATATACCATACATTAAGAAGAAGTGCTGTTAAATAAGCCCTTGATAGCCCACTTTTAACATGTTCAATATACCATACATTAAGAAGAAGTGCTGTTAAATAAGCACTTTATAGCCCACTTTTAACATGTTCAATATACCATACATTAAGAAGAAGTGCTGTTAAATAAGCACTTGATAGCCCACTTTTAACATGTTCAATATACCATACATTAAGAAGAAGTGCTATTAAATAAGCACTTGATAGCCCACTTTTAACATGTTCAATATACCATACATTAAGAAGAAGTGCTGTTAAATAAGCCCTTGATAGCCCACTTTTAACATGTTCAATATACCATACATTAAGAAGAAGTGCTGTTAAATAAGCACTTGATAGCCCACTTTTAACATGTTCAATATACCATACATTAAGAAGAAGTGCTATTAAATAAGCACTTGATAGCCCACTTTTAACATGTTCAATATACCATACATTAAGAAGAAGTGCTGTTAAATAAGCACTTGATAGCCCACTTTTAACATGTTCAATATACCATACATTAAGAAGAAGTGCTGTTAAATAAGCACTTGATAGCCCACTTTTAACATGTTCAATATACCATACATTAAGAAGAAGTGCTGTTAAATAAGCACTTGATAGCCCACTTTTAACATGTTCAATATACCATACATTAAGAAGAAGTGCTGTTAAATAAGCACTTGATAGCCCACTTTTAACATTCTCAATATACCATACATTAAGAAGAAGTGCTGTTAAATAAGCACTTGATAGCCCACTTTTAACATGTTCAATATACCATACATTAAGAAGAAGTGCTGTTAAATAAGCACTTGATAGCCCACTTTTAACATGTTCAATATACCATACATTAAGAAGAAGTGCTGTTAAATAAGCACTTGATAGCCCACTTTTAACATGTTCAATATACCATACATTAAGAAGAAGTGCTGTTAAATAAGCCCTTGATAGCCCACTTTTAACATGTTCAATATACCATACATTAAGAAGAAGTGCTGTTAAATAAGCACTTTATAGCCCACTTTTAACATGTTCAATATACCATACATTAAGAAGAAGTGCTGTTAAATAAGCACTTGATAGCCCACTTTTAACATGTTCAATATACCATACATTAAGAAGAAGTGCTGTTAAATAAGCACTTGATAGCCCACTTTTAACATTCTCAATATACCATACATTAAGAAGAAGTGCTGTTAAATAAGCACTTGATAGCCCACTTTTAACATGTTCAATATACCATACATTAAGAAGAAGTGCTGTTAAATAAGCACTTGCTACAATAGTGTTTGAAAGCCAAAATGGGGGCATGATAGTGGAGCGTTTTTCACGCTGAGCTGGCATACCGAGAGTCACGGGTTCAAATCTCTGTGAAGGCAGGTATTTTTTCCAGGAGCCAAGGGTGTTCCTGGGTCCACCCTAGCAATAGTCAGGGAACCAAAGGCGGCTGGGAATTGTGCCAAACAACCCCCCATAGCCGTGACCTGTGAACGCTCCATCACTTGCCAACAGACCGGCATGGTTTTTGTCACGTATAAACCACGAGTGTATCGCGTGCTGTATGACGGAGAGGTCACGTGAGTGAAAGCGCAGGAAGAAAGGGTCGTTCCCATTGGCTAAGAAGTTTGGGGAATCAGTTGTCAGAGAACTTTCGTGGTGGAAGGACAGTATGTGTGTGTGCCTCAGGATTCCACGTTGTATAACCTCAAATTATATTTCTTGTACAAAGTATAAATATTAAAGTTGTTTTATTGAAACAAGTTCTTCAGAAGATTATTGTGTACATGGTTTTGTATTGAGAGAATGCCTACAAGAGAGTTACATATATATTAATAAGTAAAATCAGTTACAGCCTTTATGTACTATCAAAACATAGTATGCAAGAATCTTCTGTCTGCAACAGAAGGAGCGTCCATAATGTTAAAAAACTGCTTGTTTTCCCAAGAGTTTTGTAGATATATTAATGATATCATGTAAAAATAATCTGAATCCTCTGAAACCAACACCAACTATGATTGTGTTATACAGTCGGACCTCTCTAAGTCGAACTCAAAGGGACCGGGAAAAAAAATCGACTTACGGAGTTTTCGAGTTAGGGAAAATGGCGTAATAGGCGCAGAATTTGGCCGGGACCTAACAATTAATTCGATACAGGGAGGTTTACGACTTAGGGAAGTTCGGCTTAGAGAGGTCCGACTATAATTTTTAACAATTTTATTTAACAATTGTTTAAAACTTTTTTTTCTTTATAGAATGTTCTAAAAATTGTAAAAACAAGACATGTGATAAGAATAATGCAACCTGTTTGTATGGCTGTAATCAAGGCTTCTATTCAGCCAAATGCTTAGGAGGTATCTGATTTGTCTGTTAACACCTTCTTTTTTTATTTAAAAAAAATAGATTTTAAAATTTAAATCATATGTATAGTGATTATCTTTTGGGGTCAGAGTGGGAAAAGCTGGGGGGGGAGTGTTGAATTGCTTTGTTTAATTTTCCCAAGTCATTGATTTCATCACACAATATTTCTGTGGTTTTTTTTTAGATTGCTCCACAAAATGCTTGAACAGTACGTGTGATGTTATAGATGGTAATTGCACATTTGGATGTATAGACGGTTTCTTTTCCCCAAAGTGTTCAGCAGGTAGGTAGGATGTAAAGAAGGTTACTATTCCCCAAATGGTACAGCAGGTAGGTAGGATGTAAAGACGGTTACTATTCCCCTAAGTATACACAGGTAGGTAGGATGTAAAGACGGTTACTATTCCCCTAAGTATACACAGGTAGGTAGGATGTAAAGATGGTTACTATTCCCCTATCTATTCATTAAAATTCCCCCCCACCCCCTTTTTTTTTCTTGCTCGTTTTTGTTCCTTTTTTTAAAAGACTTTCTACTAACATTTTTTCTGACCTTTGATGAATCTGTACCATGTATCTTATCTTATCTGTTACATAAGCCTCTTCTATACAGAAGAGAATTGCGTCCTACACTTATCCATGGTTTATTTCTAATCTTGAATTTTTACTATTAATTTAATTTTTGTTTTACCCCTTTATATTGTTTATTTTAATATATTTGTAAAGACTTCCTGCTAACGTTTTGTGCTGGTTTGTCTGTTCGGTGATGAATGAATCTGTACCAGTACCATGTGATTATTTAACAAACTATTAAGTAGTCTCACTTGCCACTGAGTTAATAGCCACACACTCCTCACCCATCCCAAACACAGTTGGGTTGAGAGAAAAGGAGGGGAGGGAAATAAGCTGTGTGAATCAATATTGTTTTTTAAAATGGAATAGTTTCAATTTCATTATATCACATTGTCAACTTATCTTATCTGTTACAGTTACAGACGCTCCTTCAGTACAGAAGATTATTGCGTCCTACGATTATCTATGGTTTGTTTATAGTCCCGCATTCTTATTAGAATTGTAAATGTTGATAAAGTGTTGGTTTTCCTGGTTTCTTCAGGCAACCCATCCACGCCCGAATTCCGGATGGGAAGAACGAGAATTTGTATGTGTTTGTTCTTGCACACGGAATAAGGAAGGTGTTTTTATCCTTATGTCTTATGTCTATCTGAGGGTTGTATTTAAGTTATCTTTGTGGTGTATTTCTAAATTAGAATTAGTTGCTCTATGTATAATTACTACTTTACTCTCGGTTCTTCTATTCTCAAGTGTTTCAACTCAATTTCAAGGTTTAATGATGTCGCTAATACTAATGGTGTTATTCTTGTCAGTTCTGAATATTCTCCAGTAATGAATCTATTTTATCTGGCAGATCTTTTATGGATTTGTTCTAATTTATAAATGTTTTCTTTGTTGGTTGGGTACCATACAGAAGAGGCATATTCTAGTACATATTCTTAGTCAGTAAAGAGTAGAACTTGTATAAGACTTAGAAATAAAATGTAGTTTCTCTTTAGGGTCTTCACTTCAAATAAAAGAGATTGTACGAATTGTGTGATATTCATTAAAAGCAGAACAATCCTTTTTTTGAATGCGGAAAAGAAGTAATAGTTTTAAAAAAGGTATAAACAATTTATGTAAAAATGTATTATCAATGAAGTAAACAACTAAATAGTAGTAAATGAGTGTTAAAATGCCTCAAATTACATTAAGCTAACAAATTGATAGAAATAATTTGTTTATATTCATAAAATAAAACACATTTTACTTTCATCTGTATTAAATTCCAATATTTTGATGACATCATTTTATTATAATAAGTCATAATTTTCCATGTGTCTTGGTCCTGTTCTTTCATTTCCTCTTGCTTCCAAGTGTATCCAGTACTTAGTGCGTCTGTTTCAAGCCTGCCTCTCAATGTATATTTTCGCCTGCTCTCTAGCTTGTTACTTGTGCATTTCATGTTCGGAAGAGTCTGTATGGTGTCCTGGGGATTTAGCAAGTGTATGCTTTAACTAACTATCTTCTTTTTTTCCTAACAATGTCTTCGACATAGGTCGTTGGTATGTCCCTTCTTACTAAGTCTTTTTTGGTTTTATGTTTGGCCATGTTATATTTTCTAAGGCAAATGCTCACTGTTGTTCTTCAGGTTTTGACCATATTTTTTAAAAATAATTGTTGGTTGTGACTTTGGCTTGCAGAGTTTAAAGGGAAAACGACCCTTGACATCAGCTTTGGTTCCACCACTTAATTTCTATTATGAAGCCTAAGTAGGTGTAGGCACCAATTGCCCAAGTGGTTGAAGACTTCAATTTCCCAAGTGGTTGAAGGCTTCAGTTGCCCAAGTGGTTGAATGCTTCAGTTGCCCAAGTGGTTGTGAAGGCTTCAATTCCCTAAGTGGTTGAAGGCTTCAAATGGGTTTTTCTCATAAAAGCCCCGATGACCCTGGTCAGTTTTCCTGGCATCCGATAATGCCAGAGATGTTTCCATAAGGTTTGTCAATTCAGGCTATCAAAGCTATGGTGGTAATCCCAAAAATTTTCATGAAAAGAGGTACTCCATTGTGATTTATTCATATCTATTTGATTGAGTGTGACAGCCTGGTCCTTCATTTTATTAGAATTATTCTATTGAAACCCTGTCCTGGTACAGACAGCAACGCAATTCCATCTAATTATTGCTATTGCAAAGATCCACTTTCTTTGGTATCCTGATGAGGTATTCTTCTTTCAAATCCTTCAGAGAAAGCTTTCTTTTTGTCCCAAACATGTTAAAAATTAGAGCGAGGTATGCCATAAGTTACAGAAAGCTCTAGGTGAATCTTGACCCCTGCGTAATTATTGAAAATATTTTTGACACATCTACTGTCATGTTTCTAAAGGCGTCAGAAATAGTTTTGCACTACAATATTTGGTGAAAGGTCGTTCTCTTTTTGTGACGCCAAACAATGGAATTCTCTACCATAACACTTTCACAGTATTCTAAATACTAAGGCCTTCGAGACTGCACTAAAAAAACATCTCTTCAAACTTAACTTTCAAAACTAATTAAACAACAATCAAACATTTCTTTAAATGATAAACAAAGCTTATATGTACTGTACTGTCATCATATGTTGTAGTTAGGATATGAATGTTTCACATTGAGGGATTTAATAATTATGTGTGTGTTACTATTTTTATGTGAAGCGCTGTGAGCCCAGTTGCTTGCTGAGGTACTGCGCTATATAAATTATTATTACTTATTACTGCTGTCTGAATTTCTCCACACAGATTGCCCCCTTAACTGTTTCAAGCAAAGATGTGAGATAGGAAACGGTCATTGCACACTTGGTTGTAAATCAGGATACTACTCAAAATATTGCACTCAAGGTATCATCCTAACTCATCACTGTCACAAGTGATGTAATGGTTGAGGTGGTTTTTTTTTAATTATTATTGTTAAACACTATTTCCGTATGTGTTGGCTGTATAGTGACTTCAGTATTCATTAAATTTTATATAAGACTCTAAAGTAAGGTATGATTTAAAATCAAATAAAAATGTCAGTATATAAATATTTTAGGCTTCAGTTGTTTTTTTTTATTTTAAAACGTATACCTGAAAAATAAAATCTCTACACAGTATGTTCCAAACATTGCTTCAATCAGTCTTGTGATATAGAGACAGGTGTTTGTGACTTCAACTGTAATGTAGGTTTCTATACACCAACCTGCACAGAAGGTAATGTCCATGTATATTTTTTTAAATATCTTTTTATGTATCTTAAATTTCTAGTCATTATTTTATATACATATTTATCTATGTATATACATATTTATCTATGTACCTGACTTGTATGTAACTATTGTGGCGATAAAGATGGATATTTACGTTTGGCTAGTTGTCTAGGGGTATTATATTGAACTTATGACCTTCCCGCTCACAATGTAAAACTTTAGTGATCTCCTCGCATACGACAATCAACAAACTAAAGGGGTAAAAATTCAACACAATCAAGTTTAATATACAACTTTGTACATGTGTGGAAACTAGTTCCTAATGGGAGTATTGTTACTACCAATTAATTGTACCCTTTTTGGCTTAACATTATCATCATCAGGGTTTGCCACCGTAACCTAATGTTTACTGAACTGGGTGGGTACTTAAATATGGTGACACTGTCTGCCTGGGTCGTCTCGCCCCCTCCGTGTTCCCTCGGTTGTTGAGGTGTAGCGGCTGGTACTGCAAGCTCCACTGGTCGGTGTGTCCTGTTCGCTGCTGCTGTGTGTAATGAAGCGGTCCGCTGTGAGTAGCCTTGCCCTACACTGGGCTCCCTCAGTGCTGGAGTGTGTAGTTGATTCTGCAAGCTCTCCACGAGCTAGTGCATTCAGTTCACTGCTACTGCGTTGGCTATCTCACCTTTATGTTCGTCCGTCGATACGACGAGGACCACTCTAGTCATCCGAGGGTTGTCTGTGCGTGCGCAGATGGCTGATCAGGCCGATTCTTGCACGGAAGGTTCGGGAACAGAAGGGACAAGGGACGAGTGAGACATCTCCAGGGGGGTTAACAGCATGGGCCTTTCGGACTTGCCTCTTCTTTTCTGCAGCGGTGATACGGTTTGCCTCGCATGACTTGTCACCTTCGTGGATGGAAGAGCGCCAGGTGGATCGGTCCATTGCAGCTCGTTCCCACGTGTCTGGATTGATGGTAAACGCTTTCATTGAGGCTTTCAGTGTGTCTTTGAAGCGTTTCTTTTGCCCGCCGTGGGACCGCTGGCCATACTGGAGCTCACCATAGAAGATTCTCTAAGGCAGTCTCTCGTCTTACATTCGGACAACGTGCCCTGCCCAGCAAAGCTGGGTCTGCATCAGGAGGGTGAAGCTGCTGGGGAGACCTGCCTTTGTCAGATCACTGTGTCTAGAATTTTGTTCTGCCACTTTATGCCGAGAATCTTCCTGAGGCTTGTTGTATGAAAGTGGGGCCTTCCAGGCGCGGGCTGATGGCGGACCTCAGTCTTCTTAGTGTTTGTTGTCAGACCAAAGTTTGTGCAGGCGCTGGAGAACAGGTTTACACTGCGTTGCATGTCGGCTTCTGAGACAGCGTTGAGGGCTCAGTCATCAGCAAACAGCAGGTCTCTGATGATGTCTGACATAACCTTGGTTTTTGCCTGGAGCCTCCGAAGGTTGAACAGGTTGCCATCTGTGCGGTACTTCAGGTTGACACCAACACCCACGTCTCTGAAGGCCTCTGTCAGCATGGCGGAAAACATGAGGCTAAACAGTGTTGGTGCCAGGACGCAGCCCTGCTTGACCCCGTTTGTGACTGGGAAAGGATCAGAAGACTCCCCGCTGTCCTGGACTCTGGCCTGCATGCCCTCGTGGAATTGTTTCACCAAGACGATGAATTTCCTTGGGCAACCGTACTTGGTCATGATCTTCCACAGACCCTCTCTGCCAACAGTGTCAAAAGTCTTGGTCAGGTCGACATAGGTGGAGAACAGGTCGAAGTTCTGCTCCTGACATTTCTCTTGCAGCTGCCTGGCAGCGAACACCATGTCGATGGTTCCTCGCTCTTTTCGGAATCCACACTGACTTTCAGGCAGGAGTCCTTGGTCAAGGTGGACTGTGAGGCGGTTGAGCAGGATTCTGGCAAGGATCTTTCCTGCGATAGAAATCAGGGATATGCCTCTGTGGTTGTCACAAGCCTGTCTACTTCCTTTTCGCTTATATAGATGTATGATGGTGGCATCTTTGAAGTCCTATCTCACCTATGGTCGAGGTTACGTCGGCATCACGGTGTGTGACAAGCCGGCTTCCGTGCGTATAGAGTGTATATACGTACGGGAATCATCATGAGCGGTGTGCGTGTGTTGGCTTCAGTTGTCCGGTTAGACGTGACAAACTGGTATGTGCTGAGTCATCCCTCTCAATGTCCTGTCATTCCGTGCAGGGATGAGGGAGGGTGCCGGATGCAAGACGCTTGGGACAGCGGCTGGTCCAGCTCTTGATCCTATGTGTGTCGACAATTCGGCCTGGGCAGGACTGCAGTCAGGAGCTCAGGCTATCTCGCTGTACTGTCGGGTGCCCCAGGTACCAGATCAGAATCTGGTTCGTAAGGAATATGCCGGCTCTTCCACACCAATGTTGAATGTAGATTCTGTCCTATGAATTAGATTCACGATGGCGACTTCGCACTACTAACATCTGGCCGGAAAGAGGCCGAGAACTTTGTTACATCCGCCTTTATACTCTAGGGATGATGTATTCAATCCTTTTCCGATTGGTCCTTGATTGTCTGCAATGGTCACACGATCTGACCTCCACGGGTCCCCGTTTGCAGATAAGCGTGACTTCCCTTTTGTGTACCCGGCTACCATGTTGCAGATGACTGTAACTCCATAAATTTCGTCACAAGTGATTTAATGGCAGAGGTTTTTTTTTAATTGTTAAAAATAATTTCCGTATGTGTTTGCTGAATAGTGTCTTCAGTATTCATTAAATTTTATACAAGACTCTCCAGTAATGTATGATTTAAAATCAATTAAAAATGTCAGTATATAAATATTTTAGGCTTCAGTTGTTTTTTTTATATTTTCAAATTTATACCTGACAAATAAAATCTCTGTACAGAATGTTCCAGACATTGCTTCAATCAGGCTTGTGATATAGAGACAGGTGTTTGTGACTTCAGCTGTAATGTAGGTTTCTATACACCAACCTGCACAAAAGGTAACGTCGATGTATAATTTTTTTTAAATATCTTTTTATGTATCTTAAATTTCTAGTCAGTGTTTTATATACATATTTATCTATGTACCTGACTTGTATGTAACTATAGTTCCCTTTAATTGCAGATAAAAACTTCAAACATTACTGATAATTTAAAAAATATTATTTCAATTTTTTTCTTTAATCATACACTTTCTTTTTTAAATCCCTTATATTAACTTCGAAATCTTGTCGTTCGCTGGCGGGCTGAAAATCAAAAGTAAAAAATGACACACTTCCCGTGATGCTATCGAGCTGAAATTTTGCACATAGACTTTTATCACATAACATTGCATCGTATCCAAATTTCAGATCGATCGAATGTATCCTAATTAAATTAATGCATTTTTAGTTTATCTCTATATAACTATATGTAATTCAATTTCCCAGTTTGTTATTGTTCGAATTCCACGTGCCACTTGAGTTCACGCCACCCATCGATGTCCACACCCCCTCCCCCCTTCCCCCGATTTTAAAGCCAGGGAGATCAGTCGGTTTCAGTCTGTAAATGTTTGTCGCGTGTTGCGTATTATATTGAACATATCAATACTTTGAGTTACTTCTCATATATAAGGGATTTATAGTCAAAAACTTTGTTTTTACGGGGTTGTTTTATTATAAAGAATGTTCTAAGAACTGTTTGGAGGATACGTGTCATGTATCACATGGTGGCTGTACGCATGGATGTAAGCCGGGCTTCTATTTATCCAATTGTACATTAGTATTAGTAGAGTCTGACTTTACAATTTTGTTTTAAAAAAGTAATTAATCTTTAACATTGTCCTGATGTGACATTTACTAGTTTTCTAATATTGTCTGTATTTTTTTCCCTTGGTATACGCATTAATCCCTATTCTCAGGTTTAACTTTAGTTTATTATGTGACTGGATCATCTGACAGTGATTGGCTCATCATCATCATGTGACAGTGATTTTATCATCATCATCATCTGACAGTGATTGGCTCATCATCATCATGTGACAGTGATTGGCATCATCATCATCATCTGACAGTGATTGGCTCATCATCATCATCATCTGACAGTGATTGGCTCATCATCATCATCATCTGACAGTGATTGGCTCATCATCATCATCATCTGACAGTGATTGGCTCATCATCATCATCATCTGACAGTGATTGGCTCATCATCATCATCATCTGACAGTGATTGGCTCATCATCATCATCTGACAGTGATTGGCTCATCATCATCATCATCATCTGACAGTGATTGGCTCATCATCATCATCATCTGACAGTGATTGGCTCATCATCATCATCATCTGACAGTGATTGGCTCATCATCATCATCATCTGACAGTGATTGGCTCATCATCATCATCTGCTTGACACTGCTGTAACTTGAAGCAATTTTCTTTGACTANTAAAGCTGTGCTATGAGCTTATCTCTTTCTTTGACTAAAGCTGTGCTATGAGCTTATCTCTTTCTTTGACTAAAGCTGTGCTATGAGCTTATCTCTTTCTTTGACTAAAGCTGTGCTATGAGCTTATCTCTTTCTTTGACTAAAGCTGTGCTATGAGCTTATCTCTTTCTTTGACTAAAGCTGTGCTATGAGCTTATCTCTTTCTTTGACTAAAGCTGTGCTATGAGCTTATCTCTTTCTTTGACTAAAGCTGTGCTATGAGCTTATCTCTTTCTTTGACTAAAGCTGTGCTATGAGCTTATCTCTTTCTTTGACTAAAGCTGTGCTATGAGCTTATCTCTTTCTTTGACTAAAGCTGTGCTATGAGCTTATCTCTTTCTTTGACTAAAGCTGTGCTATGAGCTTATCTCTTTCTTTGACTAAAGCTGTGCTATGAGCTTATCTCTTTCTTTGACTAAAGCTGTGCTATGAGCTTATCTCTTTCTTTGACTAAAGCTGTGCTATGAGCTTATCTCTTTCTTTGACTAAAGCTGTGCTATGAGCTTATCTCTTTCTTTGACTAAAGCTGTGCTATGAGCTTATCTCTTTCTTTGACTAAAGCTGTGCTATGAGCTTATCTCTTTCTTTGACTAAAGCTGTGCTATGAGCTTATCTCTTTCTTTGACTAAAGCTGTGCTATGAGCTTATCTCTTTCTTTGACTAAAGCTGTGCTATGAGCTTATCTCTTTCTTTGACTAAAGCTGTGCTATGAGCTTATCTCTTTCTTTGACTAAAGCTGTGCTATGAGCTTATCTCTTTCTTTGACTAAAGCTGTGCTATGAGCTCATCTCTTTCTTTGACTAAAGCTGTGCTATGAGCTTATCTCTTTCTTTGACTAAAGCTGTGCTATGAGCTTATCTCTTTCTTTGACTAAAGCTGTGCTATGAGCTTATCTCTTTCTTTGACTAAAGCTGTGCTATGAGCTTATCTCTTTCTTTGACTAAAGCTGTGCTATGAGCTTATCTCTTTCTTTGACTAAAGCTGTGCTATGAGCTTATCTCTTTCTTTGACTAAAGCTGTGCTATGAGCTTATCTCTTTCTTTGACTAAAGCTGTGCTATGAGCTTATCTCTTTCTTTGACTAAAGCTGTGCTATGAGCTTATCTCTTTCTTTGACTAAAGCTGTGCTATGAGCTTATCTCTTTCTTTGACTAAAGCTGTGCTATGAGCTTATCTCTTTCTTTGACTAAAGCTGTGCTATGAGCTTATCTCTTTCTTTGACTAAAGCTGTGCTATGAGCTTATCTCTTTCTTTGACTAAAGCTGTGCTATGAGCTTATCTCTTTCTTTGACTAAAGCTGTGCTATGAGCTTATCTCTTTCTTTGACTAAAGCTGTGCTATGAGCTTATCTCTTTCTTTGACTAAAGCTGTGCTATGAGCTTATCTCTTTCTTTGACTAAAGCTGTGCTATGAGCTTATCTCTTTCTTTGACTAAAGCTGTGCTATGAGCTTATCTCTTTCTTTGACTAAAGCTGTGCTATGAGCTTATCTCTTTCTTTGACTAAAGCTGTGCTATGAGCTTATCTCTTTCTTTGACTAAAGCTGTGCTATGAGCTTATCTCTTTCTTTGACTAAAGCTGTGCTATGAGCTTATCTCTTTCTTTGACTAAAGCTGTGCTATGAGCTTATCTCTTTCTTTGACTAAAGCTGTGCTATGAGCTTATCTCTTTCTTTGACTAAAGCTGTGCTATGAGCTTATCTCTTTCTTTGACTAAAGCTGTGCTATGAGCTTATCTCTTTCTTTGACTAAAGCTGTGCTATGAGCTTATCTCTTTCTTTGACTAAAGCTGTGCTATGAGCTTATCTCTTTCTTTGACTAAAGCTGTGCTATGAGCTTATCTCTTTCTTTGACTAAAGCTGTGCTATGAGCTTATCTCTTTCTTTGACTAAAGCTGTGCTATGAGCTTATCTCTTTCTTTGACTAAAGCTGTGCTATGAGCTTATCTCTTTCTTTGACTAAAGCTGTGCTATGAGCTTATCTCTTTCTTTGACTAAAGCTGTGCTATGAGCTTATCTCTTTCTTTGACTAAAGCTGTGCTATGAGCTTATCTCTTTCTTTGACTAAAGCTGTGCTATGAGCTTATCTCTTTCTTTGACTAAAGCTGTGCTATGAGCTTATCTCTTTCTTTGACTAAAGCTGTGCTATGAGCTTATCTCTTTCTTTGACTAAAGCTGTGCTATGAGCTTATCTCTTTCTTTGACTAAAGCTGTGCTATGAGCTTATCTCTTTCTTTGACTAAAGCTGTGCTATGAGCTCATCTCTTTCTTTGACTAAAGCTGTGCTATGAGCTTATCTCTTTCTTTGACTAAAGCTGTGCTATGAGCTTATCTCTTTCTTTGACTAAAGCTGTGCTATGAGCTTATCTCTTTCTTTGACTAAAGCTGTGCTATGAGCTTATCTCTTTCTTTGACTAAAGCTGTGCTATGAGCTTATCTCTTTCTTTGACTAAAGCTGTGCTATGAGCTTATCTCTTTCTTTGACTAAAGCTGTGCTATGAGCTTATCTCTTTCTTTGACTAAAGCTGTGCTATGAGCTTATCTCTTTCTTTGACTAAAGCTGTGCTATGAGCTTATCTCTTTCTTTGACTAAAGCTGTGCTATGAGCTTATCTCTTTCTTTGACTAAAGCTGTGCTATGAGCTTATCTCTTTCTTTGACTAAAGCTGTGCTATGAGCTTATCTCTTTCTTTGACTAAAGCTGTGCTATGAGCTTATCTCTTTCTTTGACTAAAGCTGTGCTATGAGCTTATCTCTTTCTTTGACTAAAGCTGTGCTATGAGCTTATCTCTTTCTTTGACTAAAGCTGTGCTATGAGCTTATCTCTTTCTTTGACTAAAGCTGTGCTATGAGCTTATCTCTTTCTTTGACTAAAGCTGTGCTATGAGCTTATCTCTTTCTTTGACTAAAGCTGTGCTATGAGCTTATCTCTTTCTTTGACTAAAGCTGTGCTATGAGCTTATCTCTTTCTTTGACTAAAGCTGTGCTATGAGCTTATCTCTTTCTTTGACTAAAGCTGTGCTATGAGCTTATCTCTTTCTTTGACTAAAGCTGTGCTATGAGCTTATCTCTTTCTTTGACTAAAGCTGTGCTATGAGCTTATCTCTTTCTTTGACTAAAGCTGTGCTATGAGCTTATCTCTTTCTTTGACTAAAGCTGTGCTATGAGCTCTATCTCTTTCTTTGACTAAAGCTGTGCTATGAGCTTATCTCTTTCTTTGACTAAAGCTGTGCTATGAGCTTATCTCTTTCTTTGACTAAAGCTGTGCTATGAGCTTATCTCTTTCTTTGACTAAAGCTGTGCTATGAGCTTATCTCTTTCTTTGACTAAAGCTGTGCTATGAGCTTATCTCTTTCTTTGACTAAAGCTGTGCTATGAGCTTATCTCTTTCTTTGACTAAAGCTGTGCTATGAGCTTATCTCTTTCTTTGACTAAAGCTGTGCTATGAGCTTATCTCTTTCTTTGACTAAAGCTGTGCTATGAGCTTATCTCTTTCTTTGACTAAAGCTGTGCTATGAGCTTATCTCTTTCTTTGACTAAAGCTGTGCTATGAGCTTATCTCTTTCTTTGACTAAAGCTGTGCTATGAGCTTATCTCTTTCTTTGACTAAAGCTGTGCTATGAGCTTATCTCTTTCTTTGACTAAAGCTGTGCTATGAGCTTATCTCTTTCTTTGACTAAAGCTGTGCTATGAGCTTATCTCTTTCTTTGACTAAAGCTGTGCTATGAGCTTATCTCTTTCTTTGACTAAAGCTGTGCTATGAGCTTATCTCTTTCTTTGACTAAAGCTGTGCTATGAGCTCATCTCTTTCTTTGACTAAAGCTGTGCTATGAGCTTATCTCTTTCTTTGACTAAAGCTGTGCTATGAGCTTATCTCTTTCTTTGACTAAAGCTGTGCTATGAGCTTATCTCTTTCTTTGACTAAAGCTGTGCTATGAGCTTATCTCTTTCTTTGACTAAAGCTGTGCTATGAGCTTATCTCTTTCTTTGACTAAAGCTGTGCTATGAGCTTATCTCTTTCTTTGACTAAAGCTGTGCTATGAGCTTATCTCTTTCTTTGACTAAAGCTGTGCTATGAGCTATCTCTTCTTTGACTAAAGCTGTGCTATGAGCTCTATCTCTTTCTTTGACTAAAGCTGTGCTATGAGCTTATCTCTTTCTTTGACTAAAGCTGTGCTATGAGCTTATCTCTTTCTTTGACTAAAGCTGTGCTATGAGCTTATCTCTTTCTTTGACTAAAGCTGTGCTATGAGCTTATCTCTTTCTTTGACTAAAGCTGTGCTATGAGCTTATCTCTTTCTTTGACTAAAGCTGTGCTATGAGCTTATCTCTTTCTTTGACTAAAGCTGTGCTATGAGCTCATCTCTTTCTTTGACTAAAGCTGTGCTATGAGCTCATCTCTTTCTTTGACTAAAGCTGTGCTATGAGCTCATCTCTTTCTTTGACTAAAGCTGTGCTATGAGCTCATCTCTTTCTTTGACTAAAGCTGTGCTATGAGCTCATCTCTTTCTTTGACTAAAGCTGTGCTATGAGCTTATCTCTTTCTTTGACTAAAGCTGTGCTATGAGCTTATCTCTTTCTTTGACTAAAGCTGTGCTATGAGCTTATCTCTTTCTTTGACTAAAGCTGTGCTATGAGCTTATCTCTTTCTTTGACTAAAGCTGTGCTATGAGCTTATCTCTTTCTTTGACTAAAGCTGTGCTATGAGCTCATCTCTTTCTTTGACTAAAGCTGTGCTATGAGCTTTTCTTTCTTTGACTAAAGCTGTGCTTGAGCTATCTCTTTCTTTGACTAAAGCTGTGCTATGAGCTTATCTCTTTCTTTGACTAAAGCTGTGCTATGAGCTTATCTCTTTCTTTGACTAAAGCTGTGCTATGAGCTTATTTCTTTCTTTGACTAATGCTGTGCTATGAGCTTATCTCTTTCTTTGACTAAAGCTGTGCTATGAGCTTATCTCTTTCTTTGACTAAAGCTGTGCTATGAGCTCATCTTTTTCTTTGACTAAAGCTGTGCTATGAGCTTATCTCTTTCTTTGACTAAAGCTGTGCTATGAGCTTATCTCTTTCTTTGACTAAAGCTGTGCTATGAGCTCATCACTTTCTTTGACTAAAGCTGTGCTATGAGCTTATCTCTTTCTTTGACTAAAGCTGTGCTATGAGCTTATCTCTTTCTTTGACTAAAGCTGTGCTATGAGCTCATCTCTTTCTTTGACTAAAGCTGTGCTATGAGCTTATCTCATTCTTTGACTAAAGCTGTGCTATGAGCTTATATCTTTCTTTGACTAAAGCTGTGCTATGAGCTTATCTCTTTCTTTGACTAAAGCTGTGCTATGAGCTTATCTCTTTCTTTGACTAAAGCTGTGCTATGAGCTTATCTCTTTCTTTGACTAAAGCTGTGCTATGAGCTTATCTCTTTCTTTGACTAAAGCTGTGCTATGAGCTCATCTCTTTCTTTGACTAAAGCTGTGCTATAAGCTCATCTCTTTCTTTGACTAAAGCTGTGCTATGAGCTCATCTCTTTCTTTGACTAAAGCTGTGCTATGAGCTCATCTCTTTCTTTGACTAAAGCTGTGCTATGAGCTCATCTCTTTCTTTGACTAAAGCTGTGCTATGAGCTCATCTCTTTCTTTGACTAAAGCTGTGCTAAGAGCTTATCTCTTTCTTTGACTAAAGCTGTGCTATGAGCTTATCTCTTTCTTTGACTAAAGCTGTGCTATGAGCTTATCTCTTTCTTTGACTAAAGCTGTGCTATGAGCTTATCTCTTTGACTAAAGCTGTGCTATGAGCTTATCTCTTTGACTAAAGCTGTGCTATGAGCCTATCTCTTTGACTAAAGCTGTGCTATGAGCCTATCTCTCTTTGACTAAAGCTGTGCTATGAGCTCATCTCTTTCTTTGACTAAAGCTGTGCTATGAGCTTATCTCATTCTTTGACTAAAGCTGTGCTATGAGCTTATATCTTTCTTTGACTAAAGCTGTGCTATGAGCTTATCTCTTTCTTTGACTAAAGCTGTGCTATGAGCTTATCTCTTTCTTTGACTAAAGCTGTGCTATGAGCTTATCTCTTTCTTTGACTAAAGCTGTGCTATGAGCTTATCTCTTTCTTTGACTAAAGCTGTGCTATGAGCTCATCTCTTTCTTTGACTAAAGCTGTGCTATAAGCTCATCTCTTTCTTTGACTAAAGCTGTGCTATGAGCTCATCTCTTTCTTTGACTAAAGCTGTGCTATGAGCTCATCTCTTTCTTTGACTAAAGCTGTGCTATGAGCTCATCTCTTTCTTTGACTAAAGCTGTGCTATGAGCTCATCTCTTTCTTTGACTAAAGCTGTGCTATGAGCTTATCTCTTTCTTTGACTAAAGCTGTGCTATGAGCTTATCTCTTTCTTTGACTAAAGCTGTGCTATGAGCTTATCTCTTTCTTTGACTAAAGCTGTGCTATGAGTTTATCTCTTTCTTTGACTAAAGCTGTGCTATGAGCTTATCTCTTTGACTAAAGCTGTGCTATGAGCCTATCTCTTTGACTAAAGCTGTGCTATGAGCCTATCTCTTTGACTAAAGCTGTGCTATGAGCCTATCTCTTTGACTAAAGCTGTGCTATGAGCCTATCTCTTTGACTAAAGCTGTGCTATGAGCCTATCTCTTTGACTAAAGCTGTGCTATGAGCCTATCTCTTTGACTAAAGCTGTGCTATGAGCCTATCTCTTTGACTAAAGCTGTGCTATGAGCCTATCTCTTTGACTAAAGCTGTGCTATGAGCCTATCTCTTTGACTAAAGCTGTGCTATGAGCCTATCTCTTTGACTAAAGCTGTGCTATGAGCCTATCTCTTTGACTAAAGCTGTGCTATGAGCTCATCTCTTTCTTTGACTAAAGCTGTGCTATGAGCTTATATCTTTCTTTGACTAAAGCTGTGCTATGAGCTTATCTCTTTCTTTGACTAAAGCTGTGCTATGAGCTTATCTCTTTCTTTGACTAAAGCTGTGCTATGAGCTTATCTCTTTCTTTGACTAAAGCTGTGCTATGAGCTTATCTCTTTCTTTGACTAAAGCTGTGCTATGAGCTCATCTCTTTCTTTGACTAAAGCTGTGCTATAAGCTCATCTCTTTCTTTGACTAAAGCTGTGCTATGAGCTCATCTCTTTCTTTGACTAAAGCTGTGCTATGAGCTCATCTCTTTCTTTGACTAAAGCTGTGCTATGAGCTCATCTCTTTCTTTGACTAAAGCTGTGCTATGAGCTAATCTCTTTCTTTGACTAAAGCTGTGCTATGAGCTTATCTCTTTCTTTGACTAAAGCTGTGCTATGAGCTTATCTCTTTCTTTGACTAAAGCTGTGCTATGAGCTTATCTCTTTCTTTGACTAAAGCTGTGCTATGAGCTTATCTCTTTGACTAAAGCTGTGCTATGAGCTTATCTCTTTGACTAAAGCTGTGCTATGAGCCTATCTCTTTGACTAAAGCTGTGCTATGAGCCTATCTCTTTGACTAAAGCTGTGCTATGAGCTCATCTCATTCTTTGACTAAAGCTGTGCTATGAGCTTATATCTTTCTTTGACTAAAGCTGTGCTATGAGCTTATCTCTTTCTTTGACTAAAGCTGTGCTATGAGCTTATCTCTTTCTTTGACTAAAGCTGTGCTATGAGCTTATCTCTTTCTTTGACTAAAGCTGTGCTATGAGCTTATCTCTTTCTTTGACTAAAGCTGTGCTATGAGCTCATCTCTTTCTTTGACTAAAGCTGTGCTATAAGCTCATCTCTTTCTTTGACTAAAGCTGTGCTATGAGCTCATCTCTTTCTTTGACTAAAGCTGTGCTATGAGCTCATCTCTTTCTTTGACTAAAGCTGTGCTATGAGCTCATCTCTTTCTTTGACTAAAGCTGTGCTATGAGCTCATCTCTTTCTTTGACTAAGCTGTGCTATGAGCTTATCTCTTTCTTTGACTAAAGCTGTGCTATGAGCTTATCTCTTTCTTTGACTAAAGCTGTGCTATGAGCTTATCTCTTTCTTTGACTAAAGCTGTGCTATGAGCTTATCTCTTTCTTTGACTAAAGCTGTGCTATGAGCTTATCTCTTTCTTTGACTAAAGCTGTGCTATGAGCTCATCTCTTTCTTTGACTAAAGCTGTGCTATGAGCTTATCTCTTTCTTTGACTAAAGCTGTGCTATGAGCTTATCTCTTTCTTTGACTAAAGCTGTGCTATGAGCTTATCTCTTTCTTTGACTAAAGCTGTGCTATGAGCTTATTTCTTTCTTTGACTAATGCTGTGCTATGAGCTTATCTCTTTCTTTGACTAAAGCTGTGCTATGAGCTTATCTCTTTCTTTGACTAAAGCTGTGCTATGAGCTCATCTCTTTCTTTGACTAAAGCTGTGCTATGAGCTTATCTCTTTCTTTGACTAAAGCTGTGCTATGAGCTTATCTCTTTCTTTGACTAAAGCTGTGCTATGAGCTCATCACTTTCTTTGACTAAAGCTGTGCTATGAGCTTATCTCTTTCTTTGACTAAAGCTGTGCTATGAGCTTATCTCTTTCTTTGACTAAAGCTGTGCTATGAGCTCATCTCTTTCTTTGACTAAAGCTGTGCTATGAGCTTATCTCTTTCTTTGACTAAAGCTGTGCTATGAGCTTATATCTTTCTTTGACTAAAGCTGTGCTATGAGCTTATCTCTTTCTTTGACTAAAGCTGTGCTATGAGCTTATCTCTTTCTTTGACTAAAGCTGTGCTATGAGCTTATCTCTTTCTTTGACTAAAGCTGTGCTATGAGCTTATCTCTTTCTTTGACTAAAGCTGTGCTATGAGCTCATCTCTTTCTTTGACTAAAGCTGTGCTATGAGCTCATCTCTTTCTTTGACTAAAGCTGTGCTATGAGCTCATCTCTTTCTTTGACTAAAGCTGTGCTATGAGCTCATCTCTTTCTTTGACTAAAGCTGTGCTATGAGCTCATCTCTTTCTTTGACTAAAGCTGTGCTATGAGCTTATCTCTTTCTTTGACTAAAGCTGTGCTATGAGCTTATCTCTTTCTTTGACTAAAGCTGTGCTATGAGCTTATCTCTTTCTTTGACTAAAGCTGTGCTATGAGCTTATCTCTTTCTTTGACTAAAGCTGTGCTATGAGCTTATCTCTTTCTTTGACTAAAGCTGTGCTATGAGCTTATCTCTTTCTTTGACTAAAGCTGTGCTATGAGCTTATCTCTTTCTTTGACTAAAGCTGTGCTATGAGCTTATCTCTTTCTTTGACTAAAGCTGTGCTATGAGCTTATCTCTTTCTTTGACTAAAGCTGTGCTATGAGCTTATCTCTTTCTTTGACTAAAGCTGTGCTATGAGCTTATCTCTTTCTTTGACTAAAGCTGTGCTATGAGCTTATCTCTTTCTTTGACTAAAGCTGTGCTATGAGCTTATCTCTTTCTTTGACTAAAGCTGTGCTATGAGCTTATCTCTTTCTTTGACTAAAGCTGTGCTATGAGCTTATCTCTTTCTTTGACTAAAGCTGTGCTATGAGCTCATCTCTTTCTTTGACTAAAGCTGTGCTATGAGCTCATCTCTTTCTTTGACTAAAGCTGTGCTATGAGCTCATCTCTTTCTTTGACTAAAGCTGTGCTATGAGCTCATCTCTTTCTTTGACTAAAGCTGTGCTATGAGCTCATCTCTTTCTTTGACTAAAGCTGTGCTATGAGCTCATCTCTTTCTTTGACTAAAGCTGTGCTATGAGCTTATCTCTTTCTTTGACTAAAGCTGTGCTATGAGCTTATCTCTTTCTTTGACTAAAGCTGTGCTATGAGCTTATCTCTTTCTTTGACTAAAGCTGTGCTATGAGCTTATCTCTTTCTTTGACTAAAGCTGTGCTATGAGCTTATCTCTTTGACTAAAGCTGTGCTATGAGCTTATCTCTTTCTTTGACTAAAGCTGTGCTATGAGCCTATCTCTCTTTGACTAAAGCTGTGCTATGAGCCTATCTCTTCTTTGACTAAAGCTGTGCTATGAGCCTATCTCTTTGACTAAAGCTGTGCTATGAGCCTATCTCTTTGACTAAAGCTGTGCTATGAGCCTATCTCTTTGACTAAAGCTGTGCTATGAGCCTATCTCTTTGACTAAAGCTGTGCTATGAGCCTATCTCTTTGACTAAAGCTGTGCTATGAGCCTATCTCTTTGACTAAAGCTGTGCTATGAGCCTATCTCTCTTTGACTAAAGCTGTGCTATGAGCTTATCTCTTTCTTTGACTAAAGCTGTGCTATGAGCCTATCTCTTTGACTAAAGCTGTGCTATGAGCTTATCTCTTTCTTTGACTAAAGCTGTGCTATGAGCTTATCTCTTTCTTTGACTAAAGCTGTGCTATGAGCTTATCTCTTTCTTTGACTAAAGCTGTGCTATGAGCTTATCTCTTTCTTTGACTAAAGCTGTGCTATGAGCTTATCTCATTCAATTCAATACCTTCTTAAATTATCAGTACAGGTTTAAGTTTTAACATAATTTCTATGACATCATTTACACTCTTAGATTTTATATTAAAATGATATAAATTTGTATAGAGTTATCCCTTTAAAGTAGTTCTATAGTATTTTTTTTTCATGGCTGTTATTTTTTTAAAGCTCATTTGTATTGTAAAGAAGGTGTCGAGCTTATTTGAAACTAATACACCAAATATTGCCTACCCTGAACTTTGAAAATAAAGTCTAAGCTTTTTTTATAACTATTTCATTCCAGGCTGCAGCGAGGGATGTGCTGGTTCGGGAGCATGTGACCGTCAAGCTGGTCAGTGCACCGAAGGCTGCGAGCCCGGATATTATGGCCCCATGTGTGAGCGTAAGTATCTTCTAACATTGTTATTGACATAATGATATGTGATACGTAAACCAGATTTTTTTTTAAAGATAATTGTACAATAAGTGTAAGATAAAGATAATTGCACAATAAGTGTGCAGTTTAACTTTGAGATGTATATTATGAACAATTGAATGTGTTCCCTGTAAACACAATTTATTTATACACTTTTTCCATCTAAGCTTCCTCTTTATCCTCTCCCCTCAAATCAACCCATACCCCACTTGCCCCCTCTGCCACACACAAATACAGCTTGCCTTCCCTGGGGATGTGAACATCTCAGTTTGGAATACCTTGTGATATTATTGATTGTCAGTTGAATGGATTTAACTCTATTTCAGTGTTGAATTTTATTTTTTATTCATCAGCATGCAACCCAAACTGTTTGGATAATTTGTGCAACTACAACAACACTAAATGTGTACAGGGATGTAAGCCAGGCTTCTATTTACCCAACTGTATGGGAGGTAAGTCTTACCAACCAATGGAACCATTAGAACCCCCTACAACCGCACGGTCAATGGACAAAAAAAAATATTTTAAAAATAGGAAGTAAGTCTTATCCATATCAGCAGCGATTATTAGGACTTAAACAGCTTGTAAATCTCACCTCTATCAAATGTCAAGCATTTGAGGCAGCTAACATTTGCCATATTTCATCAGTCATATTATCATAAGTTTTAAAAATCATTTCAAATTGAGAGTCATATGAGACTTACATGTCTCCTCAAAGGTAATGTTAGCATGAAATAACAGATCATCCTTTCATACTGGGATGGTGAACCTTTATTAATTTTGTGACAATATTTTCAATTTAAATGTATAAGGTAGGTCCACTTGGGACATAGGTACTCTGTATGTAATGGGTTATATGGGGACATGTCAGGGACGCGCCTGAGAAAATTCTCTTTGCCAGCCCAAAATAGCATGTGTGACATAAGTCTGCCACCCATATTCTAATATAGTGCAAATTAATGTGACAGATTACTGTCTTGATATATTCCAATTAATGTGACAGAATGCTGTCTGATATATTCCAATTAATGTGACAAAATGCTGACCGATATCATTTGTTATGGACAGTTTGCCAAGGTGTATGTATGGGCAATGTGTGCCAAATAGACGATGGACTTTGTGCTGAGTGTGTACCAGGCTTCTATGGACTCAGGTGTAGACATGGTAAGACGCAGGTCAAGAAAATCACCTATGTAAGTATGTATATAGAAAGTGAAAATATATAAATATCTACAGGCAGTTTCATGCACACAAAATTAATACATTTTAAAAAATAGATCCGTTGACAGAACCAATTTTGCACACAATTCTCAGAAAATCAATGTGTAATCTTTTTCCAGTTTTGGGAAGTGTGTTTGCAACTGTGAGCAGTTGAATATTTGACACCAAATGATAAATTGTTGGTGAGGGTGCAGTAAATGTCACTGAGATGTATTGTTAAAAACAATAACCAAATAGTAATGTTTGTTGTTGTTTTTTATTCACATCACTAATTAACACTCATCAATCAATTGTTTTTGGACATTTTTTTTTCTTTTTTAACTCTAAGTTGGAAGGTGGGTGTTGCTGAGCTATATTCCATCTAAGGACAGTGGTTCCTAACCTTGTTGGACGTAAATCCAACGAGTTTCATGTGCGAGCACTACCGAAACCCTTCTTAATGGTGGCCAAGTGGGGCGTGTCATCACTAATCATAAGAGTCGGGTTGACCTCTGCCAAACCCATGAGACTGACTCACTGAACTCCTGGGGCTCGATTGAGCCCTGGTTAAGAACCACTGCGTAAGGATGATGCAATAGTTAGAGTTAGAGCATCTAGTTCTTTAAATGTTTTATTAATGTTGTTTTTAAAAAAATAAAATCTTGTCTGTTTTAAGCTTGCCCAGCAAACTGTATGAACCAGGCCTGTTCCCAGGATGTTGGTACCTGCACCAGTGGCTGTGTTGGTGATTTCCATGGACCTCGGTGTGATAACGGTAGGACCCATGGCTTGTTCTGTATTTTAAATAAACAATTTAAGGCTGGTCCTTCCACCTTGTCTCAAACTAGCATCTTTCAAAAACTGTCAAAAGGAAGTTAAACAAAGAGAAACAAAGAGCAAAGTAATAATAATAATAATACATAAGGCAATCAATTCTAATTCGGAAATACCAGACAAAAATAACTTAATACAACCCTAAGATAGACGTAATGATAACTTTTCTTATTTGGTATGCAAGAACAAACACATACAAATTCCCGGCTGGAATTCAGGCGTGGAATGGGTTGCCTGAAGAAACCAGGAAAATTAACACTTTATCAAAATTTAAAACTCTAATAAGAATGCAGGACTAGACACAAACCATGGATAAGAATAGGACTCAATAATCTTCTGTATAGAAGGAGCTTCTATTAGATCCCCCTCCCCAAACATCATCAAAAAATCAAAGACAAGTTATTGAACAAAAAAATTTTGAAGCTATTGTTGTGAGCATTTTAGTTTTTAATCATCAGAAATAATTATCAGAAATAATCATTTTTTTAACTGTTAAATAATTTTTTTCTAACATAATGTTATTCCACCCCTGGCTGCTCCTTTAAATTTCCAAATGAGGTAATAACGTTTGTTTTTTATAACAGAGCTTTTTTTGTTGCATATGATTTTTGTTTACCAATAAATCTTTCAAAAATGAGTTTTCAATCGGGATTGGTTTGCCTCAGAATATGATGTTGGAAGATGATTTTTTTTGGTTGCCCTGTCCGTCACATTTAGTCTATAGGTCCACAACGGGTGTTCATGATAAACCAGAATAAAAACTTTAGCTGACCCACTTCTTCATAGTTGTGAGTCTGACAGTGTTTCCATCACATCCCATTAGCTAAATGTGATTTGAATTGAGATAGTATATAATTCTATAATATTTTTCTTACAGATTGTCCTCTGAATTGTGACGTTGGACTCTGCAATAAAACCACAAAAATGTGTTCCAGTGGATGTGCCCCGGGCTTTCATGGACCGCTTTGTGAGTCAGGTACAACATAATGCAACTGTTTTTTAAAATTAATGTTGGTCACATCTTTATTCTCTATACTCATATCTCAACCAAGAAGTAATTACTTCAGTATTTTGATTGAAAGTTCATTAGGTCATAAAGGCTGCCCTTAGGTTCTGCTGCAAAAAGGATTCTGCTCAATTTTTTTTTATCTTAGGTCTAGTTTGAATCAAGTTTGTAGAGTAACAGTGCTAACATGGAAAAATATGTGAGTACTTTGGAGGTCAAGGGTCAAGGTGGTTGAAAGTAAAGCCACAACTATGTTGCAAGAATGCATGCCAACTTAAAACCACAACTATGTTGTAAGAATGCATGCCAACTTAAAGCCACAACTATGTTGTAAGAATGCATGCCAACTTAAAGCCACAACTATGTTGCAAGAATGCATGCCAACTTAAAGCCACAACTATGTTGTAAGAATGCTGGCCAACTTAAAGCCACAACTATGTTGCAAGAATGCATGCCAACTTAAAGCCACAACAATGTTGCAAGAATGCATGCCAACTTAAAGCCACAACTATGTTGTAAGAATGCATGCCAACTTAAAGCCACAACTATGTTGTAAGAATGCATGCCAACTTAAAGCCACAACTATGTTGCAAGAATGCATGCCAACTTAAAGCCACAACTATGTTGTAAGAATGCATGCCAACTTAAAGCCACAACTATGTTGTAAGAATGCATGCCAACTTAAAGCCACAACTATGTTGCAAGAATGCATGCCAACTTAAAGCCACAACTATGTTGCAAGAATGCATGCCAACTTAAAACCAGAACTATGTTGCAAGATTGCATGCCAACTTAAAGCCACAACAATGTTGCAAGAATGCATGCCAACTTAAAGCCACAACTATGTTGTAAGAATGCATGCCAACTTAAAGCCACAACTATGTTGTAAGAATGCATGCCAACTTAAAGCCACAACTATGTTGCAAGAATGCATGCCAACTTAAAGCCACAACTATGTTGTAAGAATGCATGCCAACTTAAAGCCACAACTATGTTGTAAGAATGCATGCCAACTTAAAGCCACAACTATGTTGCAAGAATGCATGCCAACTTAAAGCCACAACTATGTTGTAAGAATGCTGGCCAACTTAAAGCCACAACTATGTTGTAAGAATGCATGCCAACTTAAAACCACAACTATGTTGTAAGAATGCAATGCCAACTTAAAGCCACAACTATGTTGTAAGAATGCATGCCAACTTAAAGCCACAACTATGTTGTAAGAATGCATGCCAACTTAAAGCCACAACTATGTTGTAAGAATTCTGGCCAACTTATTTGCACACACAATTTTAACACAGTCCCACACTCATGGGGCACGGTGGTCAAGTGGCGTACCGAGGGTCACAGGTTTGAATCTCCGTTGAAGCAGGAATTTGTTCCCGAGGCGAAGGGTGCCACTGAGTCCACCCAGCTCCGAATGAGTACATGACACTACTTAGGGAAACAAAGGCGGCTGGGAATAGCGTGGAACCCTCATAGCCGTAGCGTGTAACGGGCATGGTCTGTGAACGTCGCTTCACTTGCCAATACGTTCCTATCAGAACGTAGCACGCAATAAACTTCTGTATAGAAGGAGCATCTGAAATAGATAAGAAATTACACAAAAACTAAAGCAGCATGTAAGACAGTTCAGTAATAAAGAAAATATGTAGAAATATAAAATATAAAATATGAACTCTTTTGAGTAGTTATCAATGTTTGGAATGCAAGAAAACTTTGTCACTTATGTGGTTATTTAAAGTTATTATGATATGAGTGTTTATTTAATACTTATATATTATATGTTATTATCTTGATGTAAAGCGTTGTGAGCCCAGTTCCTTACTTGGATACAGCGCTATATAAATTATCAATTTATTATTATTATTATTATCCTCAATGCTACCTGTGCATGGCACAGTGTTTACATTAAGGCAGATTGCATCTTTATGTTAAAATAAAAGATTGAATTTGGCCTAATTTTGTACACTGGTCAGAAGCTCTGTGATAATAATTGACAAATATGATGAATTTAAAAAGAATGTCAATGTAATAAAACATATTCTGCAGTGTTTTTTTTTATATCAGCATAGAAATACAATTTCTTGTTCTAAATTAAGGAAAGATAAAAAAAATTAAATTATTGAAAAGACTCACAGGCTCTTGTTGACACGATTTAAATCTGTTCCCATCAGAATGCCCTGTTAACTGTAAACGCAAAGAGTGTACAAGTAAGGACATCTGCATACATGGATGTGATAAAGGATTTTTCAAACTCAACTGCTCTAAAGGTTTGTATGGTCTCTGTGCAAACTCTAAGCACTCTATAGAGTCCAAAGTGGTCGTTCACATTTGTTTTTGTAGGTGGTGCACCATGGCTCCCACATAATTTACTGTCGGTGAGTGACTACATAATTACACATTGTCATCCACATAATTTAATGTGGGTGAGTGACTACATAATTACACATTGTCATCCACATAATTTAATGTGGGTGAGTGACTACATAATTACACATTGTCATCCTCATAATTTTTTGTGTAAGAGTCAAGCATGAGAAAGCATTTTGTTTTTCAGCTGAACATTTTCTGAGGATGTAAACATAAATTTGATTTTTTTTTAAAGTTATAGCTATTGAGGGACAAAAATTTAGACATGGCTTATTTATTTTATGATAAAGTAGGCCATGGGCATGGTTCCCAAACAGTCAATTATTTTCCTGGTTGTGAAACAGTGGCAAAGTGAACGCAACTTTTCTAGCTTGCCAGAAATGTTTCATTCTTTTTTTTTAATGTGGCTCTGATTTGGGTCTATCGTCATTAATCTAATCCATTTTACTGTAAAAATAAAACTTATCATTAACAAGATCATTTAAATTTTGAGATTCATCCTTTGATTCTCAACCAATTTTTATTTGAAACTAGCAACACGTCGTGCGTTGCAACGATCTCAGTAAAAATGAATAAATTTAAGGACACTAATGATTGGTTTGTTTTAAAAACAATTATGCCAGAAACCTTCGTGGAGGTGTGCAAAAAAATTTCCAAGTTTCATAGCAAATGGATAAATAAATAAATAATTAATTAAAAAGCTTACAAAATAAGAAACGCTACCCGGCCCCAAAATGAGTAATAATTTAATTTTTTATTGCCATTGTACTCAAGCAATATTTCTCAATATCATGTAAAATTGAAAGGGGAATACAATACAATTATTAACGTTCAGTAAAAAAGACATTGGGGGCCCCAAGTTCCGAGGGAATGGACATTAGGAGTTCAGGGCCCTATAGTAATTTAATATAGGATCTTAAGTTTTTATATACTAAGTTTGGTCAAAATCCAGTTATTTTCTCATTTTCTAACGCTTAAACTATTTTTATATAGCTAATATAAGGGGGAAATGACATTAAGGGGCCCCCGGCCCGTTTGGTTCAAGATGTCAATTTTTAAAAAACTGTTCATTTTAATTCAGTTTCATCATGGATATATTTCTCAAGATCATTAAAAAGTGGATGGCAAAAATATCTTAAACATATACGAAAAAAAGACATTTGGGGCCCCGAGCCCAAAAGAAATTGATATTAGAAGTTCAGTGCAATTAAGTATTTTAATATGTGCTACCAAGTTTGTTTATACAAAGTTTGGTTAAGATTTATTCATTTACTCAGTAGCTAAGCATAAACTAATTTTTATATAGCTCATATAAGCAAAACAACGAAATTAAGGGCCCCAGGGCCCATTCAGTGCAAAATATAAAGTTCAAAACACCTGTTCATTTCAATATGGATAATAATGGATACATTTCACTGTAAGATCCATCAATTAACACAGTAGCTAACGCTTAAACTAATTTTATATAGCTCATATAAGCAAAAAAATGACATTATTGGCCCCCGGCGCCCCATGAGTGTTAAATTTGGAAATAAAAGCTGCCAGTTACCATCACGGGGGCGTACTCACACGTCTCCAAAAGTTTCATGACTATCGGGTGAATGGTATAGTCAGCTATAACGGACATGCACACACACACACATACACACAGACATACTTTCATTTTTAAATCCCTTATATTAACTTCACCGCCGTCTCATTCGTCGTCCCACGGAAAAACAAAAGTCGAAAATGACCCACTTCCAGTGAAGCCATCAAGCTGAAATTTGGCACACGGACCCGTCTCACCTAACAATGCATCGTATCAAAATTTCAGATCGATCGAACGTACCATAATTAAATTAATGCATTTTAGTTTATCTATATAAATCACTATTTAGAATGTTTAGTCGTCGTCTGCTAGAGTTGACCTAGTTTTAAAGTCAAAGGAGATCATTTCGGTTTCAGTCTGTAAATGTTTGTCACTTTTGAACATAATCAATACTTTTAGTTATGTCTCATATATAAGGGATTTATAGTCAAAAACTTTGTTTTTACGAGGTTTGTTTAATTAAATCCCTTATATTAACATTCACCGCCGTCTCATGGGCTCGCGGTCGGTCGGTCGGGAGGGCTGAAAAACAAAAGTAAAAAATGACCCACTTCTCGTGATGCCATCGAGCTGAAATTTGTCACATAGGCTTGTGTCACCTAACAATGCATCGTATCAAAATTTCAGATCGATCAAACGTACAGTTATTAAATTAATGCATTTTTAGTTTATATATTTAAACTATATGTAGCGGTCGCTATTGTTTACATTTTACGGGTCACATCACTTCACGCCAACCACCGGTGAACACAACTCGTGTTTTAACCAGGTAAACCACCTGGATTTGAGTTAACGCGTTGACGCCACCCGCCCATGTCCAAACCCCCTCCCCCTTCCCCAGTTTTAAAGCCAGGGGAGATAATTTCGGCTTCACTCTGTAAATGCTTGTCGCGTTTGAACATAATCAATACTTTTAGTTATGTCTCATATATAAGGGATTTATAGTAAAAAATATTTGTTTTTACGGGGTTGTTTTATTAAATCCTTTATATTAACTTCACCGCCGTCTCTCTCTGTCTTGGTCGGGCACGCGGAAAAACAAAAGTGAAAATGACCCACTTTTCGTGAAGCCATCGAGCTGAAATTTGGCACACGGACCCATGTCACCTAACAATGCATCGTATCAAAATTTCAGATCGATCGAACGTACCGTTATTAAATTAATGCCTTTTTAGTTTATCTATATAAACTATATGTAGCGGTCGCTATTGTTTACATTTTACGGGTCACTTGACTTCACGCCAGCCACCGATGAACACATCTCGTGTTTTAACCAGGTAAACCACCTGGAGTTGAGTTAATGCGTTGATGCCACCCGTCCATGTCCACACCCCCTCCCCCCTTCCCCCAGTTTTAAAGCCAGGGGAGATCATTTCGGTTTCAGTCTGTAAATGTTTGTCGCGTTTGCACATAATCAATACTTTTAGTTATAATGTCTCACATATAAGGGATTTATTAAAAAACGTTGTTTTTACGGGGTTGTTTTATTAAATCCTTTATATTAACTCGTTGTGTCTGGTTGATTGCTTGTCGAAAAAACTTTGGATCGATTTTTAACCCACTTCCTCGTAAGCTAGAGAGCTGAAATTTTGCAGGCCCGTAATAAAAACGAAGTATCAAAATTTTAGATTGATCGCATGTATTGTAATTAAATTATTGAATTTTTTAGATTATTTATTTATCTATATGTATCGTGTTAAATTTTTGAGATAGAGTGTCGCTGTGCGTATTATATTGAACTACCTTTTTATTAATACTTACCTGTTGCGCGATTTGGTGCGTATTATATTGACAATACTTTTTATAAACATATTCCCGATCGGTGCGCATTATATTAAACACGTTTTAACGAGACATAACTAAAAAAAATTATTTTTGGATTGTCTTGCGCTGCGTATTTTAATGAACATTCTTTTAGTTATGTCTCGTACATTAAGGATTTATAGTCAAAAACTTGGTGTTTTTTACGGGTTCTTTTATTATATATATAGATGTTAAACAAAATTAAGAATTTTTATTTGCATCCAAATTTTTTGGGGGAAAACAACAAACAAGGTGTTCATTTAATTCAATGGCTCATGTAGTTTTTATTGGCTTATATGTTATTTTAATTAAATAGTTTCTCAGTAGTTAAATTTATAATTATGATCACTATGATGATATTTATTATGATTTATAATTTAGTTTTTTTTAAATTGAAATTGATGACTATCACTATCATTGATTTGAAGTTCCTACTAATTTATCACCGAATATCTTATTACTTAAAATTAAATAACAATATGTGATTTCTGTAAAGGGGCCGTCCATAAAGTATGTCACGCTATTTTTTTACAATTTTTAACCCCCTCCCCCCTGTCACAAACTGTCACAAATTTTGGACCACCCCCTGTCACGTGAGAATTCACGGGTTTGACAGAAAAGAGAAAAGGGGAGCGAACTGGTGTAAATAAGAAAGGAATGCGATTGTTATGAGGTCAACTGAAGTCCAAGGTTCAGCCTGTTAGTGTGGTCACTGAGTCGAGGCGGACACGGGAGGTGACATGAAGTGTGTAGTTGTGAGAGGTCAGATGTGAGAAGTTGAATCAGTAGAGTGGTGCTATTTGGAATTCTAGAGATCACAGTGGTTTATTGTAACATATGTGTATATATTAAATATTTCATAATTAAAGTGCATTATTTCCTGACTTGAATTGAAGTGAATTATTGTGCGAGAGATGTTGAAGCCCACAAACACTAGAGAAAGCAAATCAGTCACAAGGGACGTGTCACCAAAGTACGTCACACTTTCGAACAAAAATGATGTTTTTATTAACAAAAAAAATAAAATTTAATATAAAACACCGTGACGTCACACATGGCGGGACCCTGTCACAAACTGTCACACTTTCTTACACCCCCCTCCTCCCCCCCCCTCTGGAGCGTGACATACTTTATGGACGGCCCCAAATTGTGCATGCTACTAAATTTAGTATTTAATCAAACACAGTATTAATTACTCTAATCCTCATTGAAGCTAACTCTCATAATAATCGTATCATTAAATTAAATCGAATTTAAAGTAAAGTAAGGAATAATGGAATTTTGATAGATCATTTTTATCACAGCCACGAGTCTGCCTGCAAAATTTCAGCTCGAAGGAATACCGGGAAGTGGGTTAAAAATCGATCCACAGTATTTGCGACTGACAGACAAGCAGACTCTACGAGTTAATATAAAGGTTTTAAAAATACACTTCATCCATTGTCTCCATACAACCTTTGTACCATACTTTCAAATATTACATGGTTACTTTTTAAATTTACATCATCACATTTCAGTGAATGAGATTGTATTCAGATTTCTAAAGTAAAAGATGCATCACATTTTTATCCTTAAAAAAACAAAAAACCTGACAATGTACTAATTAGTGGGGAAGGCTGTGATTTTTTCTCCAACAAATATTGGCAATGCCACTTTTAACATTGATGCATTCAACCTAAATTTTACTGCTTCATGTCACATGACCATTAGACCTGGTCCAGGGATCAGATATGCCCATGCCCACACACATCACACATATTATCATATCTGTTACAGATACCCCTTTTCTGCAGAAAATTATTAGGTCCTACGTTTATGTCTAGTCTTGAACTTTTTAAAATGTTGATAGAGTTGGTTTTCCTGGTTTCCTCAGGCGACCCATTCCATTTCCGAAATCCGGACATTAAGTTGTATTTATAAATGAAGAGATTAAAGCTGTGGAATATTTATAAATCAAGAGTTTAAAGCTGTTGTGTATGTATAAATTAAATCTGTGGCTCAGTGTCACACTTTCATTCTGTTTGATTGTTTCCCTTTTATTATCATCAGCTTGCCCTTACCACTGCGCTGACAGCATTTGTGACAGACATTCAGGAAAGTGCATCCGAGGTTGTCATAAAACATACGCTGGGGAATTCTGTGAAAAAAGTGAGTATTTGGGCTAACATAATGAGCTGCCTTAATGGTGTCTGATTTCTATGATAAATATTTTACTTTTATGGGCTGCAATTTAAACCCAGACATTGTACATGAAGAGCTTGTCATGGATATCTTATTTAAACCCACAATTTAAAATTCTAGAATCTAGATGATTGTTTTTTTTTAATTAAGTTTTATTTCTAAAATTAATTCAGATATTACAAGATATCTTTAACATAAATCACATTTTAATTCAGCCACAATTTCCTGTTATTGAAAGCTAACAAATTTGATGACTTGGTCCTGACAGGCTGTAAGAACTGTGCAGGGGAGGGTACTTGCAGTCAAAAAGCTCAGGTGTGTGCTGTGGGGTGTAAGGAGGGCTTCGCTGGTGAAACCTGCACGTTCGGTAATCTAAAAACCCTTGTTATGAAAAGTGTGTTATTTTAAAAACAGCCTCCATTGCCCCTGATGTATGGCAAAGCATATACCTAATACTAGAATGGTATGTTTTGGGAGCACAGTTTTCGAGCAGCATGCACGCTTGGCTGGCATACCGAGGTACATGGGTTTGAATCTCCATGAAGGCAGGGATTTGTTCCCGGCGTCAAGAGTGTTCCTGAGTCCACCCATCTCCGAAAAGGTACCTGACATTAGTTAGGGAAACAAAAGACGGCTGGGAAATTGCGTGGTCCCTCATAGCCTTGGCCTGTGAATGCTGCGCCACTCGCCAATACGTTCTTGCAAGAACGTAGGACGCAATAATCTTCTGTATAGAAGGAGCGTCTGTATAGATGAGACAAGTTTTTGCAAATAATAGCAATAGACATAGAAGTAGTAGTACATGTAGTTGTATGGATTTTCTGACTCAGCTAAGGGTGAAATTTAATGACATCTTATTCCCACTTCCTCATCAGTTAATGGGCCCAATTACACTGTGGGGTTTGACACCATGTTCTTGAGAGTCTTAGATTATATGTTACTCTCCTATATAGAAGAGTATTTTGTCCCACACTTATCCATGGTTTATGTCTGGTCATGCATTGTGATTCAAGTTTTAGATGTTGATAATGTGTTGCTTTACCTGATTTGTTCAGGCAACCCACTCCACACCCTATTGCCAAGTACAAATGAAGAGAGAAATAAATATGTTGCCTGGTTGTTGTTTTTTATAATACTAATTTAAAATTCTTACTTTGTTTCAGAGGAACAAAACCTCATTGGGGTTGTCTTGGGCATTGGAGCGGTTTTTACGGCTTTGTTTGTTGGCGTATTAGTTCTCTCTTATTGCCTCAGGATGGATGTTGCTATCATTGGAGAGGATGAGGGTATGGAGTAGCCACCTGGTCTAGGATGGTACTGTTGTTCTGACACCGGTGAAGATGAACAGGTCTAGAATGGTACTGTTGTTGTGGCACCGGTCAAGATGATCTTGTCTAGGATGGTTCTGTTGTTCTGACACCGGTCAAGATGAACAGGTCTAGAATGGTACTGTTGTTGTGGCACCGGTCAAGATGATCTTGTCTAGGGTGGTTCTGTTATTCTGCCACAGGAAAAGATGATGACAAAGTCACATCAGGATCATAACTAAAGCTGTTTACTGCATCAAGTATACAGCCTAGATGACAATGCATTATCTTCCCTGTATATGTTAACTTCGGAGTAATAGTTTCAATACTGGTGCTTACTTTGGTTTAAAATACGAGATACACAAACAAATTGTGGTCTATGATATATTACTTTGGGATTCATGGGAGAATCAGGATTCCCATACTAGTCTGTGTTAAATTGATATTTCCAAAAATTGATGACATTTAGACAAGTTCTTATCAGCATTTCCTTATCTGCTCTCTGTGTACAGATCAGTGGCGTCACTAAGGTTGGTGTCACCCATTGCGGTAGCTCATGGAGTCACCCCCCTGCAACTTACCCCATAGAGCTACACTGACTCTGCCGGTGCAAAATAATGGGAACATACAAAATTTTACGTTTGATTGATACCTCTTGTGATTATGTCACCTGGTGTGGTCTGCACCCCACTAGTGACGCCTCTGGTACTGATAGCACAGCGATTATTTGCTAATTGATGGGTTCCATTTTACATGCCCGGATTAAAAATTGAATATCTCCTACTCCTATTGATCATTGTTAGATTTTCTTCAATGTTTAATTTAAGAGACTAACTAACAGTAACTTATTAATTCCCATGAGTTAACAACCCTTAGGGTAGAATTCAAATAATTTTTTAAATGTTAAATATCTATGAAAGTGTAGCAATAAAAGAGTATTACTTTTATCAGAGTTTCCAGTTCTTTACTACAAATCAACAACACATAAGTCTTATAAAATTATGTCTGTGTGAAGAGTCCACGCAGAATTTTTTAATAAAAATGGAGCGATCACAATTAAGGCTCTTAAAAGCAATGCGCCATTAAAAGGTCTAATGTACGAGCAAGGTAGTTTACCAGAGGAAAGATATTCAGTTTTATTGCTGTGGAAAATATGTGGATGAGACTGCAATCATGATTTTAGATAAATATATATATATATTTTTATTTTTTTTTAAACTGGGTATGTATAGGTCTGACAAGTGACGTCTTGTGAGGCCTATACATAACCTGTTTAAATATATTTTTTTATTGCTGTGCCAGGCTTAAATATTTTATCAATAG
Source organism: Ampullaceana balthica (assembly GCA_944989445.1). Classification (NCBI taxonomy): domain Eukaryota; kingdom Metazoa; phylum Mollusca; class Gastropoda; family Lymnaeidae; genus Ampullaceana; species Ampullaceana balthica. The sequence goes on along the minus strand of CALYLW010000130.1, from coordinate 1,475,918 downwards.
CAATAGATAAATTATTCTTCTGTAACTATTTTATGTAATGGTTTGTGAGTGGGATGTGTCATTGGTGATGGTAGGGGTCATCTGTGGTGTTAAGGAATAGAGGAGGGGGGGGGCATCATACATCTGTGGTGAAGAGGGGGGTGTCATACTCGCTAGAAAGTCTTTCCGTGTCATTTTAATTATTGAATGTGTGTTGCCATTTTGTCTTTAATGAGTTTAAAATAAAGAGGTTTTTTTTTAATTTAATTGTTTTTAAATCCTTTATATTAACTTGTGGTGTCTGTTTGAACCCTTGATTGCTTGCTTGTCGGTCGCCAAAACTTTGGATCGATTTTTAACCCACTTTCTCGTAAGCTAGCGAGCTGAAATTTAGCAGGCAGTTTCGTGGCGATGATAAAAACTGTGTATCAAAATTTCAGATCGATCGCATGTACTGTAATTAAATTATTGAATTTTTAGATTATTTTATTTACAATTGTATTCCTATGTATCATGTTATTTTTTGAGATAGAGTGTCACAGTGCGTATTATATTGAAAAACCTTTCTGTCGCGCAATAAGGTGCGTATTTTATTGACAACACTTTTTATAAACATATTCCTGATCGGTGCGCATTATGTTAAACATGTTTTACGACACAACTGCAATTTTGTATTTTTGGATGGTCTTGCGCTGCGTATTATAATGAACATTCTTTTAGTTACATCTAGTATATAAAGGATTTATAGTGAAAAACTTGGTTTTTTACTGGGTTTTTTTTATTTTGTTTGAAGACAGATTAATTTTAATTATTAATTAGAAGAGAAAAAAATGTATTTTAAACATTTCTAAAAGAAAATGAATTGCTGATTCAAGATACTTAAATTAAAAAAATATACCGACGTGATATACTGGTAAGAAATACATGATAACCAAAGTAGAACTGCCACCATGTTAATATATTTGATTACTAATTTATAAATGTTACACCTTTCTTGACCGAAAAAAATATATTTTAAATCTTGAATTCCTTGCAACTTATACAAGTTGTTTTTTTCTCTCTCTTTAAGTCAAACACTATATGTTTGCTATTTAGAGCGATTTCCTCCAAATGGGTTATTCACATATTTTTTATGCAAAATAATAAAAATATAAATTTCTAACCCTTCCCTGTTGCACCCAGACACATTTTTTGTTTATCCCCCCTTTCCAAGTTTAAACAATATGGAGTGGAAACTTTCAGAAAAGTGTATATTTAATGCACCTGCTATCTTGAGATGTAGAATCAGGGCAGTTGAATTGGATGTTCCTGACAACAGTTTAGATACTTAATTTTAATAGCTCTTTAACTGAAAGCCAGTGATGACATGACATTTAACATTTGAATTGCTTAGGCCTTAGGTAAATAAAAGATATTTAAAAAGAAAAAAACATGTGTAATTAAAAGAATTCATCATTATATTTATATTTATGGCACAAACTCTGAAGAGACAAAATGTGTACAAATTTAATAATTGGTGAAAAATTTTATCAGTTTTAACATCATAATATCTCAGATTATTTTGTATATTTCCTTCAATAAAAGTAAAATTTAATTTAAGCTTCATTTAACTATATCCACTAATGAATTTATTTCAAATAACATTTATAGATACTTGATGAGTGTTCTTTTACACTTACTGTATGTGCAGTAATATGATTAAGATTAAAACTTGACAATATTTCCTAGTCCCCAGTAAAGTGACATCAATGACAATAAAATTAAACAAACTCCCGGTTAAAAATATAAATGGAATTGTTAAACTTAACAATAACATACATCAAACAAGTAAGTAATGGCATATACTTCATGACTCTTTCATTTCAGTGTGGGCAAACAACAAAATCAAAACACTATTTACATGCAATATATTACTTTTTAAAACTAGGTTATGTAATAAATGATAATGTTGGTAAGACTTCAATTTCACAGGGAACCATGTATTTAGAACAAATAATTCATAGTCCAGCAACATTTTCTATGTCATGGCAGAGAAAATATATCAAAATTCATCTGCAGGAATCTTGCTAAAAATCAAAACATAAGATCTACAAAATGTTCCTCATGTGTCACCCCCTGTAAGAAAACAACCATGTTGTTCTTTGAGCTCCTATAAGAGACCTTGTTTTCTGCTTTTACCTAGCCCCCTTCCCACATGTAAAAATGCTTGCTCTGTCTAAGTGCTCTCTGCTAAGCAAGATTCAAAAAAGCTGCTTTAACACCTGGTGTATTGCATGATTCCAGAGAGTGAAGTAAAGATATAAATTTAAGTCCACCTATAGGACCTACATATTCTACTATTTCTTAAGAGAATGTCTGAGACACTAAGTCAATTCCAGTGACAGTCTCACCTAGATTACAGATCTTTCACAAAGAGACAGCCTTGACTCATGGTTACTCCACTGTTGTACACAAATCTCATGTGATGAGGTGTCCTTGGTTTATTAATGTTCAAACTAAAGTGACTATAAGACAGCCTGGGTCACGACTTAGGTCCAAGTTTTTTTATTGACACATCGTCCAGGTAACTAAGAATTTTTTTATTATCGTGCAGCAGCAGGAACTCCTGTAACCTCGACGGCACAGGTAGCCCAGGTATCACACTGGGTAAAAAAGTTTGTCCAATCGATTTTCGGATCTGTCGTCGGCAGAGCTCAAGGAGTGGCCTGGCCGTCTGACAGAGAGGTCGCAAGATTTCACTGAGCCGGTTGTCGCTGGCTATAACTGGAACAGGTTTTCCCTCATCGTTTAGGAGGTCAAACTGACCGGAAGCATTGATCAGAAGTTCTAAGGTCGCATCATCTTGATCATTGTTCAGTCCACTTGCCTGGATGGGGTAAAAAAAATATTTCACGTCAGTAAACAAAATAACACAAACTTAAAGTTTAAATATAAACAATCTTATCTAATTAAATCATTTTACCATTTGCGATAATTTTGAAATAATATGTATACAGCCATCCATTTGAAGGGATTGCATGTTTATTTCAGTTTGTTTTTTGTTTCTATTTATTAAAGTTATAGTATAACATTAATAGCAAAGAATGTATTGATTTTTTTTTATTCTTAATCTTCTGACCTGAATAGCAGCAGACCTTTGCAGTGCAGTATTGCCACTAGCATTCCTTATGTCAACATCAGCATTGTAATCTAGCAGTACTCTGATAACCTTCAAGTTCCCTGCCATGTGATGTACATAAAAAAAAAGTTTTATAAGCATATAAGTATAAGAAATTTATAGGAGTAATGCCACATTCACCAATATCCATTTATGTATATTTTAAAAACTTATTAAATTTTAATAAATATTTCCCTTGCACTAGCTCAGTGTTTTGCTTTCGGGCAAAGCATATTTTGCTAATGTTGAAGCGGAAGTCCTTAACTAAAAAATTTATTTTATTTTTAAAAAGTGCACAATAATTTACTTACTATAATTGCTTAAAAAATATACCAAAAATAAAAGTTTCAAAATGATGTAACTTTATTGATCAGTGGTTCAGATAAGGTATACCCCCTGGGCCATATCTGACCCATCAAGATTTGTAAGCTTTAACCCAGACTGTCCTTCAAATATATTGCTACTAGGGCTGCGGAAATTAACGATTAATTTCACGATTAATCGTTAAAAAATTGTAACGATTAAATTATTTTTAACGAGTAATCGACCCATCACTACTAATAATTGGAAGTAAAATTTTATTTTTTTTAAATAATAAAAAATAGCGGCCGATAAATAATAAATTTCCTGACGATTACATGAACATTTTGGTTTGAAACTATTGACCGACGGGAATGTTCAAAATGTTGATAAAGTTTTATTGGGTTTGTGTAGTTTGTATGTATGTATGGCATCTGTCCGTCTACGAAAGACGATAGATTTATCTTTATTATCTGCAGCTCTTGGTGTGGCTGATGAGACCAATCCTTGAGTGGCAGTCTCTTCTGCATGACACACACATGAAAGCAGTGGGGCAGTGTTTCCTGGCCTTTCTCCTCGCTCTTTTCCCGACTGCTTCTGCCCTAGTTTGCTCCTCTGCTTTTAGTGATCCTTCTTTCACTATAGCCCGCCACATGGACCTATCCTCTGCCAGGTTTTCCCAGTTTTGTATATCAATGTTGGCTACTTTCATGTCTCTCTTGCATATGTCCACGTATCTGAGACATGGCCGACCAACCGACCTTTTCCCTGTCGCCAGCTGGCTGTAGAGCACATCCTTGGGTATGCGACCACTTTGCATCCTCTTGACGTGTCCAAGCCAACGGAGGCGTCTTTGGCTTAATATTGCTGCAATACTACTCATGCTTGCTTGAGCCAGGACCTCTGTGTTGGGGACTTTCTCTTGCCATTTGATGTCTAGGATGCGGCGCAGGCATCTGAGGTGGAAGCTATTGAGCCTTCTTTCATGCCTGGTATAGGTGGTCCAAGACTCGCATCCATAGAGGAGTGTGCTCAGTACGCAGGCCTGGTATACCTGCAGCTTAGTCCTTGCTGTGAGTTTGGCATTGGACCAGACTCTTTTGTACAGTCTAGCCATAACAGTTGCTGCCTTCCCCATCCTACTACTTATCTCATCTTCCAGTGAGAGGGTGCTCAAGATGTTTGATCCCAGATAAGTAAAACTGTCAACAGCATCCAGGTTGCAGTCGTCAATGGTGATAGTCGGGAGAGAGGCAGCATCCTGTGCAATAATGTTTGTTTTCTTTATACTTGTGGTCAGGCCAAAATCTTTGCAGGCAGCGGAGAAGCTGGATACAAGGTTCTGCAGGCCGTCTGCTGTGTGGGATATTAAGGCGGCATCGTCTGCAAATAAGAGCTTGCGCAGCAAAATCTTCCTTATTTTGGTCTTGGCTTTAAGTCGGGCAATATTGAATAATCTCCCGTCAGCTCTGGTGTGTATGTATATCCCCTCGCTGTTGTTCTTGAAGGCATACTGGAGTAAGATGGAAAAGAATATTGCGAATAGAGTAGGTGCCAACACGCAGCCTTGCTTTACTCCACTACTTACTGGGAAAGCCTTGGAGGTGGCACCGTTATAGCACACTGTGCCCTGCATGTTTTCGTGGAATTGCTTGATGATGTTAAGCAGATGTCTAGGGCAGCCTATTTTTATTAAGATCTGGAAAAGGCCGCTTCTGCTGACAAGATCAAAAGCTTTAGTTAGGTCGACGAACGCGATGTATAGAGGCATATGTTGCTCCCTGCATTTCTCCTGCAGCTGGCGCAGAGAGAAGATCATGTCTATGGTTGATCTTCCGGCTCGAAAGCCGCACTGCGATTCTGGGAGTACACGCGATGCTAGGGTCTGCAGGCGTGTCAATGCAACTCGGGCGAAGGCCTTTCCAACTATACTGAGGAGAGAGATTCCACGATAGTTGTTGCAGTCACTCTTGTCTCCTTTATTTTTATACAGTGTAACGATGTTGGCATCTTTTAACTCCTGTGGTATCTGCCCCTGTTCCCAGCACAGAGTGAGGAGGTCATGCAAAGGCTGTAAAAGTATTTCTTTTCCACATTTGATAACTTCTGGTGGAATTCCATCATTACCAGGGGCTTTCCCGCAGGCAAGGCAATCTATGGCTCTACTTAGCTCGACCATTGTGGGTAGGCTATCGAGCTCTTCCATGACCGGCAGGTCTGGGATATCGTCCAGGGCAGCAGTTGAGACATGGTTTATAGTTGCGTACAATTCCAGGTAGTGCTCGATCCACTGTTTGAGTTGCTTGTCCCGATCAGTGATAATTTCCCCTGCTTTTGACATTAAGGGTGCTGTCTTGGAGGTCAGAGGGCCTGTTGCTTGTTTTATATTCTCGTACATAGCCTTTGTATCGCCTCTATCAGCAGCTGACTGTATGCTGGAACTTAGATTGAGCCAGTACGTGTTAGCGTAGTGGCGAGCTGCCTGCTGGGCATTTTTCTTGGCGCTCTTAAGGGAATGTAGAGTTTCTGGGCAAGGCCTGTCTTTATAGGCTAAAAGAGCCTTTCTTTTTACATCGGTGACATGCTTCATTTCCTCCCAGTGGGCCTCAAACCAGTCTGCACTTTTGCGTTCTCTCTTGCCGAATGCCGCAATAGCTGAGCCAAGGTTGTGGTCCAAGGTTGTCATTGCCAGGGCGGGGGTGGAAGATAAGCATCCACTCCTATAGAAATGCCCTAAAAGGCTTGCGTCTCTTAATGCCTCTGTCAACCAAAATCCAGCTCCCGGCGTGCTCGCAAGGCTCACACAAAAGCCCGGCGGACCATGTTGTTACTAACAGGAGAAGGGATGAAGGCGGTCAACTGGCGCCTCAAAACCAGTAGCTTCGGGTAGATGAGGCTCGTTAACCATGGTCGGTAGCTCATCTAGGAGAGGGAAACTCTTGTGTAGTTTATTACAAGAAAAATAAGGGTAGAGAATTACTTGAATTTTATTATTGCTTATGGGACACTGCTACATCAGTTATTACTTCCCTTGTCATCCAGAGTTATTGTTCTTTATTATCATTGTGTGTTGGAGCAAACAAGTTATTCAATGCACATGCAGTATTATTTACTTGTTTTCTCTGTGAATTAAGATTAACAGGGGGCAAAAACCTCTGTATCTTCAGTTGACAACAGTGTCCCATAAGAAATACTGCAATTGTAAAACATCCTCCAGAGCCTTAGCAAAGGAAATATATTAACAAAAAAATAAATAATGAGAAAATCTTAACCTTTCCTTGCTGCCCAACTTATGGGAGTGTCATTGTTATAATCAGCAGCGTTAACATTCGCTCCTTTTTGCAATAGTAGCTGTGCACATCCAACATTATTTTTATAGGATGCCCAGTGGAGGGCAGTATCTTTATTTCCATCTCCTTTGTTGATTTCTGCACCATGCTGCAAGGGTTACAAGCAAATATAAAGTCAGTTGAATGTAAAAAAATTCTTTATGGTGGAAATGATGGGATTTTAAAAAATTGCAATGAAACAACAAACTACAGAAAAACTTAAGAATTTAAATATCCACCATCTTTGTATCCACTATCTTGTTCTTTATTTAAAATGAAGCACCTGCAATAATATCCTGACACATGTTTCATCTCTCTCTGATGCATAGTGTAAAGCAGTTCGTTCATAGCCATCAACCTCATTGACCTAAAAATAGAACAAAAATAATAAATTCGTATTTTATTAACTTGTATCAAACCCCAACTATGAACATTTAACTCATTTCCCTTGATGCAACTAAATGCATCCTTGGTGGGGATTCATCTGGATGGGTCCCGACGCATAGCAACATACTCTCACATTTTTAGATAAAAATAGCATTAAAATCTCACTTTCCTTAAGATATCCAGCAATGGTGTGATTCTATGTGATTTCAATAGAAAAAGTTAAAGTTTTTATGTTTCACTTTTAATCCAAATGTGCTTTAGTTTGACGCTTCTACATCTAGCATGTGTTCACCAGAGATTTCAGAAATTTGTGTTTTTTGTCTTTATTCATTATTTTTTCCCAGTGAATGCTATATTATTACTGAACATACCATATATATTTGAGTATAAGTAGAGAAATTTTAGTCATAAACTTCATTTTAAAATGCTCAGTTGAATTTTCCACGGGTCAGTGCTAGTTTTGATAGAATTTTGTGCACTGAATGTGCGGCAATGTCAAGTTACCAGCAATGCTAGTATACTTAACTGTACGTTGACCCAGATACCTGGTACATGCATGGACACAGACAATTTAGGCTGGCATTTGCACTGCTGATGCAGAGCAGTAGGAACCATAAATGTTTGTTACAAGATCTGTATCTAGATAAAATTTCACAAATTTTTTTTAAATCCTTGGAAAAGCCCAAGTTTTACCCTCAACTTTGCATATTTCATTTTAAAAAATGTAAATGCTACCCACGACTTATAAACCAGTATATATGTTAATTCATTCCTTGATGTATTTATCTTTTTATTTTTAAGAAAAATAAATATTTTAAAGAAAATAAAAATATTTTTCAAGAGCTTCAGGAGGGAATGAGTTAAGATTGCTGATAAGACGATATGGTTACTAAATTGACTTAAGTACTTACCCTAGCCCCTTTCAATAAAAGCAATCTCAGAATTTCTGCATCACCCACCATGCAGGCACAGTGCAGAGGCAACAAAGTACCATGTCTTCGATTTACATCTGCTCCTGAATAATAAAAAAAATAGTACCATATTGAAATACCAAGAGAAAATTAACTGAATCCAAAATGAATCAGCTTTAGTTTCAACAACATTCCTAAAACGTAAAACTACTTATTAACACAAAAAATGAAATTATTTAATATATTTTTTCAATTAGCTCGTCTAACTTCTAAATCTTTACACTCATTCATAATGTTCAATTTGTAACCTCCATGAAATCAGTCCTCATTAATGCTGAACTTAATCATAATGCAATGGCATTTATGATGGGAAACTTGCAGGTTCTCCAAGTAGTAGAAATGCTAAATGTTGTCTTATATTTATATAAAACTCCATAATGAGAATTCTGACCTAGGTTTTTTTCAATGGTTTTTTTAAAACTTAAAATTTATATCACTTTTTAAAATAAATTATTTACATGTATTATTTAAAATTTTAACCTATTCAATAATAATACACTGTTATAAATTTCATACAAAGTAATATTGGTAATATAAAATACAATATTAACTATCATATTTTGGTCACTGCCAATATAAATACAGGTGTTCCAGCTCATATTTCAACTACTGTACAATTCATGAGAGCAATGTAGTTGTTATTTTTCACAACCAAATTGTGGTATTGAAAGTTAACAGAGAAAGAATTTTGATTTTGTGTTGACTGAGACGGGATTTTAAAAATTAAAATATTTATTATTGCAAGAGTTAAAAGAATAAAAATTTTAATTAGCACAAGAAGAGAAATGTACATAAACATCAGCAGTTAATGATAGTAATGGCATTGATGACAAAAAACTCCAACCTGATTCAATAAGAGCATGAACATCATCATCAAAGTCACTCAACTTCCAGTTGCTGATTGCACGGATCAACCGATCAGAAAGTCTATATTTTTCTTGAGCCTGCTCCATTACAAACCACATTACTGGCAAACATCAAACTGTATTAAAAATAGTAATTCTCAAATTGAGACTCATTCATAATTATAAAGAATGGGCATAGCCATGGCATACGTCTAAATAGATGACATAGGCATAGGCAAGCTGGCATAAATATGATTGTCCCTAACTAGTTAATATTACTTAACTCTTTTCTCCATAATTATTTTCCTCATTCTGATGGAATTATCTATTCTGGAAAATTTGTCGTGGGCTACCATGCTATCTTAAAATGTTAATAACTTTTTTTATTGTTCAACAGATAATGATATATTTGGTATTGAATTAAAGGGAAAAGAATGATGTTTTCGGGCAGAAAAGACTCATTACTTCATTACTTTATTTTCATAAAATAATATGATTTCGTTTTAGTGAAAATAAAAGTTAAAAAATAAAATTAAAAAACATTCTTTTTTTAACAAAACTTTTTTCAAAGTCACAAAGATTTATATTTTTATCCAAAATGTAAGAACATTGTGTTTTTTCTGCACTATATTCATATTTACAGCAAACAGAAATAACTTCACATTGAAAAATCAAACAAAATAAAACATCATAGCTCAATATCCATGGTCACCCATACAGGAAAATAATACAAAAATTGAACTGTTTACAGTGGAACTGGAAGCTATACAATGTATTGCAACTAGAAATTATTTTAAATACTATCCAAAATTGCACTTACACAGGTTAAGTTGACGGCGTTTGGGTATGAAAAATGGCGTCGAGATAACCGATGATCGAGTTAAAACGAAAACCAATATGGCGGCAAAATATTAACATGTGCTTGAAATTTCTTTATGTACATGATGTGCGTTAATTAGTGATGGGACGATTAATCGGAATTGTATCGGAACCCTAATATTTCTTCACTCTTTCCTAGGTTGTAATGACCGTTCGCTTTTAAGTACCGATTAAATATAACCATGGTTCCCACTCAGGAAAAGGGGAAAAAGTCGGGAATTCTTTAAAAAAATTTCTCGGCCTTGAAAGTCGGGAAAAGTTATGACTAGTCGGGAATTTTTATATATATATTTTTTTATGCCGAAGTAAGGGACTGTGATTACGTCTCTGCGGTCATGTTTTGATTCCATTTAATATTTTAAGTTACCAGTTTATAATTTTTTGCGCATGCGTTAAAGGGTCAAATTCATGTCACAGCCGCTCGCGTTTGCAATGCCCGTTGAATCAGCGAATTAAAAAAAATAAATAAATAAACATATCAATATGGTAATTTTAAGTTTAATGCTTTTGACGTGCAGGATATCTGTTACTATCAGAATGCTCTCGAATTTCCTCAGTCAATAAAACTTGTAATATAAATAAAACTATTGCGGCCTTGACCGTTGATCACAGCACGCTGTGTCTTAGACCTCGGCCGGCAACTAAGTCTAAGCGAATTTTTTAAAAAATCATTCCTTATCAGAATTCGACCTACAAAAGTGATGACGTGTATATTATATATATATACTGGAATATTAAGAAAATGATTTGATTTCACCGTCACGCACATGTTAGTCACAGTCACGTATCTTAATGGTAACAAACTTTAACAAAGCAACAACAAACTTTTAAAAGAATAATAATTTTTTTATTTAATTAAATAAAAACCACCGTCGATTCTCGATACAAACCTTTATTTTCATTTCTAAAGATATTCATTTATCTTAAAAAATATAATGATTAATGCACCCGAACATGAATTAAGTTTAATAATAATATAACATGCACTGCGAAATAATGACGGATTAAAGACCGCTAACGCGATTCACACACGGAATCAAATTGAAAGTAAAAACATCCGGTAATTTTTATTGAAATCTCGTAGGATCACACAATAGCCGGAAGTCTTGAAGCAAGCGAGATGTCAACACTGTTTTGAACTAAAAATGCCAAAGTGCATTGCTAGGCGAACGTTCGAGGATCGAGCTAACCAACGTTGAGCTGCAAATTTGGCCCTCTTTTGTGCTCGAGGTATTAGGTTTCGGCGACTTTAAAAAATCGAATTAACCGATGAGAAAATGCTAAGACAAAGAGAGAATTTGGCAGTTCCAATAAAAAACGTCGAGTTAGTCGGATGGTCGAGTTAACCGAGCTCGAGTTAAGTGGGTTCGACTGTCATCATCATCATTTGTCCTTTGAGTTCCTTGTGGAACATAGGGCCTCTGTCAAAGCTCGCCACTCTACACGGTCCCTTGCCAGTCGCTTCAATTCTTCCCAGCTCTTCCCAGTCCTTCCAGCCTCATCCAACATGCTCCGTCTCCAAGTACGCTTGGGTCTTCCTCATTGTCGTTTGCCCTGGGGGTTCCAATCTAAGGCCTGCCTAGCCCTGCTGTTATCTTTCCTGAGGGTGTGTCCAATCCCTCTCCACTTTCTTTCCATGATTTGTTGTTCTTTGTCCACACCTCTCCCACAGCTTGGAGTTTTCGACCTTATCTAACCATTTTATTTTCAGAATATTTCTGAGGCATCTGTTAACAAAGGTCTGGAGTCTATTTTTTGTTGTCTCTGTCGTCCGCCATGTTTCGGATCCATAGAGTAGGACCGTTTTAACATTGGTGTTAAAGATCCTTATTTTTGTTTTGACAGAGATATGTGTAGATCTCCAGACCTGTTTCAGATTGGCAAAGGCCTGTTGTGCCAAATTTATTCTTTGTTCGATGTCCTCATCTGTTCCCCCTGATACACTGACCACACTCCCAAGGTATACAAAGTTGTTTACTTGCTCCAGGTTGCGGTTTTCTACTTGGATGACTCCATCTTGTAGGAAGTTTATTTTCAAAAATTTTGTTTTTTGAATGTTTATATTGAGTCCTACTCTTTTCCCAGTCTCGCTCAAGGCTGTGATTTTGTCTTGAAGTCTGTGGGACAGAATGGCCAAGTCATCAGCAAACTCCAAATCTTCTAGTTTTTGCATTAGGTTCCACTGGATTCCTTTTCCTGAGCTTGCATAAGCTTCTTTTGTGACCCAGTCTAACACAAGAAGGAACAGAAGTGGTGAAAGGAGGCATCCTTGTATGACTCCAGTTGTGACATGGAATTCATCTGTTAGTCTACCATTATGTACTTCTTGGCAGGTGAAGTTTTCGTACAGATTTCGGATGATGTTAGTTATTTTGTGTGGTACTCCGTAGTGCCTTATTATTGACCATATAGTTTCTCTATTTATGCTATCAAAGGCCTTTTCAAAGTCCACAAATTTGGCATAGAGTGGAGATTGCCATTCAATAGATTGTTCTATAATTATCAGGAGTGTTGCTATTTGGTCAATGCATGATCTTCCTTTTCTGAACCCAGCTTGTTCTTCTCTCAGGAGATCATTGCAGGCATCATTTATTCTGTTTAGTATTGTTCTGCTAAAGACCTTGTTTGGTACTGGTAGTAGAGTAATTCCTCGCCATTTCTCACGTAGTGACAGATCCCCATTCTTTGGAATTTTAATTAGTAAGCCCCTTTTCCATTCTGCAGGAGGGGTTTCAGTTGACCAAATTTTGTTGAAGATACTGTGGAGTTGGTTGATGATTTCAGCTCCTCCTTCTTTTAGGACCCCGGTTGGTATGTTATCTACACCTGCTGCTTTCCCTGTCTTCATTTGATTGATGGCCGTCCATATTTCTTCTTTGGATATCTCTTTCATATTTATGTCGTGTTTCTCCTGTGGTCAAAACAGGTGGGTTCAGAGGGGTCGGTCTGTTTAGGACTTCCTGGAAATATTCTTTCCAACTTCTACGCTGGTCATCTATGGAGGAAATGACTTTACCTTGTTTATCTCGGACTGGTACATTGTAGTTAGATTTCTTGCCACTCAAGAGTTTAGTAATTTTGTATAACTGTTTTAGATCTCCTTTTCCTGCTGCTTCTTCTTCTTGTTCAGCTAGCTTATTATAAAATGCTCGTTTGTCATTTCTAAGCATTTTTGAGACCTCTTTTGAAATTGTATGATACTCCTGTTGAGTACGTTGTTTATGTTTTCTTGTTTTGGCTTGATTCACTTTTTGTTTTGCATGTTTTCTATCTTCAATTCTTTGCAATGTCTCATCACTGATCCAGTGTTTTTTGTTTTCCGGGGAAGGTTTTAATTTCCTTGCAAGATACTGTAATAATTTCTTTGAAGTTATCCCAGGTTTTGTCTATGTTTCCTTCATTATCATCATCTAGTTGCAGTGCAGCAAATCGGTTTTTAAGGGTTAGCTGTAATTCGTTCTTTTCCTGTGGGTTTCGGAGCTTGCCTAGGTCAAATCTGGTTCGCCTGTCTGTTTTTGGCCTTTGGTTAGCTAGCTTTATTTTTAGCTTGGCCACAACCAGATGGTGGTCTGATCCAATGTCTGCTCCTCTTTTTGTTCGTACATCCTGCAATGTGCTCCTCCAGGTGCGACCTATAGTGATGTGGTCTATTTGATTCTCTGTTTTGTTGTCTGGTGAGACCCACATTACTTTGGGTTCGACTGTAGCTTTAGTGAAAAATTTTAGCAGCTTTTAAATTAGACTCGGACTCTATATTGTCTATATTAAGACTCAGACTCTATATTGTCTATATTATTATTTGTAGTAGAAATATGATCAGTTCATCAAGGCATTTGAGACGGGGGCGGGTCTTGTTCAAAAACAGTCAACAGATGAATTGTCAACTTCATTGTCAATTTCTCTTCGACTCATAGCACTAGGCGTATGATTCATCGGCAATTCAAAATTACTATCTCAATCATCATTAAAAAAAATACCTTTTTCTTGTTTATCATCGTAGTAGCTTTTAAAATAATATTAGATCATAACCAGATGGTTGAATATCCATGTTTGTAAACAAGCGTAAAAATGAAAATGAAAACAAGCCTTTCAAACGCGTCTTTTGCGGTGAAAACATATTCAAACAAAGAATTTCCGACTTTTTTTATTCAAGGCAAATCATTCCAGATTACCTTAAAACTAATTTTAGTTCAATAGCTAAGAAAATAAATGAAACAATCCAGTTTTAATAATTTGTGGTCCCATCGTTGATCCGTCCAAAATGTCTTTTATACAATTGACGATGGGAGCGTTGATCCGGAGAAAAAGAGTTAAGCCTGTTTTATCTATTTTAATAAAGTTTAACTTGAGTTTGAATCTTATCTTATATTGTCTATTACAGATGCTCCTATAAAGAATGAGGGATAAATTACTTTGATTTAGTATTAGTACTCTTACTCTTAGTCTAAGTAATAGTAATGATAATGATTCTAATAATCAGGCCTAGATCTACTATGCCTATAATTAGCCTATAATTAATAATAATTATAATATTAATATACATGTATTAACAAATATAATATCAATATACATAATTCCCGTTGTATGTATGTATGTATGTATGTATGTATGGAATAATGCTGTTAGGTGGCGCTGCGATCGATTTTGTAAACAAATATTATATAACATCATTGTTTTATGCTTATATTTTAAATTTTGAAAAGGGAACGATGTAAAAATATGATTTGAGGATTTATAATTATGAAACTAGCATACGCCGCAGACTTGCTCATGGAGAGTGCAAAGAGAGTGGAGAAAGAACGGACACAAACTACAGCACGAAGAAATCAAAACAACGCGAGTGAACGTCGGTTAATAAATGGGAGGCGGGTAACAACAACCTCAGTGTGCATGTCTTTACGTTTACTCGCTATTTTTTATTTACTTAGCGCTGCTTTTTTATGTCTGTAATCTCACCCCCTATTTTTTTGCACTTTCTATGATGAGCAAGTCTTCGGCGTAAGCTACGCCGCGGGTCTCTCCAGAGATCCTTCTTTTCATTCACTCACAGTCGTTTGCCCAAACCCACCCCATTTTGACAACTGTATCTTTCAGGAAGTCTTCACCCGTCACTAAATCATTAGCGGCGTATGCTACGCCATGGGTCAGCTAGTTAATATATAAATACTAGATACGCCCCGCGGTGTAGCATACGCCGCAGACTTGCTCATGAATAGTGCAAAGAAAGTGGGGAAAGAACAGACACAAACTACAGCACGAAGAAATCAAAACAACGCAAGTGAACATCGGTGGGATGTTCACCACCCTAGCTTGCCAACCATAAACTGTGATTGGCCGACCCTAGCGAGAGTCAGCCATGTTGGCAATAAAGGGGGAAAAGAATGGGCACAACCACACATTTTTAAAAATTAAAAAAACAATGTTTTTGCTGGGGCTTGAACCCAGGACCTTCCCCATGTAAGGCGGACATGATAACCACTACACTACAAATCTGATGTTATTCTGTGAAGGAACAACGCAAGTGAACACAAGAACAATTGTTGGTCTCAAGACATTGGTCGACCCCAGCGAGGGTCATTGGTCATGCTCACTTGTACATACTCGCTTTGGTAAATTATATATATAGATTATTAATCTTATCCTACTCAGTTCTCAAAGTATATTACGGTAGGGTTAGTATAGTATAGACTAGAATAGAGTACATAAAAATGTATACTATTTAAATTACTTCAGTTACAAACTTACAATACAGTCAAACCTCTCATAACAAGCACCTCTCATAACAAGTTTTTTGCATAACGAGCCAAAATTTTTTTTTAAGTTGCTCCCTTAACGAGCGAAGATTCGCATAACCTAGTGGCGCAGAAAGGGATAGTCCCTGTTCCTGGAAATTCTTTTGTGAGCCGGCATTTCTTCCCAATGTATTATTCTGTGTTAAGCACTCAGTCTGTTAGCGTACTGTTTTCATGTGTGATCACCATTTTTTACAAATTTTGTATTCAGACAGTATTCGTAATTTTTTTATGTGCAAAGTGTAATAACATGTGCTAAAATATCTTCGAAAAAAAACAACAAGAAGACAATCATTAGAGAAAAAAAAATTAAAATAACTGTTGAAATGAATCGATAAACCATTGAAAAGCAAGAACAAGGTGGCTAATCTAGCGCGCAACTACAATCAGCCAACATCATTAATCAACGATCTGCACTATTTTCAAGAACAATTAAGGAGATGGATGCTTCAAATGGAGTGTCAAGAATGTCTACGAAACAGTTACTACACATTTTTGTCAAATTTTGAAGGGTCACCAAAAACAAATGTCTATGGACAGTTTTTTAGTTAAAAAGGAACAATATATAATTATTTGTCATAAATTCATATTTTTGTTTACGTTTTTTGTTACAAATCTAAATTGTATTCATGTTGTTTCACTCTTTAAAGTCTTTAACAATTCATAAATTCATAAGTAATTTTATTTAAATAAGTGTTAATAAAAAAAATTTTTTAATGAGTATTCTTTTTAGTCTTTTTCAGCATAGAACGGATAATTATCGTATTTTACATTGATTTGTATGAGAAAAATTGTTTTGTATAACGAGTGTTTCGCTTATCTTATCTATACAGACGCTTCTTCTTTGCAGAAGATAATTGCGTCCACAGACCATGACAGATGATCTGTTGGCAAGTGATGCAGCGTTCACAGGCCACAGCTTTGTGGGTTCCACGCATTTATTACCCAGCCGCCTAACTACTAACTAGTGTTAGGTACCCATTCAGAGCTGGGTGACTCAGGGACGCCCTAGGCCCCGGGAACAATTCCCTGCCTTCACATGGATTCGAACCCGTGACCATCGGTACTAATAAACTATATTACAATATTAATATTACATTAAAATTTCAAAAAGTTTTAAAAGTAAAAGTAAACTAAAAGTAAAAAGTTAAAAAGTAAAAGTACCCCAGGCCCCAAGTCAAGTTTAGAAAGGCCCGAGCCCTAGCACATTTTATCAGTGAGTTTACAATTTACAGTAAGAATAACCAGTGATAATACTTAGTATATATTATAAAATACAGTACCTTTAAAAAGCCAAAATATCTACGTCCCAATTTTATTTTTTTTATTTTTGTTTACGTTTCTATACTTCTATCCAGAGCCATTATCAGTCCGGAAGTTGATTTATTTAGACCGGCGGTACGTTTACAGCAGCTATATACCTAATATACTGAAGGCTATGGCGATGTTAACCGGGTGACAAAATATGATTTGTTAAATACAGTATTGTTTTTCTTTAAAATATTTTTTTAGCTTTGAAAAAACAGTGAAAATTCGTAAATAACAGAAATGAAATTTTGAGATAGGATAAGGATTCATTTTTCTCAATGAAAGACAAATAAACTATAAATTTGTGCTCTTAACCCAGGGGTCGGGAAACCATGGCTCGTGAGCCATATATGGCTCTATTGATGGCTGCATCTGGCTCTCAGACAAATGTTCGATTGTAAACCTCCCCCACACCCAAAAAAACTCGTTTTTCAGACTCTTATGATCTACATATTTTTTGCACATAAAAAAACAGCATAACAATGTTTTTAAAAAGAATTCAGAGAAATAATTATTGAACTTTTAGTGTTGAAATTACACAAAATGCACACATTTACTTGAATTTTTTTTTGTTTTAAACATAATGAATTTAAACAAAATATTACATTCATGGAAAAGAACTGACCCAAATATTAAACAAAATATTACATTCATGGAAAAGAACTGACCCAAACTAAAGATGCAAAATACTTAGGAGTCTTAATAAATGAGAAACTATCATGGACTCCCCATGTCAATGAAGTTATTAAAAAATCAAACAAAACTTTAGGCTTCATAAAAAGAAACTTTAACAAATGTAATAAAGATATAAAACTAAAATGCTACCTCACTTTGGTGAGACCTGTACTAGAATATGCATCTTCTGTATGGGACCCATCCACCAAAGAAAACATTGATAAACTAGAACAAATTCAAAAAAGAGCTGCCAGATTCATTACTGGAGAATATTCGAAACTGACAAGAATAACACCATTAGTTAAATCATTAAACCTTGAAACACTAGAGGATAGAAGAACCAAAAGCAAAGTAGTAATCATACATAAAGCAATTAATTCCAGGGTTGTTAACAATACTAAAAAAAATTATTGGCAATACCAATACCAATACTGCCTGTAAAATCTATTGGCAATACCAATACCAATACAATTTTAAAACCAGTATTGCAATACCAATACCAATATTTATTTATTATTGCTTACCAATACCAATATTTGGGTCATTCGACGAATAAAACGCAAATAAGTAATTCATCGCTCTATATCACTTACATCGATAAACGATAACAACATTTTTGGCTAATTTAGACAATGTATTTTTAACCAAATTTTGTTCAATAGTTAACACTTGCTTCATCAGTTTTCCTCAAAGCATTCAAAAGTCTTTGACAACATATTAAATAAGTCGGCATACCTTAACATCCTTAAGCAACAAGATTTTTAATATGTATACTGTACACATATTATGAATGAATGGATGGATGGATGGATGAATGAAGCAAATGACTATCATAGAAAAGCAAATGATACATAAACGGTTAAACATACTATAGTAAAAACAGTCAGACCGAGTCAGTGGATTGCAGTGGATATTAACATCGGCAGATAAAGCAGTTTTACCGTTATTAATAATTAAATTTTAGTTTAAAATTTAAATTCATGAGTTATATCTAAAATCTGTCTACATTGGCATTGGATGAAACAAAACATTAACTTGACTCACTTTCAAGCAAGAAATTCTGTAAAAGGAAATCGGAAAGAAAATATTGACCATAGAAAAAAATGGCATCAAGATCTTGAAAGTAATACCTATCAGTCCAAAATATGCGCAATCATTGAAAAGTTATGAACGAAATAGAACGACGCATTCACACTACTAAAAATAATTCTAATTACAACAAATTTAATATTATACCTAAATTTTAAAAAAAATATTTTTTCTTTGCCCTTATTTTTGTTTGTAGGCCCTAGGCACGGTGCCTAAAGTGCCTAAGCCTTAATCGAGCCTTGGCCTTGGTAAGTCACTGGTCAATGCTCATTGCCAAAGATATCATATATGATTTGATTTCTATTATCATTCATTTCATTGATCAGTCTCATTCAAAAATTGTTTTGTCTTCTTATCTTCTTATCTTATCTATGCAGAAGATAGTTGCGTCCACAGACCATGACAGATGATCTGTTGGCAAGTGATGCAGCATTCACAGGCCACGGCTTTGTGGGTTCCACGCATTACCCAGCCGCCTAACTACATGTAGTGTTAGGTACCCATTCGGAGCGGGGTGACTCAGGGACGCCCTAGGCCCCGGGAACAAACCCATGCCTTCACACGGATTCGAACCCGTGACCATCGGTACGAAAGTCCAGTGCGCTGCCACTCGACCACCGCGTCACTCGCAAGATGGCGACAGAAAAGAAAAATTTATTATATTCAGCTTTATTCACAACTAATGTTGTAGAGAATTTATTGAATATTGCTTTTAGTATTGGTTAAAAATCAATACCAATATCAAAAATAATTATTGGCAATACCAATACCAATATCAAATTTCAAGAAGTATTGCAATATCGTCCCAATACTTAAAAAAGTATTGGCAATACTACCAATACCAATACAATATTGCAATATTAACAACCCTGATTAATTCTAATTTAGAAATACAACACAAAGATAACTTAATACAACCCTCAGATAGACATAAGGATAAAAACACCTTTCTTATTCCGTATGCAAGAACAAACACTTACAAGTTTTCCTTCTTCCCGTCCGGAATTCGGGCGTGGAATGGGTTGCCTGAAGAATCCAGAAAAACCAACACTTTATCAACATTTAAATCTCTAATAAAAATGCAGGACTAAACACAAACCATAGATAAGCGTAGGACGCAATAATCTTCTGTATAGAAGGAGCGTCTGTAAACAGATAAGATAAGATAAGATAATGTATGGCTCCCACAGAATTACTTTTCAAATATGTGGCGTTTATGGCTCACTCAGACAAATAGTTTCCCGACCCCTGTCTTAACCCTAAAACAATTGATCCAATGATCCAATGCACTGTGATGGCTATGCCTATTATAGACTGTGATGTCTACCGCGCTTAATAATTCAGCTTTTTAATTTTCCGGCTATTAGTAACTTATAACAAAATCATGAGATCATGGTATGGCTTTTTAAAATTATAAAACAAGTAAGACATTAAAAAAATAAAACTAGCTAAAATAAAACACATTATCGACGAAATTTAATTCAAAGGTGCTAGTACTGTCATATATAACTACAGACGCTGCACGGATCTTAGACAGAGCAACTGGGGGTAATGCAATGTCGATGACGAAAACCGAAGTACCCGTTTAAAGTCAGTTTATCCGAAGCGACAGTTTTGTTCCACTCACTAGCAACTATCATTGAGAGGTACTGTTTATGGCTAGGGATACGGATTAGCAAAGGGACCCGCGAAGAACTTAGCGGAGGTCAGCTCTGAGGAAATCTACCAATGGGGTGACACCCTTAGGTTGGTCAATTTGATGACCCCCTATTTAGCGACAGTCCTTGGATAATAGTATAGACTCGTTTGCTGAGCTGGGGTGGCGCCGAGGCTTAGCGAGTTGGAGTAGGGGAAAATCCACCCCTCCTTTGTGAGTTTAAGTTTCGTGGAAGGGACTCTCGACCGTGTTCCTGGGTGCCCAAGCGGCCCCCTCAGAGGGGACCGTTCCAGAGATAGTCCCTAGCTATTAGTTCCTCTGGAGGGGGGGGAGACAACATTTCTGGAAGAGTTTCCCGGGAAGACCTATTAAGAGCCTTATGCTCAGGGCTGCTTACAGTCCAATGTTCCCTTTAAGCTGCGTGGCCGCGCAGATATCTTATCGACGCCGCGCACAGTTTAGAATTACCGCACTGCAAATTTGATAAAATATTGCACCAAAAATGGATGCTGTGCACACGATTTTTTTTATATACTTTGCACACGGACCAACGAACATTAGAGGAAACATTGGCTAACCCCATTCTACATGTAGGAATTAAAAAGCAAATAATGAGTGAGCAAATCATAACATAATGCTATAAAATCAATAAAATTATTTAACTAAAAGATTAAAATATCATACAATACATGTAATGGGATACTTTTGGTTTTATCTGTCATTTCCCTTACCTGTTAATTAACGTCTCTAATGTTATTTAAATATTTAAGTTTCTATTAAGGGAATATTCATAAAATAAGCACACTGGGTAGATAGGGGTCAATTTTTGTACATTTTGTATTCGTGTTATCAAATAGTGACCTGTGACGTGTGGTTCTTTTCAGAAAGTAATTAAAATTATTCACGATTCTTTCTCTCCCTCCCCCCCCTCTCTCTCTCTCTCTCTCTCTCTCTCTCTCTCTCTCTCTCTCTCTCTCTCTCTCTCTCTCACACACACACACACACACACACATCCATCCATCCCTTGGCGCTACAGCCCATGTAGGGTTTGGGCCTGTCTCACGACCTCCTTCCACTCACTCCTTATCAACGCCTTTCTTCTCCAATAGTGGATGCCCATTTGTTGTTGATCTTTCTCTACGTCATTCATCCATTTAAGCCTAGGCCTTCCCTTGAGCCGTTTTCCTCTGGGGTTTTGGTGGTGTACCCTCTTTACTCCTCTATCATATGACATTCTTTCTAGGTGTCCTGCCAAGCGCAGTCTGCCCTTTTTTTTTATTTCTGCAACTATTGTGGTATCCAGATATAGACTGTATAGTTCATGGTTGGTTCTTATTCTCCATCCGAACTCATCCTTTGTTGGTCCATATATTTTCCTGAGAACTTTCCTCTCCCATGTATTTAACAGGTTTTCTACAGTTTTTGTTTAGGTCCAAGTTTCACTTGCATATGTTACAGCTGGTCTGATGACCGTTTTATAAAGAGTTTTCTTTTTTTCCCTTGTAATATTTTTGTTTTTGAGTATTTTCTGGCTACTAAACTATGCGCTATTCCCGGCTGATATTCTTTCTTTGATTTCTATTATTAATTCATTACTTTCATTTAGTAGTGATCCTAGGTATTTGAATTGATTTACTTTTTCAAAAGTCTGGCTCCTAATTTCACCTGTTCCTAATATCCTCACCTGTCATTTCTTCTCTTTCTAGGGTCATGTAATTTGTTTTTTTGGTTGTTGACTTCCAGCCCTGCTTGCAGTGATGCATATTCTAATTCAATGTATGACTTTGATATGTCTTTAGTATAACTTTTAGCAAGCAGTGCTATGTCATCAGCATATGCAAGGTACTGGATGGGTTGGCTATAGAAAGTGCCAATTGCTTTTGGTTCTTGAGTTACCCACAGGAAGTATCCAGTTATTGTTCCTCGAGTGTCAATATTTATGTTTCTAATAACTCTTTCTAGCGTTAAGTTAAAAAGCATGCAAAACAGTGAGTCTCCCTGACTTAGTCCTTGTCTAATCCTAAATTCCCTTGAGTATTCTCCTTGAACAACCAATCATCTATCGTTCAAATGATCAATAAGCTTTGATTTTTCTTCTCCAAGAAACTCCCTCACTGCATCACGTAATTCAAACAGTCTG
This sequence comes from Ampullaceana balthica, assembly GCA_944989445.1. NCBI lineage: Eukaryota > Metazoa > Mollusca > Gastropoda > Lymnaeidae > Ampullaceana > Ampullaceana balthica. The sequence continues at coordinate 1,453,410 of CALYLW010000130.1, read as the reverse complement.
TTAAATACTTTCCCCCTAGATAATTAGGCTTTTTTGTCTGTGCAACTCGTATCTATCAGGTGCCGTGCCCAGAGGCGTAGGCCGTAGGCGGTCATGCCTCTCCACAGCTATCTGTCTTTGGTCTTGTCAATCAACTCCGCTGGTGATCGCGCCCCATACCATCTAGTCAGCCCATCCAGCATCTTTTCTCTCTGCCTGCATCGATCTCTTTTGCCATCGATCTTTCCTGTAATTCGTATAGCCACCAAAAATGATGCTCTTAAAAGGTTTTCATTGACTTTGGTTGCTTGTCCTATGCAGGACTTCTGACTATCAAGTGAATATTTTTTGCGCAGAAAGTATTCCATTGGTTTCTCCGAGCATACATTAAGATACGTTTTAAGATGTCTTCGGACTTTTGCAGGTTTCATCGCTTCATTTGCAAGAATTTGTGGGCAGGTTACAAACTTTGATCTGGGTTGATCATTTACAATGACGCATATAAACCCAAAGCGCGAATATTCTTCCACATACTGTCGTATGGCAAATCTTCATTTTTTCTCTCTCCGGAACTGCATTAGATTCACAAATAGATTGTGAGGATGAGTCTGGGGAATCATTGTTGTCCTTATACTTATGTTCGGAGGTTTTCTTTATTAGAAATTTATCTATGTCTTCAATCAATTTAATTAATTGATTACTTATTGTAATATTAATTTAAGGCTAATTTACTAAATCGTTAAAAAAATTATTTCTGAATGTCAATATAACAATTATAGTCTTCTAGAATCTAGTGTGACATCATGTGATTTCGGTATAGCTAAAAGTAAACGTAGAACAAAAACATATAATTCCCGGTACTATGATATCGCCATCGAGTGATTAAAATAATCAATATATTCAAAAAGTTACAACATTTATACCTATTCGTGTTTTCATTTAAAAAAATTAAAATGTCATCCTTTGCTCGAGGACCATCAAGGACATCTTTACGGACCACTGCGGACCACAGGTTGAGAACCACTGCTCTATTTTAACTGGTGTACTGGTTCACCGACAAAACGGCCCCGGACAAAACGGCCCCGACAAATTGGCCCCGACAAAATGGCCCCGGTCAAAATGGCCCCGGCCAAAACGGCCCCGGTCAAAACGGCCCCTGTCAAAACGGCCCCGGTCAAAACGGCCCCGGCCAAAACGGCCCCTGTCAAAACGGCCCCGGTCAAAACGGCCCCGGTCAAAACGGCCCCGGTCAAAACGGCCCCGGCCAAAACGGACCCGGCCAAAACGGCCCCTGTCAAAACGGCCCCTGCCAAAACGGCCCCGGTCAAAACGGCCCCGGTCAAAACGGCCCCGGTCAAAACGGCCCCTGCCAAAATGGCCCCTGCCAAAATGGCCCCGGTCAAAACGGCTCCGGTCAAAACGGCCCCTGTGAAAACGGCCCCGACAAATCGGGACAAAGAAAGAGATTAGATTGGAGAGAGTGAAATCCGACGAGGCTCGCCAGACTTTATACCCATTGTTTACCCCATGCCCTGGGGCACACGTATTGGCATACAATATTACGCAGTCTAAACCGTCTTTATTTGTCCGGCCACTACCGGCCATAAAGTGCTTATCGTACACTGCATCATGGTATCTTGAAAATTACCGATCTTAGTTTTTAGTATAAATGTAATTAAATATATATACTAGGGATGTTAACGATTACCGTATATATATATACTCGTTCTATAGACCGTTCGTTCATAAGCCGACCCCCCGCCCCACTTTTGGAAGAGAAAAGTTTAAAAAGTGTGTAACCCGCTTGCAAGCCGACCCCAAAAAATAATAGGACAGCGTAAACAAAATGGTACACATTTTTATAAAAAAATACAGTCGCACCTCTCTAAGTAGAACTCAAAGGGACCAGAAAAAAAGTGACTTTCGGAGTTGGCCAGTAAGTGAAATGGCGTAAATAGGCGCAGATTAATCAAGGACAATGTTGATATTGAGAGGGTGGGGGCTGGGGGGGGGGACAGCCATACTGGCTAGAACAGTAAAGACAGGCGTGTCTGGTGTTTCACATCAAAGGAAACCAACTTGCTTTGACATCCCAACACAAGTCCGTGAGAAGAGAGACCTTCCCTCCCCTCCTCCACTTTACTCCGTCAAAACACCGATATTCAATGATTATAAATGCAGAAATCAACTATGACCCGCTCATAAGCCGCCCCCCCCCCATATTTTCCCCTTAATTTTGTAATTGGTCAGGTCTGGCCAGCCAGTCCGTGGCCATAAAAGTACCACACCACCTTTACATTTACCTTGTTTGATCTCCGTCCATGGACATGCCCATAGGGTCTGGGACAAAGGAAGTTTTTTCTTTTTTTTTAAAACTTTGCACACGGTCCAACGAAAACAAAGCTTAGACTGGAAATTAGTTTATATTTATCGGCCGAAATATTTCACTTATTGACTTCCAGTACTTTTATAAGTGGTGGGTCTATTAATCGTTAAAAAAAATTTTAAGCGTTACAAATTTATAACGATTTATCGAGAAATTATATACATATGAATAGATTATAAAGTGTAAAATTTGTTAAAATATGTCCCCAAATGCTCACGAATTTCACATAAATACCCAATCTCCTTAAAAATTATCTCCGTCCGGGGCCGTTATGTCGGGGCCCATTTGACAAGGGCCGTTTTGACAGGGGCCATTTTGACGGGGCCGTTTTGACCGGGGCCGTTTTGACCGGGGCCGTTTTGGCCGGGGCCGTTTTGACCGGGGCCGTTTTGACAGGGGCCATTTTGACCGAGGCCGTTTTGACCGGGGCCGTTTTGACAGGGGCCGTTTTGACCGGGGCCGTTTTGGCCAGGGCCGTTTTGGCCGGGGTCGTTTTGACAGTGGCCGTTTTGACAGGGGCCGTTATGTCGGGGCCGATTTGCGGGGCCGTTTTGTCCGGGACCGTTTTAACTTTTAACAACATATATTTATAAGATGAATAAGTGACATTATGAACACATTTCATCAAACATAATATATAATCCCTTTTACCACCTCAACCTATTTGAATGTTTATAAAGCCAGTAGTAGAGATAGAAATTATGGAGATGGCAAAAATTACCAGGAGTAAGTCCACTGCAACACAGCTTTTCCTAAAACTAAGGCAGAAAATCAAGTTCTTTATCCCCGTAGAAACTAGTTTTCTGAAAACCGGTTGATTATAAATAGTAAATAATCTTCGTAGATAAAATAAAAAATATTACAAGGAGGACAGAAGAAGTAATATAAAATAGAAAGGCTTCGATGTGGCAATACAATCACACATAAATTGTGTGTGAGAAAATTGTTTATACGAAACTAAATTGAATGTCTTTTTCGTTAGGTCAGGAGAAGGGACAAAAAAATCGAGTTTACATAGATAGAATTGACTTTTTTTCTTCTTTTTTTTCCCCCTTTGCTAAGTTACTAAAGTTTAAATGACAATATCACTGAAAAGCTTTACAACATGTCTTAAGGGCATTGAAATAAAAGCTTAAAGGGAAAAAAATTATATTACAATATTATTTTAACGCTTTAATTCACCATTTAGAACTCTTCCAAAACTACCCCAAAAAAAAATTATAATATAATTAAAAGAAATGTTTCCATCGTGGAGTTAACACTATTTTCGTAAATCTTAAGATAACATAAATTCATACGAAGCACACAAAAATATGTAGTGAATTTATTGTAAAGAAGCTTAAAATGAACGCTTGGAACAAAAATTGTGTTCGAAAATAAATCTTGTTCTAAGTTACTGCTTTATTCTATTTCCGGTAATTCACCGTGTCTAAACTAAAACTGTGGTGAAATACACCTTTGAACATATTTTCTTTTTATTTGTAAATGCCTCCCAAGAAGAAACCAAATGAGCCTAGTAAAAAGACAGAGCAAAAGAAAAAAGAGAAAGTTATCGAGGTTAGTAAATTTATATAAATAGACCTAGACTTTTTTGTTTCACTTATACTTATGAGTCTGAACTGAATACAAAACAAAAATGAAAATCACACTTCACTACAGACTACAGTGGGGCCCACTTAACTCGAGCCCTGGTTAACTCGACAGCTCTATTAAGTCGACGTTTTTTATTGGAACCGCCAAATTCTCTCTTTGTCTTTGCAGTTTTTCATCTGTTAATTCGATTTTTTAAGTCGCCGAGCCCTAATATTTCGAGCCCAAAAGAGTGCCAAATTTGCAACTTAATTTCTTAATGTCGGTTAGCTCGATCCCTGTCTGTTCGCCTAGACCTAGCAATGCACTTTGGCATTTCTATTTCAAAACAGTGTTGACATCTCGCTTTCTTCAAGACTTCCAGCTATTGTGTGATTCTACGAGATTTCAATAAAAATTATCGAAAGTTATTACTTTCAATTTGAATCCGTGTGAGGCGTGTGTGAATGCAGGCCTGCCAACCCTCCCGATTTTATAGGAATTATACGGATTTTTTACCCATTCTTACGAAATTCCGATAAGACCCTTAATCTTCCGATTTTCCGGAAAAAAAAATTATTCACCCTTCAAAAATCCGAATGCGAAAAAATTATAATAAAAAGAAAAAGCTAATAATGGCGGTGATGTATTTCAAAAATGAAAATGCCACTTCCTAGGTTTTTTCCTGCACTTCCGTTATCCAAGCGAACCGCCATCTCTAACTATTTCTTCATTGGCCATATGATCGTACATTATTCCTTTTACCAGCCTAATAAAAAAAAATCAGCTGTTCTGTGACTTTAAAAAAAAATGAACACATTTTTAAAGAAAGCTGCTAAAAACGGGTTTCCAGTGACTGAGCTTCAGAGTGTTAGAATATTAGTAGTAAGACTAGTCGGTAATCCTGCAGTTTCTACACGTATATTATTTCACAGCGAAATTTAATTTTCTCGTGAGAACTTACGTTTTTAATTTATTATATGTATTAATACGTTATATTTTAGCTATTATAGCACTAATTTGTAAGTTTTATTAATTTCTAAGGTTTTTTCAGGCCTTGTAAGCCTTAAAGCTACATAATCGGAGTGGGATACATCCATTTTGTTTATGTAGTACTCTACTTGCCGAGTTGTCACAGTAAGATGCCAAATGGCCAAATGGAAATTTCTCACTTACAAACAAACAAAATAAGAATCAAACATCTAGTACCGAAATAAAAAATGACATTGTCTTTAAAATATTTATTTATCTTCTGAGAACATTAAAATAGATGAAAAATACCGTAAAAAAACATCTGGCGAGGTAAACAAAATGGACGTATCGTGACCAGATTATGTATTATCTAGAGCCGAAAAAATGCCGTAGAAATTAAAAAGACCTACAAATTAGCACTGTAATAGCTGAAATAAAACATATAATAATGCATTTAATAAATTAAAAATGTAAGTTCTCACAAGAAAATTAAATTTCTCTGTGAAAAAATATATGTGTAGAAACTGCAGGATTACCGTCTAGTCTAACTAAACAAATAAAGAAAAGACGTCATTCGGACATTTGTTTTCGAAACAGTATCAGTATTTGGAAAAACACTTGCCTGTGGCCATGGTGAAACATTTGGAATCTGTGCCAGACCTAATTATCTTTTGAAAGTGTTGGGTTCAATAACAATAAAAATAGTTTAACGCAAAAATTACAACTGCTGATAAATTAGTAAAGTAAAAGTAGTGAATCTACATCTGTTAACAATTAATTTATGTTGAAGGCAGGAATAGGAAATTCAGTTACGAGATCAAAAGTTTTATTTACCACCCTACTTTTTGGAAGAAATAAATATTTTTCTAATACCTATCTTTTTAATGCCAGAGTCAAAGTCAGATGACTGATACTGATACTCTTTCTAAAGTTTCTAACTAAAAACTAATATATAACTAAAAGCTAACTTCAATTGATGAAAGAACTGTTTGACAAGTTCAAAAAGGCCACTAGGGAAATGCTGGAAAGCTGAACTCTATGCAGCCTCTGTTCATATGTGAAAAACATGGTTCTTCTCTTGTGTATCTGAATGCAATGTAAACATTTCCAGTATTCTGTGGTGTTCTGTAGACACTTAAAATCAAAAGATAATAGATTTAACCTTATTACTTTATATTTATTTAATATGTAGTTCTTAAAAAAGCGCTGTGGGGGAGCCGTGACGCCGCGCGTAGACCCCTCTACAGGTTTTTTTTCTTGGCAGGTTGGCAGGTCTGGTGAATGAGTATGTATTCACCAGATGTACTCGAAAATCGCGTTAGTGGTCATTAATCCGTCATTATTTCGCTGTGCATGTTGTATTGTTATTAAACTTAATTCATTTGCTGATGCATTAATCATTTTATTTTTTAAGATAAACGAATATCTTGAGAAAAGAAATTAAAGGTTTGTATCGAGAATCGACGGTGGTTTTTATATAATTAAATAAAAAATTATTACTATTCTTTTAAAAGTTTGTTGTTGCTTTGTTACCAGTAAGATACGTGACTGTGACTAACACGCGCGTAACGGTGAAATCAAATCATTTTCTTAATATTCTAGTATATATATAATATACACGTCATCACTGTTAGTGTTGTAGTTCGAATTCTGATATGGTCAAGGCCGCATTTTTTACTATTTATATTACAAGTTACACGTATCATTTGATTGACGGAGGAAATTCGAGTGCGGTGTCATAGTGACAGATATCCTGCACGTCAAAAGCATTAAACTTAAAATTACCATATTGATATGTTTTGTTTTTTTTAAAATTCGCCGATTCAACGGACATTGCAAACACTCGCCATGAGGCGAGGCGAAAAATTTGACCTTTAACACATGCGCAGACAATAATAAACTGGTAACTTTTTTTTTATTAAATGAAATCGAAACGACAACAGAGACATAATCAAAGTCATTTACTTCGCCAAAAAAAATAAAAAATATATATATATATATATATATAAATTCCTGACTAGTCATAACTTTTCCCGACTAGTCATAACTTTTCCCGACTTTCAAGACCGGGAAAATTATTTTAAGAATTCCCGACTGAGTGGGAACCCTGGGTTATAAGTTATATTTAAATGGTACTTAAAAACTATCGGTCTTAACCTTAGGTAAGAGTGAAGAAATATTAGGGTCCCGATATTCCGATACGATTCCGATTAATCGTCCCATCACTAATTAACACACATCATGTATATAATTATAAAGAAATTTCAAGCGCATGTTAATATTTTGCCGCCATATTGGTTTTCCTTTAACTCGATGATCGGTTATCTCGGCGCCATTTTTCATACCCCGAGGCCGTCGACTTAAGCGGGCCCCACTGTATTGACTATTGAGTCTCAATTGAGTGACTATTGAGTATTGAGACTACTCTCAGTATTAGTATTAGTATTCTGATATTCAGATACACTATACTCTCTATTATCTAGGTTACAATATTTTATATACACTAACTAAATAGTACAATATACTGTTCAGTACTGTCCATAGAACAATATTCAGGTCATTAAAGGTTAACTGGCCTTAAGATCAAAACCGGTCCTGTTAATTAATCAGGAACAGTTAACCGTAACTTCAAATCAAATACTTCAATTAGTCGCAGCTTAGTATTGTGGAAGATCTATGTGTGTGTCTCTATCTCTACTCCTCTTGTTTAAATTAGCAAGTCAGTTCTTTTATTTTGTACACTTTCTCTAACTGGCCGTCACTATGACGACTATGACTATGTACTCAGCCTCTGTTCGTACTGCGTCCTAGTGGCACCCAGACTCCTACTGCTCGGCACACTGGCTCCCTATTCAGTGGCACACTGGCTTCTCTCTTGCCTCCATGGCTTCCTACTCGCCACGCTGGCTTCCTACTCCCTGGTCTAACATGTCCCTGTCCTTATATTGCCAGCCAAAGGTATGTGGGTGATATTTGAGACGCCCTCATGATTTAAGCCATTAAAACGAACTTTCATACTTTTTCCAGGTCCACATAAACTACATTTGGTATCTCCCTGGACTATAGTCAGGTCTGACAGCATTAAAATCTTTGCTTCTGGTCACTGTCGATTATTTGTAACCTAACACCCCGCAAATTCCGTCACCCTCTTGCCCTGTGTGTGGTCAGGGGGATGGAGGAGAAAAAGGCTGGGTCATGCCCTTTGGCTGGGGGGCGCACCCACCCCTACGCGTTTCTCCTCAGCATTAGCAGAGGCATAACAACAACTTGGCATCGGGGCAGTTGCTAAGGGCGCCGGGGGCTAATCCTTCAATAATCAATTTATTCTGTATAATTTAGTATTTCTCTATTTCTCAAGGGCGCCAAAAATGAATTGGCCAAGGGCGCGGAAAACCCATTTACGCTTCTGAGTATTAGTATAAGATTATCACCCGGAGTACATTTCTTGTTGTTACGTTTAAGATACAAGGCAGCATAGAGTTAGAGAGCTAACATACGAGCGACGTTGACATCAAAGCACTTTCTTAATATTCCGGTATATAAATAATAGAGACGTCATCACTTTAACTGTAAGTTGAGTTTGGTCTGATGAATATTTTTTTTTAATTCGCTTAGTTGCCAAGGCATATTAGGAGAGGTAACATATGGTGTGGCGGTGAGGTCAAAACGTCTTTGATGTGAACAACGGTCAAGGCTGCGAGTGTTACTATTACAAGTACTTCAAGTACTGATTACTACTGTTGAAAACTTCAGTCATGAAGCCATAAATAATTGAGTTGTTTTTATTTTATTTCAGGATAAGACATTTGGTTTAAAAAACAAAAAGGGTGCTAAGCAGCAAAAATTCATCAAGAATGTCACTCAACAAGTTGCTCATGGAAACCAAAAAGCTAGCAAAGTAAGTTTTGTTTTTTTAAAGGAAAGAAATACATGCTTGATCTTATGTAACTAAAGTGCATAGCCAGTTTCACTGGAGAAAACATTTTTTTAACGTTTTGTAGTGAATTATTTACTTTACGTCTTTCACTTGAATATGATTTAAATTATTTTGTGTTAATTTTTTTATTTTTCCTTTTTTTATTATTATATATTTAATTTTCAGTTAGAAGCCCAGTTACTAGCTGAGAAAACCACCAAGAAAGATGAAAAGAAAAAATTACAAGAAGAAATAAATGCCCTTTTTAAGCCTGTTGCACAAACAGTTGCTAAAGGTGTGTGTTCAAAAGAATATATAAGAAAATGCAAAAGAAATAATGGGTGGTGTTAATTATTTTTTTATAATTTCACACTGTGGTTGAAGAACAATATTAGAAAAAACATGTTTTAATGGTCCTACTTTCTTGTCTTATATTTTTCATGTGGCAGGCGTTGATCCCAAATCCGTGTTGTGCGCCTTTTTCAAACAGGGCCAATGTACAAAGGGTGATAAGTGCAAGTTTTCCCATGATCTAACGATTGAGCGCAAAGGGGAGAAAAGGAATATTTATGAGGACAAAAAAGGTTGTAATTCCAGATTCCTTAGTATCATCAATTGAGTTTATTTATTACATGGTTTATAAAACAAAATTGTAAATCAAATGTTAAAATTTATTTTTCCCTTATTCATTGTCATATTGTTTTACTATCTCATACGTTTTTTTATGTTGCAATTTATTTTAAATGTTTGGGGCTTTGATATACAAAGGTAATGAAACAATAAAAAAAAAGTTTTGTGTCTTGAACTTCTAAACATTTCTATTTGATTTCAAACTATGTGTCTGAGATTTTGTCTTATTTCAATGTGAAACTTATGTATGCAGACACTATGGAGAACTGGGATGAGGCCATGCTGGAAGATGTTATCAACCAAAAACATGCAGAAAGTGATAGTGCCAAGCTGAAAACAGCCATCGTAAGCTCTCTTCATTAATATTTTGTATTCTTTGATACATTCTCATTTATTAAATGCTCTCCCTTACATTCTTCTCTTTCAAGACCACTTGTGTCAGTTAATTATGTGTTGAATAAATTATTCCATATATTTATGGAAAAACCAAAATTGATGTTAATCCACAGATTTGCAAGTTTTTCCTTGATGCTGTTGAAAGTGAAAAGTATGGATGGTTTTGGGAATGCCCTAACGGCCTCAAGTGTATATACAGACATTGTCTTCCACCAGGTAAGTTATATCTTTGTTTGTGTAAACTCAAGCTTTATGCTAGTTTTTAGTGTCATAAACAGACACTGTCCTCCACCAGGTAAGTTATATCTTTATATACTCTAGCTTTATGCTTGTTTCTAGTGTATATCTATGGCATCCGTCCATCCTTATGGGATGATGGCGTTTTCTCCTGCTCCTCTACCCCCCTTCCCCTTTCTCCTGGCCCTTTTCTCCTCGCTCCTGGCTGTAAGGGAAGCTTCTGCGACTTGAATGCCCTAACTCACTTTTGCCCGCCAGGAGGTGCGCTAATCAGCAATGGTCTCAAGCTAGCTTTTTGCTTGTTTTTAGTCTGAAGCAGTACCCTGCAGTACTGTGTAGGTTTCTTGATAGACTTAAATATTTACTTTAGCTTGCAACCTCCAGTTTCTCACCTAAGTATTAAAATTTTTCTTATACAGTTGAACCCACTTAACTTGAGCCCGGTTAACTCGCCCACCCTACTAATTCGACGTTTTTTATTGGAACCGCCAAATTCTCTCTTTGTCTTAGCATTTTCTCATCGGTTAATTCAATTTTTTAAGTCGCCGAAACCTAATACCTCGAGCAGAAAAAAGTCCAAATTTGCAACTTAACGTTGGTTAGCTCGATCCTCGTCTGTTCGCCTAGCAATGCACTTTGGCATTTTTAGTTTAAATCGTCATAATTTCGCAGTGCATGTTATATTACTATTAAACTTAATTCATTATCTGATGCATTAATCATTTTATTTTTTAAGATAAACGAATATATTTAGAAAAGAAAATAAAGGTTTGTATAGAGAATCGATGGTTGTTTTTATTTAATTCTTGCTTTGTTACCACTAAGATACGTGACTAACACGCGCGTGACGGTGAAATCAAATCATTTTCTTAATATTCCAGTATATATATAATATACACGTCATCACTGTTGTAGGTCGAATTCTGAATTTTAAAAAAATTCGCTTAGTTGCCGAGGTCTAACACACAGCCTGCTGTGATCAACGGTCAAGGCCGCAATAGTTACTATTTATATTACAAGTTTGATTGACTGAGGAAATTTGAGTGCGGTCTCGTAGTGACAGATATCCTGCACGTCAAAAGCATTAAACTTAAAATTACCATATTGATATGTTTATTTTTATTTTTTAAATTCGCTGATTCGACAGGCATTGCAAACACGAGCGGCGGTGACATGCCACGCCACACGCGCCATGGGGCGAGGCGAAAAATTTGACCTTAGTTTTAACGCATGCGCAGACAATTATAAACTGGTAACTTTTTTTTAAAAAAAATTAAATGGAATCGAAACATGACCACAGAGACGTAATCAAAGTCCTTTACCACGTCATAAATATATATATATATATAAATTCCCGACTAGTCATAACTTTTCCCGCCTTTCAAGACCGAGAAATTTTTTTAAAAGAATTCCAGACTTTTTCCCGTTTTCCTGACTGAGTGGGAACCATTGTTATATTTAAACAGTCCTTTAAAACAAACGGTTATTACAACCTTAGGAAAGAGTGAAGAAATATTAGGGTCCCGATATTCCAATACGATTCCGATTAATCGTCCCATCACTAATTAACGCACATCATGTCCATAAAGAAATTTCAAGCACATGTTATTGTTTTGCCGCCATATTGGTTTTCGTTTAACTCTATCATCGGTTATCTCGACACCATTTTTCATACCCCAACGCCGTCGACTTAACCGGTTTCGACTGTGTATATCTCTGGTTTGATTAGCTTTTTTTTTAGCTTTCAGAGGGTGGGTAGAACATAAACACTGACAAGGCTAACTTCATTTCTCAGGTTTTACATTGAAGAAAGACCAAAAGAAGGATGATAAAGAGAATCAGATTTCAATAGAAGAACTTGTGGAAACTGAGGTAGGGACCCAATGATTGTTCATTAAACCTTTGATAGTAATTTTTGTTTCAAATCCAAGCCACAATGCTGAAAATCTCTTCTCCACTCTCATGATTCACTTCTTTGTGCAAGATTATGTAATGTGAATGGCATTAGAAAGGAAGCATGGTTTACTGAAGTTGATAGAGTTAGGTAATTTATTTTTAAAATATCACTAAAATAGCGGATTGTGTCTGCAAAAATAACTATTCTTTCTAATAGTTTTACCAAAATTTCAATTCAATATGGGTAAAAATCCTTTACTTTTAAATAAATGGCATCACATTCTAACAAAGTCCTTCATTTTAATTTTAATGCACTGTGTATTCATGTCTCACAATGTCCTCTTGTCAATTTGGTTATATTTATTTATTTCTTGTTAACTTCCAGAGAGCAGCACTAGGTTCAAATGTGACAAGAGTAACTCTTGAAACTTTCATTAAATGGAAGGAAAGGAAGGTACATCGGCCAAATATTTGTTTAATTCTAGTTACAATACTCTTTTTAGCTCTTGGTTTGATGATATGGAAGATATGGCTATGTCACATTTTTGTAGTTTTGAGAGATTCAAGTTTTAAAGTTAAAAATTATACAGATTTCTTATAAATGAACTAAATAGATTTGAATTTTTAACAGGGTCAGATACATAATTTTTTCATAAAGCCTCACTCAGAACATTCTATTTTTGATCCTCTATTAGATACAGGGGATAACTAAAAATTTCAAAAATTTCACATAGCCGTTTCTTCCCTTGAGATCTATAGGTATATAAATAGTAATAAATATCGGTACTTTATTTTAGAACTTTGATTTGACATAATGATTTATATTTTAACTAGAAACGTGAAAAAATAGAAAAGCATATGGCTGACCAGGAGAAGAAGAAAGCAGATTACAAAGCCGGTCGCACTGTAGGAGTAAGTCAAATGTTTCTGTAACATGAATGCATTTAAAAAAAGATAGACTAATTCTAAGCTCATTTGAGTGGTTTTCGTTTTGTTAGTACAGTCAAACCCGGTTAAGTCGACGGCATTGGGGTATGAAAAATGGCGTCGGGATAACCAATGATCAGGTTAAATGAAAACCAATATGGCGGCAAAATATTAACATGTGCTTGAAGTTTCTTTATGTACATGATGTGCATTAATTAGTGATGGGACAATTAATCTGAATCGTATCGGAATATCGGGACCCTAATATTTCTTCACTCTTTCCTAAGGTTGTTAAGACCGTTCGTTTTTAAGGACCGTTTAAATATAACCATGGTTCCCACTCAAACGGGAAAAGGCGGAAATTCTTTTTTTTTAAATTCTCGGTCTTGAAAGTCGGGAAATAGTCGGGAAAAGTTATGTCTAGTCGGGAATTTTTATATATATATATTTATTTTTTTTAATGCCGAAGTAAATGACTTTGATTACATCTCTGTGGTCATGTTTCGATTCCATTTAATAAAAAATAAAGTTACCAGTTTATAATTATCTGCGCATGCGTTAAAACTAAGGTCAAACTGTTCGCCTTGCCCCATGGCGCGTTGGCGTGGCATGTCACCACCGCTCGCGTTTGCAATGCCAGTCGAATCAGCGAATTTAAAAAATAAAAATAAACATATCAATATGGTAATTTTAAGTTTAATGCTTTGAACGTGCAGAATATCTGCCATTACGAGACCGCACTCAAATTTCCTCAGTCAATCAAACTTGTAATATAAATAGTAACTATTGCGGCCTTGACCGTTGATCACAGCACGCTGTGTGTTAGACCTCGGCAACTAAGCGAATAAAATAAAAATATTCAGAATACGACCTACAACAGTGATGACGTGTATATTATATATATACTGGATTATTAAGGGAATGATTTGATTTCACCGTCACGCGCGTGTTAGTCACGTATCTTAATGGTAACAAAGCAAGAACAAACTTTTAAAAGAATAATAATTTTTTTATTTCATTAAATAAAAAAAACGTAGATTCTCGATGCAACCTTTATTTTCTTTTCGAAAGATATTCGTTTATCTTAAAAAATAAAATGATTAATGCATCAAATAATGAATTAAGTTTAATAGTAATATAACATGCACTGCGAAATTATGACGATTACAGACCGCTAGCGGGATTTTCGAGCACCTCGGGTGAATACATACTCCAGGGAGACACGTCACACACGGATCAAATTGAAACAAGTAAAAACATCTGGTAAATTTTATTGAAATCTCGTAGAATCACTCAATAGCCGGAAGTCTCGAGGAAAGCGAGATGTTGACACTATTTTGAACTAAAAATGCCAGAGTGCGTCGCTAGACGAACAGACAGGGATCGAGTTAACCAACGTTAAGTTGCAAATTTGGCCCTCTTTTGTGCTCCAAGTATTAGGTTTCGGCGACTTAAAAAAATCAAATTAACCGATGAGAAAATGCTAAGACAAAGAGAGAATTTGGCGGTTCCAATAAAAAACATCGACCTAATATGTTTGGTGAGTTAACCGGGCTCGTGTTAAGTGGGTTCGACAGTACTTCTATTTTCCTTTTAGACCAGTTATGGATAATCCCCTTTTCTCATTTGGTTTATTATTCCCTTTACACACCTGCAGTGTTAATGTTATTTGTTGAATATATCTTAGAAAAAAAATTTACTTTTTAAAAAAAAATGTATTTGTCCATATTCATAATTTAGTATTTAACCTTATCCAATGGCGTATTTGATGAATTTTATATTAAACAAGATATGCCATGCTAGAATTTGATAAGAGATTAAATCTTTATCCCCATTCTAACCTTATCTCATGGCATATTTGATGAATTTAATGTTTAACACAATATTTGCCATGCTTGAATTTGATAAGAGATTGAATCTCTATCCCCATTCTACAGATAAGTGGTCGCCAAATGTTTGAATTTAACCCTGATCTTATACTTGGAGATGACGATGAGGCACAGGAAGGAGACATAGAGCGTGAGGAGGAGGAAGATGTAAGCTGTTTTTATATCTTTGATTTTTAATGTGAAGTGATAAGTCCTATCTTTGTGTTATTAAACAAATATAATTGAAAAGAATTGGAATTGAAGTTAGATCATGTTTCTTATCGAGTCATCTAAGATGAATCTAACTATGACCATACAATTTTTTTGTGTTGAAAAATGAATTTTCAGTGGTCTGCACTATGTATGCATACCATTCACATAGAAGTTTGTATGTAGATTCATAATTTATTGAAAAAATAACAATTATACTATAAGCCAATGTTTCATCTATTTGATCTATTTAAAGTAAAAGTTGTTTTTTTTAAAAATTTCCATGACAGGATGTGGATGATACAAAAATAGTGGATATAACAGATAGTCATTGGGTGGCTGTAGAAGTTGACAGCACGGGTACACAAGCAGCTGCTGACAGACTTTTGAACCTACAGGCCATGGTCAATGGTATAAATGGAGGTGACGGAGGTAAGGCATTCAATGATTTTTTAAAAATATTATCAAAAAAATCTGCGCACCTTGCCGTTGAGTTGGCCAAAGGGTTTTAAATGTTTACCTTGCTGGTATACTAGGAGAGACTGTTGTTTCAATCTGTGAACTTCTCTCTCTCTGGTTAGAAAGGCAAGACTCGGCATTAACCTGAGTGCGAAAGGGTTAAGATTTGATCCCACATTACCTTCCCAGAGATGTATTTGTCCAAGTAATGTAGATCATTTTTATTTAACATAGGATAAAAATCTTCTTTCATTGTGTGTCGGGACAGGGGTTGGTCAAGCCTGTAGCATGCTGGTCAAAATGCCTGTCTCGAGTTTCATTAACATTTTGTTCCTATCTCGTATACTTGCAGAAGAGGCCAGTAAATTGGATGTAGCTGCAGCATTGTCTCCTGATGCATCTAGGGTGGAAGATTCCGGTGGAGCCACGGTCAATGGTGGCCTTGACATCGATGAGGATTTATTTGCCGGTGATGATATTGACTTGATAGAAGAAGACTTAGAATCCATGGAGCTTGCCGATGAGTCTGGTGTGTTGTGATCCTGGCTGAAATCGTGTTTGTTTATATGTTTTTGTTTCTGATTATCCCCACTCTACAAATCTGAGAATAAGTTGCTTCAACTTTAATTTTATCGGGCGTCCTTCTTTTTAATATTGAGAATATTCTTTAATTAGCAGGGTTTTTTTTTAAATTTCAGACGCTAAAACAAGACACGCAGGCAGAAATATAGATGTTATAACATATAATATTTTTTATCATGTCAACCTACTGATATAAGGTGTGATTTAAGATGAAATGCTCTTTTAATGTGATGTAGTATTGCCACATCTTAGGGTTGTTAGGCACAGTTAAACAGTTTTTAATAAGTTCATGTCTTCTGTTCATCTGTATAAAAACATATGCTGTCAGAAAAATAGAAGTTCATTTTTGTATCTGTCACTATTCTCCCTTTGGTGATATCAGCAGATTGTATTTAGTAGAAACAATATAGTGACTGTTAAAAGATGAAATGAATATAATATTCCTGTTAAATTGTTGACTAAATTATATTTACAATTTTGGCAGTAAAGATTCATGTGAATAATTGAAGCTAAAAAAATTAGCCATGTAAAAAAAATTTCATGATCTTTTGTCATATGAATATGACACCATGGTCTGTTTTATTCTCATTTAATTAATACTAGAACAATATAAAAACTTGACAGCAGTTAAAAGCTACATTGTCAATGGATATTTTTCAATTTACTTCAAAGTCTGAGGTCCTATGTTAGACAATGCTTTTTGCTGGTCATGTCAATGCAACTTTACTCTTTTCTCAATCATGTCTTTTTTCTGTGCATCTGATTTGAATGGTTATTGTAAACACTACCATGAAAGCTGAACTACCCTGTATTTGTCACAAGTGATCTGTGTCTGTGTGTGTCATGTATTATATATAACTTGACCACACAGTTTATTAACTTCTTAAATATGTGGGATGTAGTTGACCAACCCCACCCCAAGAAATGAAATAACAATTTATGTGGGTTGTTAAATAAATTTGTAGGTACATTCTGGTCAGTAATGAACCATTCACACCGTGTAACATTGGCTTGACTCAGTAAAGTATACTGTAAGAGTTTCCAAGATATAAATATATATCATATGGTGTGTCTCAGTTTAAAATAATTATATTTATTATATTTATTATTATTTGCAGTCACGTGAAATCTGTCATGTGAGAATGCTAGTTTAGTGGGGATTGGTGTGTGTTATCCTAAATAAAAACAAATATTTTAAAAATTATTCATTTCTTTTATCTTGTCAGTTAGCTAATCACTAGTCAAAATCTGAAGTCAAGCTAGCAATTGACAACTGTAGTGGCCAAGCATATTTAGCATTTAATTATTGTGAAGAGTGATGTCGTCCATATTATGTTCATGCTTATTTCATTTTTAACATTGATTTTAGTAGTAGTAGCTGAAGTTTGTTCAATAAAATAAAATCTTACTTTCAAATTGTAATTACAAAAATAATAATAAATTACTGCTGCATGACATTTTGGCCTTAAGTGATGCAGTTATCCCCCCCTGCTTATCTTAATCATGTCCATATGAGCTTTGTGTGTGTGTTAATATGAGAATCACTTCCAATATTATCATGGAAAGGGTGACTTAATAAATTGAAAATATTGCATAGTCAATAATGTTTATATGGTGTCATGTCTTAAGAAATTGAGTGCTTTTATTATGTTTAATGTAAAAAAAAATAATTAACACTGAATCTTTAAATTTTGGGAATGGTTAAATAGTAATAATATACAAAACAGAGAATATAGAATTTTCTAATTCACTGCTGCACTTTCCCTTTAAAGCATCCACATAAAATATATGTGACAAAAAGCAGAAGAATAAAAAAAATTTTAAAATTATGATTTTCATATAAAACAATATCTTGGTTAGAACATCAAAAATGAATGCAATAAAAAGTTTACAGTAATGGGATTCATGGAGGCCAATATGTTGATTTAAAACAATTACTGAGGAAAACGGAAAAGACAAATTAATTTAACATATAAAATATTCTCTTTAATACTGTAAGTACATTATATTATATAATATAATGTTAATTTTAACTTAACTTCCATACACAGGTATTTTTAATGTCTTGCATATACGGGTATTTGCTGATGACTTGCAGACACTACTAATGTGTTAATAACTTGCATACACTGTTAATGTCTTAGTAACTTGCATGCACAGGTATTTTTAAAACATGATTTTAAAAATTTGATATGAAAAATTTATTTGTAAAAAGTCAGAAGATGTGACATTCCATGGCAGTGTTCTAGTGTCTGGAGATGTGTCATTCCATGGCAGTGTTCTAGTGTCTGGAGATGTGTCATTCCATGTCAGTGTTCAAGGGTCTGGAGATGTGGCATTCCATGGCAGTGTTCTAGTGTCTGGAGATGTGGCATTCCATGGCAGTGTTCTAGTGTCTGGAGATATGGCATTCCAATCTCCTGACCCCAGAACACTGCCATGAAATTTCACATCTCCAAACTCTAGAACACTTCCATGGAATGCCACATCTCCAGACACTAGAACACTGCCATGGAATGCCACATCTCCAGAACCTAGAACACTGCCATGGAATGCCACATCTCCAGACACTATAACACTGCCATAGAATGCCACATCTCCAGACCCTGGGACTACTAGAACATTGCCATAGAAGGTCACATCCATAGACTTAAACTTCCATGAGCTATATGCACAACCTTCTCTAAAATTGTCCACCAAATGAATCGCACTATCAGTATCAGGCAATATACATAACAGTGAACAGCTGCATTATAAACATTCGGGTTATTTTAAAATAAAATAAAAATTATTCAAAATTCAGCAATGAGGTAACGATGGCATTCAGGAATGGTATTTAAAAAATGTTGCATGCAACATTCATGCTTTTTAAAGATATAAAAACTGTTTTGCTGCGGAGTTTTGTTTTTTAAAAATATTCTTGCATTCAGGTGTCGAATAAAAACATGACATTCTTAAGTCATATCATTTCAAAATGTTAGCCATTACAATTTACAGTCAGGTAATGTTAACTGGGGTCAATATTTACAACAACAGTAAATACTCAAAAGAAGAGCCACAAGGGCTACTACTCCTAATATCAATAACACACCTTTCCACCCTTGATCTGACTGCTTCACTTGTACTTGTAAGTTTATTAAGCTCTTTCCACCTTTGTGATTGGTGTTAGGACTGCCAGAGTCTGTGAAACAAAAATAAAATTGAAATAAACTTCCAATTTCAACAACTTACAGAAGCAGCATTAAAATGTTAACAAAAGAAAAATTATGTCTTCGCTTTCAATTATTAAAGACCCATGACATATACCATTGATACCAAAAATTTAAATAAGAAAATATGTTATTTAAACAGGGTATGGCGTGTGTATACGTTTCACATGACGTCACTAAGCTAACGTTTCGCCAAAAAGTCTTCTTCGACGAACAAATAGTAACAAATAAAAATAATAAATAAATTGAAAACTTAGCTGCAATGTAATCCATAACCTGAAAGAGCCCTTTCTCTCTTTCTTCGTTGATGAAGATTTTTAGCAGAAACGTTCATTGATTTGTGACGCCCTGTCAGACACATACATACCCTGATTAAATAACATATGTTTTTAAATCTTAAAGCCTGATTGCAGTCTCACCCATATTTATACCATCAATTACCTGCTTTTGGGGTTTTTTGTGTTGTTACTGGAAAACAGGCCATGCGACCATTTGTTAGGCTGCCAACTATCATAGATATATGAGGGCAGCATAGTGTGTCTATGTATTTGCCACATTTGACCATCTCCCATTGGTCATCGGAGCACCTGGTGCATCTGTGGCACTCTCCCTTCTCCCTCTCATCGCCGTCGTTGACCATGAAGTATCCCTCCTTGCACACAATCTTCGTGTCGCTATCCCGGGTGCAGTTTGATTCAACGACCTCGTGGTTCCCGGCGTCGGGTTCTTTACAGCTGAAGCAGTCCCGGCAATCGTGCCGGTCGAGATCCATGTAGGTCCCCGGGGGACAAGGGAGGCAGTTGCCGCCCCTGGAGCAGAGGGCGTTGACGTACTCGCCCCTGCTGCACCGTCCTCGGTCACAGATCCACGCCGACACTGGAACCGGGAATGTGGTCAGCACGGTAAAGAACACAGCAGCCTGGCTTGGTCTTCCTTTTAAATCCATGCTCCTCTAGGTGTCTGGAGATGGATATTAACAAAAAATGAGTGATGGATTGAACCAATCTTTGACCAGAAGACACCCCGACACTGTTACACAACTTGAGACCAAACAACATATACTAAAACATTTACAAGTTCTACTTCAAAAGGTTCGTTGGTCCGTGTGCAATAAACTCGTGTGCAAATTCGCTGCGCGGTAAATCTAAACTGTCAGATATCTGCGCAGCTTAAATGGGAACATTGCTCGTAAAACGATTTGCATTCTCTATACATCATCACGCTTGGTCGTAAGGGCCCGTTCAAAAATGGCGTCACGCGCCATAGAGGGGGGGGGGTTGAGCATTTGTGACGAGGGGGAGGGGGTGTTAAAGAAATGTGACGTCACATCAAAACGCGCTACTTTAAGACTCTGGAACGAATTAAACTCGTTATGAGAGTTTCCACTGTATTTGATTGCTTTCAATTAATTTTAAGACGTTTTCAATGGCTTCACACGTGTTACAGTGTTACGATATTTGAGCGCAGTCTTAAACTAAATACATAGTTAAATGACAAAAATGTCATTTACAACAATGCTAATTTTCAAATAGAAAATACACTTTTAGGGGGGGGGGTCAAAGCTTCGTGATGTAATATTGGAGCGGGGTCTACGTTTTTGTGACGAAATGTTACGAAGGGGAGGGGGGTAAAAATCGGCCAAAATCGCGTGACGTCATTTATGGACGGCCCCTAACCCGCTGATTTACTAAAACAAATACGGAGCAAAGAGAATTAAACACATCTAAGATAATTTGGTTGCTATTTAAGCAAGGGGCCGTCCATAAAGTACGTCACGCTATTTTTGACCCCCCCTCCCCCCTGTCACAAATCTTGGGACACCCCCCTCCCCCTAAAGTACATCACACTTTCCAAAATTTTTTTTAATTAACCCCTAATTAAAATATTTAATTTAATACTTAAAATACACTTCACTATTAAATTGTATTAAAATATAAAATGTCCACTTAAAAGTAGGGATGTACCGGATTCAAAATTTTGAAATCCGGCTGGAGCTGAAGTGGGCCGGATTTATGAAGTGAAATCCAGCTGGAGCCGGAATCAGATTTGTTAAAATGGCTGGATTCCGGATTTTCCGGGGCCATTATGATTATGAATATATATATAAATTAGGGATCTACCGGCCAGCCGGATTTATGAAGTGAAATCCTGCCGAAGCCGGATTTTTAAAATTACATAATAAAAAGGAAACAAAACAATTTGACTAAAAAAAGATTAGATTGACAAATTGTATGACCAACTCTTGTGCTATATTTAATCTGTTTATTATGGTCCTATGAATTATAATTCATTCAAAAATATTCCCTGGACATCATCTGTGTTCATCCATAGTTACGACTTACGACTGACATCAATCTTTCACAATCATCGTTTCCTGGAAGGATAATTGATGACAGATCAACTCGTCCTCATCTAGCCACTCAACAGCCTCTGTAATGTGCATTTTATCCTCTGGCAATAACTGCCATGGGTTCTCTTTGACTTATAGAAGTGATTCTCAAAGGACGGATGCGTTTTATCTGAGTTGATTCTTGAACAGTTTGGGTGGACACATTCTCCTGAGACCGAGCTCTGTGTTGTCCGGTATGTTTCTTCAACATTGTTTTGCCTCTATGAGTGACATACTTTGCAAAGTCAATCAAATAAGCTGGTAATCATATGGTTGTACTTTGAAAGCTCCTGTTGATCTTGGCATAAGTTCATCAAATTTGAGAGTTTGTGCTACAAACCAGGAAGGAAATCTATGAGAATCTTCATCTGCTCTTTCTTAAGCTTTGAGTCCATCATTTGTTTGGTTGATTGGGATTGGAAGAGGGAAGAATCTTTAAGGTAAAACGTTAAAATATGAGCTTCGTGCTTTGTCGCAACATTTCATGTCCTGATATTTAACAACAATTTGAGCGAAGTATTGGCTGGTGCGAACATGATTGTCAAACCATTCCTGATCCTTCGATATCAGTCCTGCTGTATCCAATTCAGATTTATGAACAACACATTCAGGAGATACACATTTCATGCTATTTTGACATAAAACTAATTATAATGTTTCACAAAATGTTTGAAAATTATTTTTAAAGCTATTTAAATTCTACTAAAAAAATATAAATAAATTAGAAAAAAAATACTAAAAATAATAAATGTGTGACATCACACATGGCCTGACCCCCCCTCCCCCTGTCACAAAGTGTCACACTTTCTTAGACCCCCCTCCCGTGACGTACTTTATGGACGGCCCCCAACCCGTAAAAACAAAGTTTTTGACAATAAATCCATTATATATGAGACATAACTAAAATTATTAATTATGTTCAATATAATACGCACCGCGCGACACACATTTACAGACTGAACGTGACTGAACTACCCTTGCTGTAAAACACGGGGATGTGGTCATCGATGGCTGAAGTGAACTCCTGTGACCCGTGGAGGCCAACTATAGCAGACGGCTACATAGAGATACATATAGATAAACTAAAAGCTTGTTAATTTAATTACGGTACTTTCGATCGATCTGAAAGTTGATACAATGCATTGTTAGGTGACACGATTCTATGTGCAAAATTTCTGCTCGATAACATCACGGGAAGTGGGTCATTTAATCCCTTATATCGGACTATCCGAACATTTGTTTATAATTCTTTCACGTGACAGTTCAGTTCACGCGTTGACGCCGACCGTCGATGTTCACATCCCCTACCGTCCCTGCGCCAGGTTTTAAAACCAGGGGAGATAATTCTGTTTCAGTCTGTAAATGTCGCGTTTAAACATAATCACTACTTTTAGTTATGTCTCATATATAAGGGATTTATGGTCAAAAACTTTGTTTTTACATCTGTTTATTTTTTAAATCCCTTATATTAACTTGCTTTGTAAGTATCGGATTATCCGAACATTTGTTTATAATTATTTCACGTACCAGTTCAGTTCACGCGTTGACGCCGACCGTCGATGTTCACACCCCCTACCGTCAGGGCCGGATTAAGTCATCTTGTTACCGAGGCACAAACCCACATGTGTGCCCCCTTCTGCCCCGATCCCCCACTGACCACTGGTATGTTCAATATTAAGCAAACCAACTAACAAACAAACCAGTTGTTAACACACAGGGGCGTCACAAGGGAATGCGGGAGGAGCGGACCGCACCGGGTGACACCAAAGGGTAAAATTCTGTATGTCTCGTTATTTGACATTGGCATCCTCGGAGGAGGTCTAAGGGGTAAGTTGTGAGGGGGTGACACCATGACCTACCGAACTGTATGACACCCACCCTAGTGACGCCGCTGTTAACACATATGTTTGTACTAGTATCACTCAAATAAAACCTACGATAAGTTATTTCTGTATTAAAATTAATATTTAATTAATTTTGTAATAATAATAGACAAACATACTGTAACATTTTTAATAGATGAGAAAGTCAGAGAAAGCAAACCTTTACACCTTAAAGTTCTTTATTCTAGATTTACATCTGGCAAAGTACATCATCAAAGTTAATTTTGCGCAAAATGTATGTCTCAATCATCAGCAAAAATAAGGTATCAAGCCTTTCTTATTTCATTATCGATCTACTTGGATTTTTTTTTACTTTTAACTGAGAAAAAGAGCGCTCAGTTTAAACGTTCGTAAAAATTAATGTTAAAAATGTGCGCAAGTCCATTTCTACATTGGAAAAGCAAATTGGATGGTGTCTCTATTACTTTGTATAATTCTGCATGACTTAACGTGTTGTTTGCAGATTTTGATGCACGAAACTTGTGGCGAATGTATGAGTGTAACTTTTGTAGTTCAGTATATAAATTATTGTTCAGATCTTCAGGATAAGCATTTATTAGTCCAATATAAGTCTGGGATGTTTGTGGTACATCGACCAGACAAGAAAATCTAACTGCTATATCATTATATACCTATCCTCATCTACCCATCTCTGTCTCAAGTTTGTCAACAATGGCGTAAAAAGCAAATATACGCAATTTGTCTCTGGCTTTCAGAGATACCTCAGGGGCATCACCATCAACGACCACTGTCTTTCATTGCAAGTGATCTGCTAGTGAAGAATACAAATCAGCACACTTTTTCAAGTTCACGTGCTCATTTTGTAGAGCTTGACTGAATCTGTGAAAATGTAACACTTCTTCCCAAAAGACAAGCGTGAGAGCAAATTCTAATTCGTGTATCTTCTTTGCAATTTTTGTCTGCTTCTCTTCTGGTGTCCCCCTTCTGTGACAGGTCTTATTGTAAACACTCTAACGCTTCTATAATCTGAGAATGAGACTTTAGAATAGCTTTAGTTCCAACAGCATGTGCTTCCCATCTGGTATCGGAAAGAGAGTTCAGCGTTCAATCCAAAAAGCATCCTTTCAGAATCTTCTATCTGTTGGTTGAAGATGAGAACAAAGTAATTGATCAGTTGCACTGTATGGAAGAAGTTTACTCTAAACAAGAGACAACGGCACTTCATCCCACCAGATTTAGTGAATGGGTAGCACAGGGTATGTAGATAGAAAACTAAATTTCCTCTAGAATTTTGTTCTGCATGCCCTTGTAATACAAAGACATATTAGCTTATTAACTGCGTTATCTGGGACTGACCTCTGCATTTCCAAAAATCAATATTGCAAACTTAACGTAAGTACTGCAACACTTGCTTGGTCCTACCTTCACCGGTGTGACTTTGCAGCTCCAAAAAAACTCAAAAAGCGCTCAATGAGCTCTCCATTTACCACATATCGAAGAACAACGCTTAACTGATCTATAAGTGAAATATCGGGTATTGACAAGCTGAAATAACCGGAAGCCTTTACTTCCTCTTTAATTACTTGATGGACGTTTGGGGACATAATTTTAATCAGTTCTTCACATATAGTTTGGGATACATAAGAAGGATTTCCTTTTTCAGAATTTCCTTATTTTGCAATGTGTGATGCTAAAAATGGATCAAACTGACTGACCAACTCCAGCAAATCTAGAAAATTCAATTTTGTAAAGATCCAAATTTTTCATTTGTCCTTTTAAAAGCGATTTCAAGGGTGGATTAAGATTGCATGGGGCCCCTGGCTGCAATTCCACCTGGGGCCCTGTCCAGCCCTTTAATATACAATTTAATAAGTTTGGGGTCACTTAATTTAGTCGTAAATCATTGAGGGCCTTTGGCTTTAATAATAATTGATAATTTATATAGCGCTGTATCCCAGTAAGGAACCGGGCCCACAGCACTTTACATGGAGATCAAAACATACATATAATAATTAAATAATCATTCATACCATAATAACAACATAAAGGACAGTACATTACACATAAGCTACGCTAATCATTAAAACAAATGTTGTTTCATTAATTTTGTAAATACATTTTGAAAAGATGCGTCTTTAGCCCAATCAGCCTTCCATTTAATCCGCCCCTGTGCGATTTAATATTACATTAGCGATTTTCTAACGTCATGTCGATCATGGACAATATACAAATTGTTCTTGAGGACTTGTGGTGGCCCCCAAACGCTTGGTGCCCAAGGCACGTGCCTTGTTTGCCTATAGGTTAATCCAGGCCTCGTTACAGTCCCTGCGCCCGGTTTTAAAGCCAGGGGAGATAATTCTGTTTCAGTCTGTAACTGTCGCATTTAAACATAATCACTACTTTTAGTTATGTCTCGAGACGACACTCAGAACAATTGAGGCTTATGGCGACAGCGTGGTAAAAGTCTTCACGGTCGGCTCACGTTTCAAGGATGGCAGAAGTGGATACGGAGTACTGATTCAATACCCCCAACCTGGACCTGACAGTATTGAACTGTCAGGGCCGTGCGGAGCTGCATACAGTAGTCACGACGCCGAACTGGAGGCGATCTGCAAGGGTTTGAAGGAAGTGCGCCGACGTCTAGCAAGAAGAAAGGTTTTCCCAACCGTCGTAGTCTTCACCGACTCACGGTTATCGCTCGAGACTGTGGGTCGATCCTCTCTGGAGACGAAAACGGTCAGTGTCATTTTGGAAACAGTAGGTGAAATCCTAGCACGAGGCGGAAAATTAGTCCTTCAGTACATCACTGGGCACAGTGGCAAGCCTCATTCAGACAGGGTCGATAAGTGGGCGAGAGAAGGTTCAGCTCAGCCACAACCCGATCGCCCGATGACCCAGCTGGGGGTCAGATCGTGGCTTAAGGACCATTTCCGAAAGAAACGGCTTCAGGGCTGGGCGTCTGGAAGCACGGCCAGAAAAGTATTCCAGTACATGCCGCGACCGAGCAAAAGTGACTCCTGGTGGGAAATTGGACGTAGCAATCAGACGCTCATAACTAGAATGAGAACTGAACATTGTCCCATACGAAGCTACCTGTACAAGTTTAACACTAGAAGGGAACTGGCCTGTCGGCTGTGTGGCCACCCGGAGGAGACGGTGGCCCACGTACTCGAAGAGTGCCCCGAGCTGTGCGGGGATTTGGAAGATGAAATCACGGTAAATATAAGGGATTTAAAAAGAAACAGAATTACCTCCCCTTACCTTTCTTAGACTAACAGATAAAGTTATCTCACATGTCATACACTTAGAATATCTTGTACAGCAACTGTCTAGGAAAGTTTGTTGTTGTTCGTTTTAAATACATGTACCTACCTTATGTTGTATCATTTTAACTGTTGTCACTTGGACTCGGTTGTCACCAATAGCCCCACCCACGCATGCAGCGTGTTGTTGTCTTCACAAATAGATGTTTTTACATTGAATGAACTATCTACATCAGGAAAACCCGATAGACTTGGGAAGGTCAAAGGTTGAGAGCTTAAAATAACAGGGGGTTTCCTTCTTGAAATGTTTATGTATGTGTGTGTCTGCGTGCGTATATAAGTGTGTGTCAGATTGTTCATAAAGTTCTATTTCAAATAGAACAATTAAATGTTAGGTTGGTGGGGGGGGGAGATAGAAGATATAAAAACCTTGTCTTATGTTTTATCTATACAGACGCTCCTTCTATGCAGAAGATAGTTGCGTCCACAGACCATGACAGATGATCTGTTTGGCAAGTGATGCAGCGCTCACAGGCCACGGCTTTGTGGGTTCCACGCATTACCCATTACGCCTAACACTACACTAGTTAGGTACCCATTCGGAGCGGGGTGACTCGGGGACGCCCTAGGCCCCGGGAACAAACCCTTGCCTTCACACGGATTCGAACCCGTGACCATCGGTACGACAGTCCAGTGCGCTGCACTCGACCACCGCGTCCCCTTGAAACCAATCGAGACAAAATCAATGATAAACATCAATAAATTATAATTACATAATTCATTAAAAGAACTAAAATTAAACGTATGGTTAAAAAGAGTTGAACCACTGCAGCCACTGCACCTCTCACACACAAAATCTCACACAACCATCTTAACGTATTAACACGATGGCACACAGCACATACTTACTGTTTACATGTATTGCTGTGGTACTGTGGTGGTTTTTGATGTGGGTCTTGTGTTTGACTTGAGAATTTTCCATCACGTTCCTCATTGCAAAATTACACGCAGACGACACAAATCCATCGATAGAAAAGTAACACGTGACTGCTCCGTGATTTCAAAACTGGTGTCAGCAATTAACGGGAATTCTTTTGGAAAATCTTTGATCACCAGAAGTTTGGTGCAAGAGCAACAGAAATTTGAATGAAAAGAAGTTTGGTAGAAGGGAAATGGTTTTTAAATGTTGTTAAGGCAAGATGAGGAGAGGGGGGAAGAGAATGATGGATGGAGAGAAGGAGAGAGAGAGGGGGAGAGAAAAGGGGATAGAGAGAGAGAGAGAAAGAAAGAGAGAGAAAGAAAGAGAAAGAGATACATAAAGAGAGAGAGAGAGAAAAATGTGGAGAGAGAAAGTGAGAGGGAGAGCGTAAGAGAGAGAGAGAGAGAGAGAGAGAGAGAGAGAGAGGGGGGTACAGAAACAGAGAAATCAGAAAGTTCGTGGTTAGGGGGGGGGGCGACCTTTCTTTGCCGGGTTGTAAGAAATTAATGGACATGTGGTAGTGAGAGCACTAAATAAAGAATTCATCAAGTATAACTTGGTATCGCCCTGCACTACTAGCTGAGTAAATACACGTATGAAGTCATTGACCAGTCTATTTTATTTTAACTGGCCACGATTCATGCAAATCCTTCTCTTTTGTGGACAGGCGTGATATCAATTTCCATAGTGGACGTCTTTAGGCGATTGAACCTGTGGTGAGTGGTGGCATGGTGTTAGTGAGCAGTGGGGCAAACAACTCTGTTGATTACAACATAACTCTTGATTACCCGGTACTTTGTTTTTAAATCACCAAATTAACGGGGTGTTTACGAAGGAAAAGATTGACGAGGCGACACATTATCACACGGCGCTCACATTCATGACCCACCCCCAATCACCCCGGGGTGCATTTCCCCACCCTTTCGTTCTATTCTAACGGCACCACTAAGGGCCACTGGTCGCTTATCTCCACCCACACGGTTGAGCGAACGCACGAGAGGGCGCCCTGCGCTGACAAACATGGCCGTCTAGCGGCGTCATTCGCGCGGCTACTGTGTGTGTGTTGCGCTTCTAGCGTACGTGTGTAGACCGGTAAGGGATTCGTTCTCACCGGGTGTGTTCGCTTCTGCTGGATATTAGCACCGGATTATAACTACCTTTAACGTGATGCGTCAGATGGAGTAAATTTTATCTCAACTGGGTAAGTTTCAAATAGTTCATGCATTTCTTTTGGAGGTCGTTAATTTTTTTAAATGATAATAATATTATGATTATGTGTTAGTGTGCTAGCTGGGCACACCTTGTTTGATGGTTATTGAAAGTGGTGCCAAAGCTCACTATTTGCAGAAGGTGAGAGCAAAATATCTCTTATGTTTGAAACACTTGATTTACATAGATTGAAAAGTGTCCAATTAAAATTTCTTTTTTAAAAAGTCTTCAATCGAAATGAAAACTAATTCTAAAAGTTAGAGTTAAAGTCGTCTCTCTAGCAAATTGTTTTATTTTTGCATTGTACAGAGTGTACTTGTTATATTAGGCCTATATTGAATATTGGCCCGTTAATACTGTTAACGTTTTGTTAAGGGATAGTTACACACAAGGCAGCTATTGTGTGTCAGTCAATGTTGATGGACCGACTGCACCGCCGCGTCTTGAGTCAGGGATAGGCCCAACGTGCTTGTGAATGCACCGCTAATACAGGTTTGCGCTTCTTCATATCGTGGGTGGGTTTATTTATGAACCCGCGGGCTATACAATGAATATTTTGCGTTTTAAAATTTGAATGAAACAAAAAAGTCTTGAGACTTGAGAGACCGTGGGTTGGAGCGTATCAGTATCAGTCAGGGCATCTTAACGAGGGAGTCACTCTAGTGTTACACTCAGTTTAACAGTGGTTTATGTTTGAAGCGTTTGGGATACTCACTATTTTCACGTAATACGTACAACAGAGTCATTTTCAGTGTTTGCTGGACAAATCAAATAAAACTGTAGGCTGAAGGTACACGTATTTTTTCGTTTTTTTGTGTGTTTAATACAGTTACATGCCTTTAATCTTTAAATTTAATAACGTAGACTTCGTAGACGCAGAATTCTTATTAATCTTATGTTCATTATTTAAAAAAAAATAATTGACTCCGTTATTGTATGTTCAGAAACTTGTCTTTAGATTATAGTTGATAGAATAGATATTTTTCTCATGTTCATGACAAAAATGCATGTAACATACTCTATACTTATATCTATTCATATATTTTATATATTAATATATTGCTTAAATATACACATATTCATATTTTATTTACACCAGCATCTCATAATATATATTGACCTTACTTTCAAATTTGTGTCGCAATCGGTGAATGTGTTTAATAAATATTACAAATCAGAAGATGCTAAATGACAGTTGCTAGGTGACTTGCTTTTTACTTTTAGACACAAGGTCTATCAATACTTTTTTTTGTTGTTGTATTTTTTAAAATAAACATTGAAGTAAATTACATTCGGGTAAGACCAAGCCCTAGTTTTAGACTACTAGTCCGTAGACACGCTCTACTCTTAGATCTGAATTGTTCAATTAGTGATGGTAACGTTAAGTAAATGTGTACTAACGGCTTCTACAGTTGATATGTTACAATTATTTGAGAAGCCATAATTACAGTAAACTGAGTGATAAATAATATAATAACTTATCTAAATCAAATGCCACATGTATGCTACTTTGTTATTTGAGAGAGTTGTTCCGTGAATCACTGTTTACAACTTACGTATAAACAAAAATTCAATAGTATCCGGCAGAGTCACTTTTTAACTATCGATCTCGAGAGTCGAAGATCTGACAAAGATTTGTTGGAATTTTTTAAAAACTACCGCCGTGGTGCAGGTGGTAAGGGTCGTCAGTCAAGGCCATTGTCGTGCTAAACTGGGGTGGGGTGGTGGCGTTTGTGGTTACGTGAGTTTGAAGGCATTAATCCTTTTTATATAATAAAAGGCAAGTTTCTGTCCTTTCTGTCCCGTCATCTATAGCGATTGACCCTCAAACACATATGACTCCTACAGCCAATCACTAGCGGAGAAAAATTTACATATTACGCGTAGGTTCAAAACGAGTTATTTTTGGTGCAGTTTTTTTGTCATAATTCATTATGTTGTTCCCACTATGCCTGTCGCTTATTCCAATGACAATTCTGTTAAATGCTTTTTCCTTGATGGTCCTGGGGGGTAGTGGCAAGAGTTTTAAGTATTGTTTGTTATTGTTGCTGTTATTGTTGTTGTTTTTTGTTGCTGTTATTGTTGTTGTTTTTTTTTGGTGTTGTTTTGTGGTTATTGTTTTGCTGTTGTTTTTGTTTTGTTGTTGTTGCTGTTTTTGTTGTTGTTGTCCACATCCCTTGCCCTGCGACGACAATGTCCTGCAAACGCTTCAGCATAACAACTACCAAAACATAGCGTCCATGAACTTCACAGGTCACCCTACACTAATTACCCGTTCTTGGGCGGGCTTTGTTACTAGTATACAATAACATAATACAACCCGCAGATAGACATAGGGGTAAAAACAAATTATATTCAATATGCAAGAACACATACAAATTCTCGTTCTTCCCGTCCGGAATTCAGGCGAGGAATGGGTTGCCTGATCAAACCAGGAAAACCGACACTATCAACATTTAAAACTCTAATAAAATGCAAGACTTGACATAAACCATGGATAAGAATCGGAAGCAATAATCTTCTGTATATAAAGCGCGTCTGTAACAGATGAGATAAGATACTTATGCAAACTACTATACACATGTCTGAAATGTACACATATTTTAAAAAGATGGCGCCAAGTTTCACATATATCCTGCTTCTTACTTCTTATATCAGTTTAAAAAAAATTATATTGATTAGATCAGTAGATTTGTCTATTCTAGTCATTTATCGTCTTGTCATTTATTATCAAAGTCGCATTCGGACAAATGAAGGGACGGATCTTGTTACGGGAGTAGTTGTAGGACTTGAGGTTTTAACTCTGTAGCATACTTGACTGTGTGAGCGACTCATCTAGAGCTGTGTTCCATGAATCAATTATCTTCTCTTTGTTTTATCATATATACTGCAGAACGCAGACGATTATTGCGTCATTTTGTTGTATCAATTCGGTATCACATTGTTGTGTGCTGTATATGTTATATTAATACGAATAAACCAGTCTGCGGGCACTAAGTTGTGTACACCAAATTTGACATATTGTACCCCGGGTATTGATCCTATTTTATTACTTGTTACGGGTGCCACGAAGTTACTAACAGTTCTGGTATGTCAGATGACACTAACCGGAAATAGAGTTGTTTTGTGTGTGTGTGTTTTACCCACGTCGACCTCAAAATTTATAGAAGACATTCCACATGAGAGATCAGCAGGAATTTATCCACATAGCTAAAGGGACCTTTGGGCAATTGAAAGTTTTTTGTGCTGAGCAATCTTTTCACAGTTCTTTGCCTCCATTTCTCAATTGGTCCTTGCTCTCCAACGCCATCAGGCTTCAGGACTGGTGTCTGGTCTACCAGGCTTCAGGACTGTTGTCTGGTCTACCAGGCTTCAGGACTGGTGTGGTGTCTGGTCTAACATGGCTTCAGGACTGGTGTGGTGTCTGGTCTACCAGGTTTTAGGACTGGTGTGGTGTCTGGTCTACCAGGTTTGAGGTTTGGTGTGGTGTTTGGTCTAATAAAGTAATGGGGGTGAGACTGCAATCAGGTTTTTAAATAGGTAAATTATAATATAAAAACAGGGTAGTAGTAGGCCTGACAAGACGTAACACAACAGCGAACGTTTTGGCAAAGAGCCTTCCTAAACGGACAAATAGTACACACATGAAACGAATAACACGAAATAATAATAAAAACACTTAGCTGCGGTGAAATCCAAGCAGTCCAGTAGGGATGGATCCCTTCCCGTCCGGATGGATCCCTACTGGACTGCTTGGATTTCACCGCAGCTAAGTGTTTTTTATTATTATTTCGTGTTATTCGTTTCATGTGTGTACTATTTGTCCGTTGAGGAAGGCTCTTTGCCGAAACGTTCGCTGTTTGGTCTACCAGGTTTGAGGACTGGTCTGGTCTACCAGGTTTGAGGTCTGGTATAGTGGCTGGTCTACCAGGTTTGAGGACTGGTGTGTCTAGCCCAGGTCTGGTGTACCAATACTATATTAGGGAACGTTCGTACGTGGGTGGATGTTGGGCTCTTAAAAAAAACTGGGTCATGACAGACAGGAGGTGGATCAGCAATTTTTGTTACGTATCATCCGTCGGGGTGGGGGTGGGTGGGGGGTTACGACGGTCTATCAAAAGTACATTTGTTTACTTAATAGTTTTGTGTATGTGTGTGGAGTATATCATTGGATACCATCACGAGAAGTCGGTCAGGTCGGGACTGTTGGTCTATACACACCTCAAAGTATGTCAATGATGCATACACCTGTCATATATAACAGGTGTAGGATTAAGATGACGTGTTACTGCACTGAAACATTGCAAATATGAAGACCAACAACGACGTCTGAACCAGTCGCCCTGCTGACACGACACATAAAATTGTAACTATGACACACACACACATGTGTTACACACGTGTTACACGGTTGATATGACCAAATTTTCATATACAGTGGGCTCCGTGGACAAAGCTTCCAAGATTAAGATACATATTAAACTGTGTTATTGACTTGTGTATTTCCAAATATTTGTGTACACTGTACACATCTCAGTTATGTACTCATCTCACGTACACATCGCATATATATGTGCAAAAACGCAATAGTGTATCCTTGTAAGAAAGGATAAGCGCCAATCTAGCATATTCTTGCCCTAGTTCATAGAAAACATTCGTCTCTGATGAGACATGCTTAGAATGTTCAGCACAAGGAGAAATTCGGTGTACTTTTAGACTTTCAAATTTGTCTACTAAAAGTGTAGCTTATCATATCATATCTGTTACAGACGCTCCTTCTATAAAGAACATTATTGCGTCCTGTGTTTAGTCTTGCATTTTTATAAAGGTTTTAAATGTCGATAGAGTGTTTGTTTTCCTGGTTTCCTCAGGCAACCCATTCCACATCCAAATTCTGTTTCGCTGTCAATGGGTGCATTTCACTAGATCTATTTCAAATTGAAAAAAAGTAATAATAAAAAAGAGAAATAATTAAATTAAAAAGAATTAATACTTTTAAAAAAATTGGAATAGGTTCTAGGCACTGTTCCCTGTAAGGTTCGTTGGCCCGTGTGGAAGGTAAACAAAGTCGTGTGCAAAGTTGCGCAGCATCCATTTTTTGTGCAATATTTTACAAAATTTACTGCGCGGTAATTCTAAACTGCGGCGCGGTGTTGATCAGATATCTGCGCGGCCGCGCACCCGCGCAGCTTAAAGGGAACATTTGTTCTAGGTGAATTTGACATTGTCCGCAATAATAAATAATAATATAATATATATTTGTTATGACATCTTATGTAGCTTATGTGTATTGTACTGTCATTTATGTGGTTATTATGATTATTTAAATTATTACATGTATGTCATTAACTTCATTTAAAGAGCCCGGCTCCTGGCTGGGATACAGCGCTGTAAAAATTATCAATTTATTATTATTATTATTTCAAACACATTATCATATAATTTTAGGGGTTCTCAGTCTTTTTTGTGACATGGACACTATAGAATCCAATGAAAGTTACTAGAAACAGTTTAATTGTGAAATAAGTTTGGGCTTGTGAAGCAGTTTTATTACTTTTATTTTTCCCTTATCTGAAATACTTCCAGCCATTAAGTATAAATTATCGTCTAATTTAAGCTAATAAACGGACCCCCCCCCCGTTTCTGCTATCCCTATACTGCTCGAAGATTCAGAACTGCACTGTTCCACACCCCCTCCTCTCTCCCCCCTCCCCTTGCGTTCTCTTCAGATTTCTCACGACACCATACAAAATAGTGGCACTCACTTTAAATGCCAACACGAAATTCCCTTGTCTAAATATAGAATCATGCTAGTATCCTACGTCATCGCAGTCAACAACAACAACAAAAAATGTTTGCTTTTGGAGAAGTTCAGTTCGCTGTTCCACACTTAATTTTGTATTATTTTTATGGAAAGCGAAATTGTTGGTACTGATCCTTGTGCCGCTTTTTATTTTGATGTCTGTCAGTTCACTCCCACACATGCGTGTAGCTTTGTGCCCCTTCATCTCAAAGTGTGAGCACCGTCGACAGGTAGGAATGCACAGGTAGTTTGAGATCAATAAAAACACGTCCCTTGCGGGATGGGTTTTATACAGTGTCTGGCTCATCCTGCTCGCGTGCATGTGTTGTGTGTGTGTAGCTGATTTATGGGTGTGCGCTCAATTTGTGCGTGTGCACGATAGGTGTGTAGTTTTTTGCTCGAGTCTGGAATCGCAATTAGAAATAAATCCACCGAGGCTCTCTACACGTAAATCAACATTGTGTTGTGTGTTTTCTTATCTCGTTCTCCCACCTGCTGTGTTATTCAAAGACCACATTCCTTTCAGATACTCTCTTTCATTTCACGCGAAGTTTGTTTGTTTCCTCCTTGGTGAAGGGGGTGCTTCGCTAAACATTAAAAAAAATTCTTTGATGACAACTCAGCGTTTTCTGATAGTACGACCGTTTTCTCCATTGTCTGACCGCACCCGCCCATCAAATAATCAATATTACCCCCCCCCAAATCTCTTCTTATCTTCTTACTTATCTGCTACAGACGAATGTTTGATACAGATTATTATTGCGTCCTACGCTTATTTATGGTTTATGTCTAGTCTTGCACTTTTAAGTGTTGGTTTTCCTGGTTTGATCAGGCAACCCATTCCACATCCGAATTCCTGTCTCCTGCTCCCTCACTACTATGCATGCCCCCTTCCTGCCCCATCACGTCAATAGCTCGCTACAAGTTACTCCTGTCTAGTCAAGTTTTCCCCCATCTTGTTTCCTAATGTTGACACGAGCCGCTACTTTGTCCACATCCAACACTGAGGCCACGGCGCGTGATTCCGCATGTAAAAATAGTTTGATGGTTTCTCTAAATACCGAGATGATAGTGTTACACTTATTTGCGGTTATTGACAAATAAATAGAAGTAAAAAAAGGATTTTTAAAAACCACGTTTTTATAAGCGGACTAAAAAGAAGAAAATAAGTTAAAACGTATTAGTTCAAGTACTTCGATTTAATATGACTAAAAACGTGGGACGGGCGCTTATGAGGTTTAACTAATGCGGTTCACTCATTCTCTCACTTATAGATCTCTCTTTTGCCTTCTAAATTAGAAATCTTTAATTTTTTATACCAAACACCCGCCCGACGTTTTAACTTATTTTCTTCTTTTTAGTCCGCTTATAAAAACGTGGTTTTTAAAAATCATTTTTTTACTTCTATTTATTTTATTCTTTTTAGTCAACTTATAACAACCTGGTTTTTTAAAATATTTTTTTACCTCTATTTTTTTTTACCAAACACCTCATCAGCGCCCGCCCAACGTTTTAAAAACATTGTGATGTGGTCACGGGGTGAACTCACGGATGTCAACAAAAGCAGACTTTACAGATGCTTATATATAGACTATAGATAAGCTAAACAGTTCAATAATTTAATAGCGGTACATTCGATCGATCGATCGATCTGAAATTTTGATACAATGCATTGTCATTGTCATCCAAGATCTATCTGTGGTAAAATTTTCAGATCTCTAGGACCATCAGAAGTGGTTCAATTTTACGTTGGCAGATTTGAAAAAAATCTTGGACAAACCAACCAACAAACAGGAACGAAAGCGAGTTAATAAAAACGTGGTAAAAATAAAACAATGAAATGTTTTAACACACTTCTGCTTTTATTCTGTTCCAGGAATCGGATTAACAGATCATCATATCACATTAAAGAGCGAGGACGACGCACAGTTACTTGGAATTTGTTATTTCAAAGGATACCGGAGTTTCCGTAAATATTCTCTACATGATTCAGTGATTCGTGCCAATCTGATCTTTTTTGTCAATTAATCCCTGGTTGTTTACCAGACCAACCATTCAAGATGGTTGGCCCGGGTGACAACCCTTGGCCGGATAAGTGCCAATGTGACAAGAAACGGTTCGCATCCATGTCCAGTTTTCGTGGATTATCCGGGTCATCCATATGGCTGGTGTCCGCGTGTGTGTTCTTGTGTGTGGTGGTCACCCCGTGTGGCGCCCTGCGTTTCACGGGGGAGAGGGAGACCTACTCCAAGTACCCCCAGTGGAACGCCTGCGTCAACGCGTCCATTCAGTTCGAGTTCAAGACCGTGCAGCGAGACGCACTCCTCGTGTACACGGACAAGAACAACAGATACGACTACCTTCAGGTGAGTGGGGGAGCCAAATTCGGGGGGGGGTCACAAGAACAAAAGATACGACTACCTTCAGGTGAGTGGGGGAGCCAAAATCGTGGGAGTCTGGTATGTGTGTGTGGGGGGTTGGAGTCCAGACATAAGGAGTGTTGACTCATTTGAAAGGAAGTAAAAGGGTTATTTCATTTATTTACTAATGAGTCAAGACAATACTTTGGGTTTGGGGGTGGAAGATAATCTTATTTAAACAATAACGCAACCTAACACATTCGTGAACAGCCAGTTTTATAACATAGTAGGAAATAATGTTGATCAAAATGAATAATGGGGCTCTATGATCATCACATGTTTTGTAGAATGTGGTGAACTCACGACTAACAGGTTAGCGGTGTGCGCCGCGAGTCATGCAAAAACCTTTTAGGTTCTTGGGGAGAAAACGGTTCGGTTTTGGGTGCACCATTTCGTTATATTTTATCCGTATTTTTGTTTGCTATGTATACATTTTTAAAAAGCTTTTCGGAAGAATGATCACAATTTAACAACCGTCGTATCCTAACTGGTGTGGCTTAAAGGGAGTGCCCTAACTTGTGTGCCCTAACTGGTAAATGCACTGCTGAAAGAGGCGACTATTGCTGTTGGGCCTCTCCTACCATTAGCTGTCAATAGACTCGGCCTCCTAAACCGAACACCTGTGTACGTTAGAGCTGAGCTCCTGACACCTTCCAACACTTTCAAATATAGACACCTACTGCGTTTAAACAAACTTTGTCTTCGGTGACATCATGGCTCGGAAATAATGTCTTAGTTAACGGTATTGTCTGGCCAGTGGCGTATACTGGGGTTAGCGCTGTCCGGAGGCGAGTCCGTATCCCCCTCCCAAAGAGCAAAGCAATAAGAAAGATGATGTGGGCCCAAAATGCCGCTCGTACATATAAAGAAAAAGGTAACCAGACAAAACGACAAGTGACAAAACAACAAGGTGACAAAGTGACAAAACGGCGAGTAACAAAACAACAAGTGACATTGTGACAAAACAAGGTGGGGAAAATAGTTGAAAAGGGGACAACGAAAAATAAAGGCAATGATTTTGACTGAAGAGTGTTTTTAGTTTTGGCCGCTGAAATCCTTAGTCTGTGTTCAAAGTGACATAATCACGGGGACTTCATTAAGGGTTTCTACAGTTATCTACGTTGTTTCTATGATACCTTGTCGTTTTGTCTCATTGTCGTATTGTCATGGAACCAAAGAAAAATATGTCTGACAGGGGCGGACCAGCCCCCTGCGCCTCAGCCTTCCTTCGCCACTGTGTTGGTAGACGGGATATTTTGAATTACCTTATCTAACATAGTAATGATTCGCTAAATGGCGACTCCAAACCTTTCTACAAATTCGATGAGCGGTAACTAAGGAATGGAAATGTTGATGTGGTTGAAATATTGAATTAAGTGGTCTGCTATAAAAACCAAACTGGATGACTGTATATGTAATAAATATGTATTACTACAAAAAAAGAAAATTCATGGTGCCAACATGGAATCCTCACTGCCTTGCAGTTTTCATAAATACCAAATATGAAAAGAGGGAATTTCTGAGACTAAAAATAACCATTTACGTCAGATGTGTTGCCGCGTATTGGATAGATGTAGTGGCGACACATATACACACTTATTACGTCACAGCGTGCTCTAAAAAGTTTTATAATAAAAAAAAATAATTGATATCAAACGAACCTGTTTCAACACTTCATATAACTATGGAAATCTCTTCCTCATTTTTCCAGGTTTCTAATTAATAAATGTTATTTTAAAAACATTCATTTTGCATTCGGCATTATTTCTTCCTCACATTGCAATTCAACCTCATAACCTCAACATATAAAGTATAAAGATTCCTTTACAATTTGTCTTGAAAGTAAAATGTTTGGTTAACGGACAAGAGAAGCCGTGTGATTTATTTACGTAACATCAGCTTCTATTATTAAAGACCGCAAACTTCTCTGTCAACCACAGGTGATACTGACCGAGGGCTCGGTCCTGCTGTGGATCAATTTTCGCAGCGTGAGTGACCAGAACCTGACCATCAACCTGGGCAAAAACCTCAACGACGGCAAGTGGCACTCGGTGGAGGTCAAGAGGAACAGGATGGAGACCACTCTGCAGGTGGACAAGACCCAGTACAGCAAGGTGAGAACTCCAGAACGCTTGCACTTTGTCATAGTGATTGTCTTTTTAAACTCCAGGACAGATGGAAGCAGCGTTACTATTGTTAACCAGACTTCATTGATAGTCTAGACTATCACAGAGGATAAAAATAACATTTTAGCACCCAAAATTCATCCTCACAACTGTATCTTTTTTATGCTATGGAATATTAGTTTAGAACGCTAAAATATGATTACACCGTATGGTGACCCCCAACCATCCTGCCCTTTATAATTTTTAAAATTAAGAACACGTTATTTTTGTTTTAAGGATATCATGAATTGGGTTTTAAATTGATCACCCTTACAGTTACATATTACCCTTACATATTTCCAACCATGAGGCCATGATAAGGTGTAAAAAAATGTCACTCGGTGTCAACCCTGTTAATGACAAGCTTGGATAAAACATTAGAGAAGTTTGAATGAATGTCTCATGCAATAAAACATGATGCTCTGTACTTATAACAAAAAGTTTGGAGGAATTCCCGTTTCGTTTGGTGGCTGTGTTGACCAGATTTAGCCATTTAAAACCTGCCAAAAATACCATTTAGCGGTGGTTATTTCTGACTGCACACATGTTTTGACCCTCAGGTTGCCTTCGGCTCGGATGACGACGCCTACATCGACAGAATAGAGAAGAACAACTTCATGTACTTCGGAGGGTTGCCCGCGAGATATCCGGACACCTTTGGGCGGGAGGCTCTTCCGGTGGCAGTGCGGAACTCGCAGTTTGAGGGCGAGATTAGGAACATCTTGTATTTCAATTGTACCTGTCTGCCCATCAGGTGAGGACATCGGTCACACGTTTTTGGCCATCCAGTGATGGGGGCGAGTTGTATTGGAGTGTGGGGTGATGATAGGGATTGAGTATATTATACCTCTGTCAAATAAAATACCTCTGTAAAATAATATAATGATGCCAAATAGTGAAACCCCTGTAAAATAGTATACCTCTGTCAAATTGTATACTCCTGTAAAATAGTATACATCTGTCAAATAGTATACATCTGTCAAATAGCATACCTCTGTCAAATGCTATGTGTCTGAAAATTGTATACCTGTGTTAAATAGCATACCTCTGTGAAATAGTATAATTCCGTGAAACAGTATACCTCTGTGAAACAGTACACCTCTGTGAAACAGTACACCTCTGTCAAATAGTGAAACAGTATACCTCTGTGAAACAGTATACCTCTGTCAAACAGTATACCTCTGTGAAACAGTACACCTCTGTCAAACAGTATACCTCTGTCAAACAGTATACCTCTGTGAAACAGTATACCTCTGTCAAACAGTATACCTCTGTCAAACAGTATACCTCTGTGAAACAGTATACCTCTGTCAAACAGTATACCTCTGTGAAACAGTACACCTCTGTCAAATAGTATACCTCTGTCAAACAGTATACCTCTGTGAAACAGTATACCTCTGTGAAACAGTATACCTCTGTCAAACAGTATACCTCTGTGAAACAGTATACCTCTGTCAAACAGTATACCTCTGTGAAACAGTATACCTCTGTCAAACAGTATACCTCTGTCAAACAGTATACCTCTGTGAAACAGTATACCTCTCTGAACTTGTTTACTTTTGTTTAACAAGTGGTCTGTCCTCCTATTCTCCAGACCCTCCACGCTAGAAAGCAAGGGTACACGACTCTCCCCACCTGAGGCTTGTGACCTTACAGAGAATAAGAACCGCTGTCCCCAGGATTGTGTGTGTGTTAGCAGTGATGATGATGTTTCCGGCTGCGACTGCATGTACAGAGGAGAGTGCATCAAAGGTAAAGTCAATTTCACAATTATGCCCCCTTGCACACAGCTCTCTATCCTCCCCCCCCTCAATGTTTAATACATGTATATCTATTTAGATCAGTGCTGTATTAGATTTCATAGGAATATAATTCATCATATCACACTAGACCTTACCTGACAATTATTTATGAGAATAAACGCTGGTTACACTACAATTTCATTAGACTAGACATCATTGGATAAGAATTTCATTAGACTAGATATCATAAGACTAGTTTCATTAGACTAGTCTTTCACTAGACCAAATTTCACCTGAATGCTTTACAAATTTTGACCCCCACACGGAGTTTGGAGCAGACGCCAAGGAGTGTCGATTTATTGACACAGTTGACAGGGAACTGTGTTCCCGATGACGTCATGCTTGCGTGTGCTCATTATGTCAAGCCATCACAAAGCTTTTGTCAAACTGTTACAGGTGGTGTTCTCGTTTTTTTACCAGCCTAGCGCAGTCCCGTTTTGTTATAGTAACGGACACCCATAGAATAAACTGATGCAGTCCTCGTTTGACTGTGTTTGACATTAAATTATACACCCCATTGCGGTTTCTTTTGTGAAATATCTGACATATTACTATTACTCCATATACTGTTTGGACTGTCTGGTAAATATCACTGGCTTTGAGAGTACATCGAAAGTATAACTGGCTTTGAGAGTACATGTTGTTTTAATCCCAGCTTAGTTTGCAAGTCATTACACTGACAAACGTCTTTAGCATACAAACAGCTGACTTCTGGATTGTGAGTCATACTCAAGTTTCAAGGGAGTCATTGTCTTATTGGTGATTTGGTTTGATACACTAAAACCAGGTCAACACAACATATAGGTCAACACAACATATAGGTCAACACAACATATAGGTCAACGCAAAGTAAAGGTCAAGACAACATATAGGTCAACACAGCATAATATAGGTCAACACAACATACATGTCAACACAACATATAGTTCAAGACCCCAACTTGCTTCATTACCACATACAAATAAACAAAAGTAACACATCTGCCTGGTACTTTAGCCTCACCACAAAGCACAGTCAGCCACAATCTTACATCCACATACATATTGTCATACACTGTCAGCCACACTCCACATACATGTTGTTACGCAGTCAGCCATACGTGGGATTTTGATATCAATCAACGTTACGTACATCCCCCTCCCTCCAACCCTACCGTGGGGAACCCCCCCCTCCCACCTTTCACCGTCTATCCAGAAATGCAACCGCTAAAATTATGTCACAAATTCACCAACGCAATGAGTCCCTGTATTGCATAGCATCAAATTAACCACCGCCTGGAGTTGGATGGTTACACGTTTAAAACTCAGTCCTTTGGTGAACGTTATATGTACCATGACTAGCTACCACTGACCTGGTTTTAGGTGCTACTCCTTAAGGTACCTATGTTATAGCATGACTAGCTATCACTGACCTAGTTTTAGGTGCTACTCTCAAGGTACCTGTGTTATACCATGACTAGCTACTATTGACCTAGTTCTTACGTGCTACTCTCAAGGTCTCATGACTAGTTACTACTGACCTAATTCTTACGTGCTAAACTCAATAGATTGGTCTCATCATTATACCCCCGCACCCCCCCCCCTTTTTTTTTCTTTCTTCACAAACATGTTCATGTTCCAAAATAATAATAATTAGGAACCATTGGTGCGTGGCAGAACCCTTTCAGAACTGACTTCCCTCCCTTTTTATTGATGGAATTATGTCAAAATTTTATGTATAAATTATATTCTACAATTTGAAAACTTTTTGTTATGGCTTTTTGAGTCATGTGACATTAGCCACGGTTATTATCTCTGACGTTCTGCTTTTTACACTTGAATGGACCCCCCCCCTCTCTTTAAAAAAAAATGCCCACATAATCACCCTAACCAATGTTCCCTATAAGGTTCTTTGGTCCGTGTGCAAAGTAAAAAAAAATCAAATAAACTTATTAAGCGCAAAGTTGCACAGTATCCATTTTTGTGCAATATTTTAAAAGTTGGCCGCGCGGTACTTCGAAACTGCTGTGCGGCGTCGGTCAGATATCTGTACGCAGCTTTAAGGGAACTTTGACCATAGTCCCCCACCCCCTCCCCCCTTTCAATACTTATTATTTTTCAACGTACTAAACAGCTGTTTCTAATTGTATTAATTAATTCATGACGCAGTAACATATTTCACAAAGGTACCGAGTTATCGACCCTGGGTTCAACAGTAACAGAAAGAATTGTCATT
Organism: Ampullaceana balthica; assembly: GCA_944989445.1. Taxonomy (NCBI): domain Eukaryota; kingdom Metazoa; phylum Mollusca; class Gastropoda; family Lymnaeidae; genus Ampullaceana; species Ampullaceana balthica. The sequence continues at coordinate 1,410,086 of CALYLW010000130.1, read as the reverse complement.
GACCTCCTGGTAGATTGAATTTAGGACTTGTGGGGGAGTAAACGGAACTGTGACGTCAGTTCATTTTGAGTTATTTTTAAACAAATGAGGGCGGAAAAATAATAAAATATGGTATATATAGAGTGAAGAGCTCCGTCTATTGAATCTGTAAATAACAGTATCAATGCCAATCGATTTATGTATGTCTGTGTTCCTCACCCCAGTCTCACCATACAAATCTCTGACACTATTCACCGCTACAGACAACAAAACTGCGACAGACGTCGGAGATTAAAGCATTTGAGTTGTAGGCTAAATATCTGGTCCAACCAGTTCTGGCTCAAAATAGTGTCTTTTCTTGTCCTAGGGATGTTAGTGTTAGGCCAGTACAGCCAGTGAATCTATACAGGTCTATAGAGGGCAGTGGGGGAGGGGTGTCTAGGGGGCGTGCGAATAATTTTTCAGTACCACCCCCCCTCCACTACCACACAGCTTTGCGATTATCCGCTAATGCGGTAAATAATTTCCGAACCAAGCCAGGGTTGCAGAAACCGTTACAACGCAAGTGTCCAAGTGTTTAGGACAGCGCTTGTTAATGACCGATTGAATCTCTATTTTTAAATTCTTGTTTTTCTTCACCGCATCTCGCTTTTTCATCTTTCCAGTGGTCTTGGAAGCTCACACTAAGATACATCACTCACACTGAAATACACCACTCACACTAAAATACACCACTCACACAAGTACAACACTCACATAGGTACTTGCACCGCTCACATAGGTACATGTACCACTCACACAGGTACAACAATCACACAGGTACAACCCTCACATACGTACACCACTCTCACACGTACACCACTCACACCGGTACACCACTCACACCGATACACCACTCACACCGATACACCACTCACACCGATACACCACTCACACAGGTACATCACTCACTCAAGTAAATTCTTCACACAGGTACACCACTCACACCAGTACACCACTCACACCGGTACACCACTCACACCGATACACCACTCACACCGATACATCACTCACTCAAGTAAATTCTTCACACAGGTACACCACTCACACAGGTACACCACTCACACAGGTAAAACCTTCACACAGGTACCCGGTGGTCGAGTGGCAGCGCACTGGACTGTCGTACCGATGGTCACGGGTTCGAATCCGTGTGAAGGCAAGGGTTTGTTCCTAGGGCGTCCCTGAGTCACTCCGCTCCGAATGGGTACCTAACACTACATGTAGTTAGGCGGCTGGGTAATGCGTGGAACCCACAAAGCCGTGGCCTGTGAATGCTGCATCACTTGCCAACAGATCATATGTCATGGTCTTTGGACGCAACTATCTTCTGCATAGAAGGTGCGTCTGTATAGATAAGATAAATAAATTAGGTAAATCTTCATACACGTACACCACTCACACAGGTAAAAACTCACACAGGTACACCACTCACACAGGTACACCACTTACACAGGTAAACCACTCACACAGATAAAACCTTCATACAGGTACTCCACTCACACAGGTAAATCCCTCTCACAGTTACACACACATTAAGGTCTGTCCTCGACATGCTAACCTGTTGCGTACCTCCCCCATGTTACCTTGTAAACACCTGGCTCTAGTTTTGTGCACAGATCAGCAACTTGTGCTAGTTTGTGTTTGCTGTAACAAAACATATGGGCGTTTGGTGTATAACAAGCTCAGGCTTTGTACAATATGGCCAAGAAGCTATGGTTTTGTACAATATGGCCAGGAAGCTAGGGTTTTGTATAATGTGGCCAGGAAGCTGGGGTTTTGTATAATATGGCCAGGATGCTAGAGTTTTGTACAATGTGGCCAAGAAGCTATGGTTTTGTACAATATGGCCAGGAAGCTAGGGTTTTGTATAATGTGGCCAGGAAGCTGGGGTTTTGTATAATGTGGCCAGGAAGCTGGGGTTTTGTATAATGTGGCCAGGAAGCTGGGGTTTTGTATAATATGGCCAGGATGCTAGAGTTTTGTACAATGTGGCCAAGAAGCTATGGTTTTGTACAATATGGCCAAGAAGCTATGGTTTTGTACAATATGGCCAGGAAGCTAGGGTTTTGTATAATGTGGCCAGGAAGCTGGGGTTTTGTATAATATGGCCAGGATGCTAGAGTTTTGTACAATGTGGCCAGGAAGATAGGGTTTTGTATAATCTGGCCTTAAGACAGTCCTACCAACGGCGATGTGCTCTTATTACTACACCAGTGTATTTTTTTTCGCAAATCGCAACCCTCACTTCCCTGAAGTAGTTTCGAAATAACCCGACCCCCGATCCTTCAACTTGTATTTCCTGGCCAGTAATGTCAAAGTGTGCCAGATAAGCGGAGATAATCTGCGCTTAAAAAATAGTAGTTGGCCATAAGTCTATCCGGCATGTTATTTATTTATGAAGTGTAGAGTTATCTCCCACTGTTATTTCATGGGGAATAACCCAAACACCGGAAACAAGGACAAGGTACTTAACTCCAATGACACCATAAACCGTGTCAAGTCGAATTGACCCCATCCACCATTTCTCAGACCATCGCTCCCTGCCCCAGGTACATTTCATTCGGACCATCACTTCACAGTTAGATACATGTACTTCCGTATCTCCATCTCACTATTATTACACAATGTTTGGTGGTTTTAAAATGTTTATTTCGCCGACACACATTTTAAACAACAGTCTGACTGACACAGAGGCAGAATATACATACACATTTGAAACACTTTCATATAGCTTCTGCCGCGTGCTTACAGATCTAAAACATCTGGTTTGGTAGTATCAAGTGAGTAATACGTACACACAAAACAACTTGTTATAGTCTGCTGCATACGCTTTGGAACAAAACCTTTTAAAAATATTTATGTCCTATGTGCCAGATGTGTTAGACTCTGAGATGTCAGGTTGGTTAGACTCTGAGATGTCAGGTTGGTTAGACTCTGAGATGTCAGGTTGGTTAGACTCTGAGATGTCAGGTTGGTTAGACTCTGAGATGTCAGGTTGGTTAGACTCTGAGATGTCAGGTTGGTTAGACTCTGAGATGTCAGGTTGGTTAGACTCTGAGATGTCAGGTTTGTTAGACTCTGAGATGTCAGGTTTGTTAGACTCTGAGATGTCAGGTTTGTTAGACTCTGACACTGAACACACTATTTGTACGACGGCTTTGCTCTATAAGTAAAAGTAGCGGCTAACTGTAACTAAATCTAACATTTCAGACCGCCCGTGTTAGGTCCAATCCCCTTCCCCACCCACCCACCCACCCTTAACCACACACACAACATACACATCCAGGCGCCGGTTATCGACTCAACTCGTTACATTAGATTCATTAGATCAACTGGAATGTTTTAAAAAAAACTGTCATCAGGACCGCACGTGAAGCGTAAGGCCTCGTTGTTAGGGCTCGTGTTGTGGTTGTATTGACTCCATGCTCGTGTAACTAACAGTGAGCCAGCTACTGCACCCGGCCTCAGCCGCGCACGTTGAACAAAGCGAAGCCACGTTAACATAGTAGGACGTGTGTCTTTAACGTAACAGTAACATTCAGGAGAAACATCCATAACATGTAGCATTTCTCTAGTGCTACCCCACAATTTAACATTTCTCTATTGCCAGCCCTCTAACACTTTTCTAGTGCTACCCCTCAATTCAACATTTCTCTAGTGCTACCCCTCAATTTAACACTTCTCTAGTGCCAGCCCTCTAACACTTTTCTAGTGCTACCCCTCAATTCAACATTTCTCTAGTGCTACCCCTCATTTCAACATTTCTCTAGTGCTACCCCACAATTTAACACTTCTCTAGTGCCAGCCGCTAACACTTTTCTAGTGCTACCCCTCAATTCAACATTTCTCTAGTGCTACCCCTCAATTAAACATTTCTCTAGTGCTACCCCACAATTTAACACTTCTCTAGTGCCAGCCCTGTAACACTTTTCTAGTGCTACCCCTCAATTCAACATTTCTCTAGTGCTACCCCTCAATTCAACATTTCTCTAGTGCTACCCCACAATTTAACACTTCTCTAGTGCCAGCCCTCTAACACTTTTCTAGTGCTACCCCTCAATTCAACATTTCTCTAGTGCTACCCCTCAATTCAACATTTCTCTAGTGCTACCCCACAATTTAACACTTTCTCTAGTGCCAGCCCTGTAACACTTTTCTAGTGCTACCCCTCAATCACATTTCTCTAGTGCTACCCCTCAATTCAACATTTCTCTAGTGCTACCCCTCAATTTAACATTTCTCTATTGCCAGCCCTCTAACACTTTTCTAGTGCTACCCCTCAATTCAACATTTTCTCTAGTGCTACTTCTGAATTTAATATTGCTGAAGTGCTACCTGGGATGGTCGTCCAGCTTCCACCCACCCCTCTCCACCCTCGCCCAATGACCGGGCCTACCTGTGGCTTGTGTCCTGTTCCACTGTTATTTCTCACCTTACCCCGCCTGCATGTGATCTACTTAGCACCTGGTTATAACGACTGCGTACGAGCGCATTAAACGGTTAAGTCCTGGGAGCACTTGGGTGAAGCATTACAATAGACGGTTAATAGAATAGACGGCCAACATAGTATATGGTAGACAGCCATCAAAGAATATAGTCAACGGCCAACATTGAATATAGTGGACGGCCAACATAGAATATAGTCGACGGCCAACATAGAATATAGTCGACGGCCAACATAGAATGTAGTCGACGGCCAACATACTATATAGTTTGACCGCCAATGTAGTTTACGACCCATTAGAATAGACGCCAGACATTACAGACGGTCTATATCACAGTACAGTAGTACGGTATTTGTTTCCAGGAAGCATCCTAATAAAATGATCTTTAAAGCCTGAAAGTGGTTATTACATTGTTCCCTGGAATATGGCGACCACTAACACCCACCCGCTAAGTTGATGTAAGCCATGTAAGCGAAGTGAAACACATTGTAATGACTGTCAACATACATAATTCCCGTAATGGATGTAATGATTTCTTTGGATGTAATGCTAATTTGTTCAATAGTGCGCACCTAAAATTACTGCACCAAATATAACTCTTTTCGAACGTTCCGCATAAAATTGTTCAATATGATAATAAATGAATCAACGTCAAATAAAAATAAATAAAATAAATGAAAGTTCTGTATTACGTTATTTTTTAATATGATGTGTATTTATTTTGAAAACTTCCGTCATTTTTGACGGGTGATACGCTAGTAATGTATATAATGCTGGTGTTTATAAGTACAAGAATATGAGCCTTTCACTTATTGAATAGATCACGTGACTATGCTTGTATCCTCCGACCGCTACAGGCGTGACGTCATTGGGTTTAATATCATCATGGCTTCTGTTGATGGCCGTATCCATGGTTTCATGCATTCGAAGTTCAGAGGTTACTGCGTTTAATTCCTTGCCTTATGCTGCCCTGGCTTAAATTTTTCTCGGTGACTTTTTCCAGTAGCAGATGTAATATTAATAGGATGGGAGTTACTAATTATTTACCACAACAAGATTTTCCCCTACATAACAGACTCAAAGCATCATCTAAACACATAATATCAACATCGCCTTTATCAACAAAGCATCAACATTTATACATCTCCCCCATCTTAACATTCCTACATCAGCACCCCCCCCCCAAACATAAGAGCGCCCCTACCACAGAGCAGTGTCCCCCCCCTCCCCAACTCGCAGCATCCGACTCCATAACCACTGGCTTGAAGTTAACTTCCCCCATTACACTACCTACACCCACACACACACACACACACACACACACCTTTCATTTCCATTTTCTATTCATCCGTTCCCCAACACACCGGGTCTCCATCGTGTATTTAGTGTACCACCAGCATCAGTGGCAAGAGATTTTTGCCACATTATGAGCCGTTGAGTCACAGGCCTCCATTTACAGGGGCGTCTCTTTTGCGCCGTTAGTTAAATCATTAAACCTTGAAACACCAGATGATAGAAGAACAAAGAGTAACACCATTAGTTAAATCATTAAACCTTGAAACACCAGATGATAGAAGAACAAAGAGCAACACCATTAGTTAAATCATTAAACCTTGAAACACTATAGGTTAGAAGAGCAAAGACCAAAGACGTACTAATACATAAAGGCAATTAATTCTAACTTTGGAAACAATACGAAGATTATAATCTAATATTTCTAATACAACCCTCAGATAGACATGGGGATTAAAAAAAAACACTTTTCTTATTCCGTATGCAAGTACAAACACACACAAATTATTGTTCTTCGCGTCCGGAATTCGGGCGTGGTATGATGTATGGGTTATGGTATGATGTATGGGTTGTGGTATGATGTATGGGTTGTGGTATGATGTATGGGTTGTGGTATGATGTATGGGTTGTGGTATGATGTATGGGTTGTGATATGATGTATGGGTTGTGGTATGATGTATGGGTTGTGGTATGATGTATGGGTTGTGGTATGATGTATGGGTTGTGGTATGATGTATGGGTTGTGGTATGATGTATGGGTTGTGGTATGATGTATGGGTTGTGGTATGATGTATGGGTTGTAGTATGATGTATGGGTTGTGGTATGATGTATGGGTTTTGGTATGATGAATGGGTTGTGGTATGATGTATGGGTTTTCTAAGGCCTAAGGGAACACTGAAAACAAACATCTTATCAACATTTAAAACTCTAATAAAAACGCAAGACTAGACATAAAGCCATGGATAAGCGTAGGATGCAATAATATTCTGCATAGAAGAAGCGCCTGTAATAGATAAAATAAGAAGACAAGATAGATTAAATGCAGACGTTTGCTTAGCTTAGCTTAATCAAAATTTATTTGTGGGGTCGCATTAGTTGCTTTTTCATTCTTGCTTAAAAATCACAATGAATATATGACTTGAAGCCGAAATACTTGTAATCTGTTTTGTTTATGTCTTAAATATTTCGAAGAAAACCAAAAAAATGGCGTTACTTAGAACAGAAAGAACAGTAAACAGACGACAAATGAGAACGAGGCTCTACAAAATTTCACCGCCTTTGTGGTGACGTCACGTAATGTCTTTTGGCATTTGCTCTGAATTGTTCCATCAGGTTGAGCAAACCTCGTGCTCTGCAGTGAGTTTTTAAGATGACGGCATGCCAGAGGCGTGGGCGAAAAGGGGGGGGGGCTGGTGGGAATGTTTGTGTGTGTGTGGGGGTGGGTGGGTCGCAGGTTTTAAGGGTGCGAATGAAGTAAATCGTAGTAAATGTATGAGTCAAGATAAGAGAGATCCTACTATTCTAAAAAGCGTTTGCTGGGGGAGGGGATGGATGGGGATGTACTGGCATCTCTGATGTCATCTCATCACTCTTCACTTGAGATCTTTAACTCCCCCCCCCCACACACACTCATACTTTCTCATTTGTAAATATCTGATTCCTGGGACTTTTGCTTCATCTCGTACCTTTCTCCGCTGATTACCCCCCTCCTCCTCCCGTGCACACCAAATTCACCCCCTCCCCAACTCGAATGTTGTTGCTGGCTCATCTCCCTGTCACAGAGCGCTATGTCAGCCCCCACCTTAGAGGTGAGCGCCATCTTGTTCATCTCGTTCATATATATAGTACTTTTGACAATAGTATTAACGGGAGACAATCCATCGTACGGACATACGTATCATTTGCACCTGAAAGAAAATCCTGGGTCGCGGTTCGTGCAAGCACCCAGGTCTTTAATGATTTAATAGTTATTGGTATTCTATAACGTAAGTAAGCAGATTACACTAAATAACACTAAGAGATATAATACAAAATTACAAAACTCGCACCGCTAATGTGATACTTCTTAAAAATTATTATTGATTCCTTTGCAATTTTCAAATCATTTAAAGTGGCAAACGCGTTAAATAATTTACCGTTAAAAAATAGTTGTAGCGCGATCATCATTTTTAAATAACAAAAAATTTGAAGGCAAAGTCTTTACTATTTGATAAGTAATGAACAAAGTTTAGACATTTAGAAGATCTATCAAACTGGCCAGACCTATTTTTCTGACAAAACCTATACTTCTGACAAGACCAGGCTGACAAGACCTTTCAGACTGACAAGACATATGAGACTGACAAGACCTATCAGACTGACAAGACCTTTCAGACTGACAAGACATATCAGACTAACAAGACCTATCAGACTGACATGAAATATCAGGATGACAAGACCTATCAGGGTGACAAGACATATCAGACTGACATGACCTATCAGACTGACAAGACCTTTCAGACTGACAAGACATATCAGACTAACAAGACCTATCAGACTGACATGAGATATCAGGATGACAAGACCTATCAGGGTGACAAGACATGTCAGACTGACATGACCTAACAGACTGACATGACCTATCAGACTGTTATGACCTATCTGGCTGAAAAGACATATCCGACTGACATGACCTAACAGACTGACATGACCTATCAGACTGTTATGACCAATCTGGCTGACAAGACCTATCAGACTGACATGACCTATCAGACTGACATGACTTTTCGACTCACATGACCTATCAGACTGACATGACCGATCAGACTGACATGACCTATCAGACTGTTATGACCATCTGGTGACAAGACCTATCAGACTGACATGACCTAACAGACTGACATGACCTATCAGACTGACATGACCATCAGACTGACATGACCTATCAGACTGACATGACCTATCAGACTGACATGACCTATCAGACTGACATGACCTTTCAGACTGACATGACCTTTCAGACTGACATGACCTATCAGACTGACATGACCTATCAGACTGACATGACCTATCAGACTGACATGACCTATCAGACTGACATGACCTATCAGACTGACATGACCTATCAGACTGACATGACCTATCAGACTGACATGACCTATCAGACTGACATGACCTATCAGACTGACATGACCTATCAGACTGACATGACCTATCAGACTGACATGACCTATCAGACTGACATGACCTATCAGACTGACATGACCTATCAGACTGACATGACCGATCAGACTGACATGACCTATCAGACTGACATGACCGATCAGACTGACATGACCTATCAGACTGACATGACCTATCAGACTGACATGACCTATCAGACTAGACCTTCCTACCGTTGATATCAATTATCTTGACTACCTCCCTAATCTCGGAGTGATATCAATTCCTGGAATTCCGTACCCACATCTTCGCCTGCCCCTGACATCTCATAATCTAAATCAGTGGTTCCCAAACTTTTTTTACCAGTGGACCCCTTTTATAGTCAAAACTTGCCCACGGACCCCCCAAGTGAAAACGCTACATAAATGTATAGTATAAAAATTTACTAATTTAAAAAACAACATTTTGTTGAAGAATTACTTATTTAAATTAAACTTGTTACATTTAAAAAATATTAATGACTTGGATGAACTCGATGAGATTTTAATAATTTTATGAGTGTATTAATGTCCGACTCAATGTTTGTGAGTAGCAAACACAAATCCCCACGACCACTAATTTCTTGCCGGTTTCTTTTGTTTGTGATGTGGTTCATGACGTCACTGAATCCACGTTCTTCCAAACAGGAAGACGGGAAAGCTGTCAACAACTTTTCTACAATAACCCATAATGCAGGATATAAAATTTGGGTCTCTTTTTTTGTAACCATAATTTGTGGTATCATTTTTCAAAAATTGGTTTAAGTTCCTCATTTGTGGATAATTCAATAAGTTGCTTCTGTATTAGTATGGATTCATCTATGTCTGGGATCTGTTCTGAGTTTGTCCCCGAGCAAAAGGGTTCAACACCCAGTCGGGAATATCAAAGTGAAGAAATTCTTCAAATCGTTGGTTCAGGTCTGCATGAAGAGCCATTAATTGTTGACAGTAGGCAAGCAAATCTTCATATCTATTTTTGCAATTTCGAAAGATTTGGAATCTGAGAACATTCTCCTGTCCCCAAGTTTTGTTAATACAGAAAAAGTTTTGCAACAAACGCAAATATTACGTTTTTAGTTTTGATGAAATTTAGTAACCTTGTAGTTTCAAATTAGTTTCGTTAAATTTGGCAAACAAATCTGTCATGTAGGCTGTGTAATTTTTTGAGTTAATTAAATTTTGTCTCAAATCATTGTCTTTGCCTTCCAGGAATTCCAGCACTGAATCAAAGAGAGTATAAAATTGATTTAAACATGCACTTTTAGATAACCAACGTACGTCTGTGAGAAGTGGTAAATAATTATAGTCTTCATCATTTTCCAAACAAAGTTTAGCAAATATCTCATTGAAGGAATCCTTTTGATTTTAGTAACTGCTCTAATGACATAATCTAGTGATCCATGCAAACGTTCACTAAGATTTTTACAACTAAATGATGTCGATGAATGACACAATGCACTGAACATACATGTGGTACAGTTTGTTTTCAGTATGCCAGAAAGCCTCGGTATCTTCCTACCATTGCCGGAGCACCGTCAGTAGAAACAAAAATGATATTAGTCAAGAGTATAGCTTTTTCATCGAAAAATATTTTTAATTCAATAAATAACATTTCACCTTTCGTATCTGTTTCCAAATATTTAACAAACAACAGTTTTTTGGCAAAATTGTTCTTCTTTTACAAATTTTACATGAGCTAAAAGTAAAGCCTAGTTTCCTGGTAAAGTGGACTCGTCTAGCTGTAGAGACAATTCAGATGTTTTTAAGTAATCACATAAAGAATTTTCAACACACTGAGCCATTTCGTTAATCCTTCTTTGGACTGAATTATTGCTCAGTGGATTTTTTTTGTGATGTCGAAACCTGGTTTGTGCAACACAGTGCTTATCACCTCACTTACAGCTGGTAAAACAAGTTCTTCACTATTCGTGTGTGGCTTTCCAGACTTTGCAATCAATAAAGAAATGTTATAAGACGCACGCAGTCCATTGTCATCTCACTTAGATGTTGTCCCTATGAGTTGTTGAAGTGATGGTGTTTTCAAATATGTTTCTTGGACTGCTTCGAAAAATCGTTAAATCTTTATCTTTGTTATCACTATGGATTTTCATTAAATGTTTCTTAAGCTTGGAAGATTTCATAGAATAATTCGGCAAAGTTTTATTTCACAGAAGACACATTGGTGAAATACTATTTCCTGGTGATGAAATAAAGCCCTACTTCAAATATTCAACACTGTACTGTCTACATTTTTTGTTTGGATCACTCATCTTTTCAAAAAGGCACAAACATATAAAAAAAATTATATATAAATGTTTTATTTGAAACGGTTACTTAACTATTAATTATCAACGTTTTCAATGGAATGCTGCAGTAAAACCCTTTAGAATTATTTGATGTGAGACGGAAGGATACAATTCTATTTAATTTTTTTTTCTCAAAAACTTACGATCCCTTGTGAGTTTTATTATTTTTAAAAATTAACTTTAAGGTATTACTATATTGAAAATGTGAAACATATTGTTTTCAAAAGATATAAACTGTATCAAATATTAAATATATTTACGTTCAAAAGTAAACTATCTGATAACAACACAAAATTCAACGTTATCAAAACTTCCAACCAACAATATTAAACTTCTTTTAGCCTAATATTGGGAAAATTAGTTTATACACTTCGTATCAGCATTACATAAAGATAAATTGTCGATTGAATGTAGGACTCTAAAAAATGTTATCATAATATATTTTAAATATTTTAAAATATTATTTTGCTTTCTCTCTAAAGAGGTGTTTGGTCAAATTTTGAATTTTAGAAAAAGACTTTTTGCTGACTCGATCATGTATTTTTAATCGTCCAATCATATCAAATGTATTATCAATGGAAAGCTGTCGGTAAGTCATAAAGATAAATATGACTTACCGACACGTCAAAATTTACCCAACCCTGCAATCATCGTCATTTCCGTTAAATGATTGTATTTTTATGACCTAGATATAGTATAGGGTCTCCGCCTTTCTCACGCATCAAAATTGACATACCATTCAAATAACCAAGCATTTTGATTGGTTACAGCAGTAGAAGTATCGTACTTTTTTCTTTTTCTAGGTCAAACAACTTTATTTTACTCAGGATCTGAAAAACTACAGTATTCATTGTTCTTTATTTTTATTTCCGTAATAATTAAAAATAAAACATAATTTTATTATTTTTATACTAAACCTTCTGCGGACCCCCTGACGTTGTTCAGAGACCCCCAAATCAATTTTAATTTTCCACGGACCCCCTGAACGGTTCCGCGGACCCCTGGGGGTCCGTAGGGACCACTTTGGGAACCACTGATCTAAATTAACGTTTTTTTGTTGTTGTTGGTTCCTACAAGGCAGACTGCTCCCCGATTAGCTGGAGTTAAGCCAGGTGAGATAACCTTTGTCCATCCGTGGAACTCTCCTCTCTACCCGGTATAAAACCGCCAGTGTTTACAGCGTCTATTCCCAGATCGGTATTTGATGCTGTTATCATAATTTTATGTAAAGGCTTAAGGAAATACACCAGTACCCCCCCCCCTTTAAAATCTGGCATTAGAATATGCTAATATTAAAATTACCAACACCAAAGAAAAGGTGATAACATAGCGTCGTGGGTATATGTGGTGCTCTTTGTCAGTGCTTCTCAAAGTGGTGATCCGCGAATTTGTTTTTTTTTCCACAATACGCTAATAAATGGAAGAAATAACAGGAAATAAAATACATTTTGCTACCATGTAAGTACAAGGAAAATAATGCACCGGTCCCTGGTGCAATGGAAAAAATTCCTGCCGGTCCGCCATACTAAAAATCTTGAGAAGCACTGCTCTATGTAACTATGTGACGTTGATGTAACGTATGTGTGATAATATTGGGATGGTGCATACATGATGACTTAGTGATGGTACATGATAACTTAGTGATGGTACATGATGACTTAGTGATGGTACATGATAACTTAGTGATGGTACATGATGACTTAGTGATGGTACATGATGACTTAGTGATGGTACATGATGACTTGGTGATGGTACATGATAACTTAGTGATGGTACATGATAACTTAGTGATGGTACATGATGACTTAGTGATGGTACATGATGACTTAGTGATGGTACATGATAACTTAGTGATGGTACATGATGACTTAGTGATGGTACATGATGACTTAGTGATGGTACATGATGACTTAGTGATGGTACATGATGACTTAGTGATGGTACATGATGACTTAGTGATGGTAGATGATGACTTAGTGATGGTACATGATAACTTAGCGATGGTACGTACATGAACAATGAATAGTAGCGTTATTTTGACACGTTTCGTTTAGGCAAACTGCCCTTAGCCTTTAGCCAACTGTGAACATAACGGGTCAAACTGCCCTTAGCCCTGCTTACTCTATCACGTCAGGCATGTCGGGTGTATCATATGACATCAATTATCTAACGTAAGATAAATTATATTTTATTCGTCTCTATAACCTTGTATCTAAGCCGACCATTCTGTCACTGTTCTCTCACAGCCGACCATTCTGTTACTGTTCTCTCACAGCCGACCATTCTGTCACTGTTCTCTCACAGCCCACCATTCTGTCACTGTTCTCTCACAGCCGACCATTCTGTCACTGTTCTCTCATAGCCGACCATTCTGTCACTGTTCTCTCACAGCCGACCATTCTGTCATTGTTCTCTCACAGCCGACCATTCTGTCACTGTTCTCTCACAGCCGACCATTCTGTCACTGTTCTCTCACAGCCGACCATTCTGTTACTGTTCTCTCACAGCCGACCATTCTGTCACTGTTCTCTCACAGCCGACCATTCTGTCACTGTTCTCTCACAGCCGACCATTCTGTCATTGTTCTCTCACAGCCGACCATTCTGTCACTGTTCTCTCACAGCCCACCATTCTGTCACTGTTCTCTCACAGCCGACAATTCTGTCACTGTTCTCTCACAGCCGACCATTCTGTCACTGTTCTTTCACAGCCGACCATTCTGTCACTGTTCTCTCACAGCCGACCATTCTGTCACTGTTCTCTCACAGCCCACCATTCTGTCACTGTTCTCCCACAGCCGACAATTCTGTCACTGTTCTCTCACAGCCGACCATTCTGTCACTATTCTTTCACAGCCGACAATTCTGTCACTGTTCTCTCACAGCCGACCATTCTGTCACTGTTCTCTCATAGCCGACCATTCTGTCACTGTTCTCTCACAGCCGACCATTCTGTCATTGTTCTCTCACAGCCGACCATTCTGTCATTGTTCTCTCACAGCCGACCATTCTGTCACTGTTCTCTCACAGCCGACCATTCTGTCACTGTTCTCTCACAGCCGACCATTCTGTTACTGTTCTCTCACAGCCGACCATTCTGTCACTGTTCTCTCACAGCCGACCATTCTGTCACTGTTCTCTCACAGCCGACCATTCTGTCACTGTTCTCTCACAGCCCACCATTCTGTCACTGTTCTCTCACAGCCGACAATTCTGTCACTGTTCTCTCACAGCCGACCATTCTGTCACTGTTCTTTCACAGCCGACCATTCTGTCACTGTTCTCTCACAGCCGACAATTCTGTCACTGTTCTCTCACAGCCGACCATTCTGTCACTGTTATTTCACAGCCGACCATTCTGTCACTGTTCTCTCACAGCCGACCATTCTGTCACTGTTCTATCACAGCCTACCATTCTGTCTCTGTTCTCTCACAGCCGACCATTCTGTCACTGTTCTCTCACAGCCGACCATTCTGTTACTGTTCTATCACAGCCGACCATTCTGTCTCTGTTCTCTCACAGCCGACCATTCTGTTACTGTTCTCTCACAGCCGACCATTCTGTCTCTGTTCTCTCACAGCCGACCATTCTGTTACTGTTCTCTCACAGCCGACCATTCTGTCACTGTTCTCTCACAGCCGACCATTCTGTCACTGTTCTCTCACAGCCGACCATTCTGTTACTGTTCGCTCACAGCCGACCATTCTGTTACTGTTCTCTCACAGCCGACCATTCTGTTACTGTTCGCTCACAGCCGACCATTCTGTTACTGTTCTCTCACAGCCGACCATTCTGTTACTGTTCTCTCACAGCCGACCATTCTGTCTCTGTTCTCTTCCATGGCGTTGTGTGGAAACTCGGTGTCATTATCGTCTAACAGTCGCATCAGTAAAGTGTCATAATGAATTAACAGACAACTGCACCTTGAATCAGCCAGCTATGTGCACTGAATGGGATAAGGTAAAGATGTGCATTGAATGGGATAAGATAGAGATGTGCATTGAATGGGATAAGATAGAGATGTGCGTTGAATGGGATAAGATAGAGATGTGCATTGAACGGGATAAGATAAAGATGTGCATTGAATGGGATAAGATAGAGATGTGCATTGAATGGGATAAGATAGAGATGTGCATTGAACGGGATAAGATAACGATGTGCATTGAATGGGATAAGATAAAGATGTGCATTGAATGGGATAAGATAAAGATGTGCATTGAATGGGATAAGATAGAGATGTGCATTGAATGGGATAAGATAGAGATGTGCATTGAAGGGATAAGATAAACGATGTGCATTGAATGGGATAAGATAAAGATGTGCGTTGAATGGGATAAGATAAAGATGTGCGTTGAATGGGATAAGATAAAGATGTGCGTTGAATGGGATAAGATAGAGATGTGCGTTGAATGGGATAAGATAAAGATGTGCGTTGAATGGGATAAGATAAAGATGTGCGTTGAATGGGATAAGATAGAGATGTGCGTTGAATGGGATAAGATAAAGATGTGCGTTGAATGGGATAAGATAGAGATGTGCGTTGAATGGGATAAGATAGAGATGTGCATTGAATGGGATAAGATAAAGATGTGCGTTGAATGGGATAAGATAGAGATGTGCGTTGAATGGGATAAGATAAAGATGTGCGTTGAATGGGATAAGATAAAGATGTGCGTTGAATGGGATAAGATAAAGATGTGCGTTGAATGGGATCCTAATAGAGAATTTTGGTTTAGTTTTAATCTATTGTTAAATCACGAGTATATCGAGGATTTGTCATAAATATTTGGGCGCCAGACAAGGTCTGTTGGACTGCGACTTCTATGCGCACATCAGAAAAATATAAAGCGTGAAAGGGTCGCCATAACTTAGAAATACTGGACGAGACCCAATTGTCCCTGTCCCCCCCCCCTTGTGGAGGGAGCGAATGCCCAGATGGAAGAGTGACTTTGGTTGGTAGGGAGTTAGACTCAAGAAAAAAAAAGTTGAGTTGAAAGACGTGCACAGATTTGAACATTGCCCCCATGTCAGTGTCACGTCTGCGCCTGCCCGCCAGTCGCTACTGTGACAGTAGCTGTCAGGACAAACAATCCCTCTAATTGCTGCTGCACCCAGCGGAATGTCGGGGGTTCTAAAGTCATTTTAAAAGACACTTTTGTAATAAGCTTTAGACAGTATAAAAATTGAAAGAAAATAAATAATAATTTAAATAATAATAACAAAATTTAAATAATAATAATAAAAAAAAGGGAATTAAAAAATAACACATACTCAAACTTAATAATTTAATAGCTCATTATTTAATTGTTTAAAGTTACGTATTTCCGTTCTTTTTGAAACAGCCATTATGTGAAGTGTTTATTTTGATTGTATTGACAAGTGTTAAGTTGTATTGTGCTCTTAACACAGTCATGTGCGCCGAGTCTTTAAAATCAATGATAATTTTATACAATACACTGACACATATCATTTGACACTGAAGTTTTGGTCCCTAACAAATGTCTCTTCTCATTTAAACAAAGGATACAGGGATTCATGTTCCAGGACCTTCGAAAATGAGCCCTCAATAGTCTCTCCTCCCACCCCCACCCTCTAGTGTCGTCACACCCGTGCGAAGCTGTCTTGACTTTAGTCGCCAAGTCGTGAAACCAGGTCAACGGTTAGTTCGATTTACGCTCTATTGAAACAGGCTTGTCTTCAATGCTAACGGTTCTTGCGTAAGGGATGAGAGGGGTGGAAGGGAAGGAGGGATAGGAGTGATGGGAGGAGTGGAAGAGATAGGGGAAGGGAGGATGGGAGGGGTGGGATCGTGAAAGTACAAGACATGGTATTGGAAAGTCTTAAATATTTTCTAAATCAGTGCATCTCAAAGTGGTGGTCCGCGGACCGGTGCCGGTCCGTGGGAAATCCGATGCCGGTCCGCAGAAGTTACAAAGAAAGGACATTTCGCTACCACTTCAGTACATGCAAAATAGTTCACAGGTCCCTGGTGCAATGGAAAAAATTCCTGCCGGTCCGCAATACTAAAAAGTTTGAGAAGCACTGTTCTAAATCACAAGAAAGTATCGCCTGGCTGTCTTCATCAGCATACACTACACAAAAAGTAGGGCATAATATGTGAGGTATTATTACACCGGGGGATTGGGGGGTAATTACAGAGGTTTAATGTAAATTTGAGGGTTGGTTGGGGGGGGGGTGTTATCAAAAGGGATTTAATCCGCGCAACGGCCGCTTGTTGCCACTCCAGATCTCTAGTGCCCACTTCAACCAATCCCCGTAATTCATCCACTGTAACCAGTTTACAGCGTGCGTTGTCGAGACGCCCCGGTTAGGATGTTAAAAGACGCCCCTGTTAGGATCTTAAGTTCGTTGTCAAGACGCCCCTGTTAGGATCCTAAGTTCGTTGTTAAGGCGCCTCTGTTAGGATCTTAAGTTCGTTGTCAAGACGCCCCTGTTAGGATCCTAAGTTCGTTGTTAAGGCGCCTCTAATAGGATCTTAAGTTCGTTGTCAAGACGCCACTGTTAGAATGTTAAGTTCGTTGTTAAGACGCCACTGTTAGAATCTTCAGGTCTTGTTGGTCCTCTTTGACAAGCGGCAGTGGTCCGCAGTGTACCCATCTACCATCACAGAAAACTCTACAAAGGATTCTAGTTTTTTTTATTATTTTTCCGTCTCGACAAGTTCTATTTTTCAAGTATTTCCGCCTAGGCGTAAACCTATCCTTGTTTGAGGATCCCTGATGAAGATTTGACGTCGGATATCACTTAACGTATGAAGATTAGCGGTGTGTGTGTGGGGGGGGGGATTGGTGGGATGGCAGGATGGTCGCCAAGATGTAATTTGATCCGTTTAAAGTCAAATAACGCGACTTTAAAAAAATATGTTTTTAATATATGATTTAAAAATGAAACTAGAAATCTTGGCTCAGTCGCCGCACGGGAAAAATAAGACTCAAATTGGATAAATCTGATGTGTAGGTGTTCTGGGGGGAGTACATAAGTTAGTCAGTGCTTGAAATAAGCTGAAATAGTAGTATGTGAAGGATATGAATGGACACAAACAGGTTAGCTATCTTATAACCTATTCGTTGAACCCAAGGTGTCCGAATAAGCAAGAGCAAAGTAGTAATAATAATACATATGACAATTAATTCTTACTTGGAAATACAACACAAAGATAATCTAATACAATCCTCAGATAAACACAGGGACAAAAACACTTTTCTTATTCCGTATGCAAGAACAAACACATACAAATTCTCGTTCTTCCCGTCTGGAATTCGGACGTGGAATGGGTTGCCTGAAGAAACCAGGAAAGCCAACACTTTATTAACATTTCAAACTCTAGTAACAATGCAATAAATCCTGGACAAGCGTAGGATGCAATAATCTTCTTTATAGAAGGTGCGTCTGTGATAGATAGGAATGTTTAAATTGCAAATAATTCTATCGTGTCAACGATTTCAAAACTCAGCCAATGTTCACACCAATTACAGTACATCTACTTTACATGGATCCAGATGACCCCCACCTGCTTCTCTATTCGGAGAAGTCATTCAAGGAGTCTCAAAACCTCATAATTTTTATCAACTAATTGGGATTTTTGTAGACGGTGATGTTGTCACGAGGAAGTTAGTCGGGAATTATGGAATGCGATAATCCTTTCCATGCTTAAGGTGAGGCTGAAACTAAAGTATTTTCCAAAACCCTATTCACAACGGTGACGTATTTGTAAGTCTTAAAACTGCTAACCCGCAGGCGTTTTCCCCGTGGATCCAAGTGGCGTGATAGATAGCGAGGTGGCCAATTTGCCTGACAAAAAGCTTATCCAATTTAAAATAGTGGGGACCACTGGACTATTAAAACTAATAAAAATGCAAGACTAGACATAAAACATGGATTAGCGTAGGACGCAATAATCTTCTGTATAGAAAAGCGTCTGTTACAGATAAGAATTTTAAATTACACAAGTGTTTTGAAGACGAATTATTATGATCTGCTATAGTTTTAATCTCCCCTAAATTATCATTGATGTCCATCACTCTATTTTTATTGCTTTTAAACAGATCTTCTGGCCAGCTACTTTCTGCCAATGGACGTCTTGGACGGGGACTTGATCCAAAACCCTTCAGGTCTGGCCTCCAGGGTGTATGGTGACCCCGAGCTGGTCCAGGGCGTCAACGAGATGGCGCTGAAGCTCGACGGCCGATCACAGTGGATCCGTGTCAGTGGACCTGACCACAAGACTGAATGTTTTGGAGACCTGGCCCACTGCCCAACAGGTACTGAAGGGAGGGAAGTTTGGGAGCTGTGTTTAGGGATGTAATGCTAACAAGTTCAGCCTGGCCCACTTCCCAACAGGTACTGAAGGGAGGGAAGTTTGGGAGCTGTGTTTAGGGATGTAATGCTAATAAGTTCAGCCTGGCCCACTGCCCAACAGGTACTGAAGGGAGGGAAGTTTGGGAGCTGTGTTTAGGGATGTAATGCTAACAAGTTCAGCAGAGCAGTGCTTCCAAGTTCTTAATTTTGATGAATCATTTTGAGGCATGTGTCATCCATATGAGGCCCGTGTCCATATTAGGCATGTGTCCATACGAGCCATGTGCCCATACAGGGGCTTCTCTCCATAATGTAGCAGAAACAAATGCCCAGTTGATTTTCCTTTAAAAAAGAAAATTAAATTTTTTAAAATTGTGCTTGTTTTAGGGGAGGGAGAACTGATGGTAGTGTTCAAAGATCACCGGTTTGAGAAGCACTGATGAAGGGAACTTTTTAAATCCCTTATATTAACTTTGAAATCTTGTCTGTCGTCGTCTCTTCGTACGTCCGTACGTCGGGCGGAAAAAGAAAAGTAAAAAATGACCCACTTCCAGTGATGCCATCGAGCTGAAATTTGGCACACAGACTTGTGTCACCTAACAATGCATTGTATCAAAATTTCAGATCGATCGAACTTACCTTAATTAAATTAATGCATTTTTAGTTTATCTATATAAAACTATATGTAGCAGTCGCTATTGTTTACATTTTACGGGTCACTTGACTTGACACCAGCCATCGGTGACAACATCTCGTGTTTTAACCAGGTGGAATTCACTCAGTTTCAGGCTGTAAATGTTTGTCGTGATGGAAAATAATCAATACTTTAATTTATGTCTCCTATATAAGGGATTTATAGTCAAAAACTTTGTTTTTACGGGGTTTTTTATTTTAAAAATGTTGTTTTTAAATACTTGTGGTTTTTGAGAAAGTCAAATGTGGGACATAAATCAACAAAACCTATTTCCTATTTTTGTTCTATTTCAGGCTACTATGTAGGCCTCTGGGTCCAGTTCCAATCCCCCACTGACCAGAAAGCTGTGTACATGTCCAATGGTGGCCACAGTGCCGATGGACATGGAATCGCCATGAGCTACTCTAAGAGAGGCCTGGAGTTTGTCTTCAAGGGGAAGGACGGCAAGGAGTGGAGGGTCACGGGCAAAGATGTGCTGCCTGGCGTGTGGTACCATGTGGCAGCCTCCTGGGCCAAAGATAAAGGTATTAATGTTTATTAGTTCAAGATAAATAATATGTACTTTGTAAGAGATAAATATATATTTTTGTAACCTTTAACTGGGCAGAATTTTTCCCATTTTCATCCCCCAAATGGGCAAGATGTTTTTTTTTACAATTTTATAGATATTTAGAGGTACATCAGTAAAAACACTATATCTTAGTTATTAGTGCAAATATTTAAATGAAATAAAAAGCTAACTAAACGGAAATTAATTCTCTTTTGATAATGTAACTTTTTATTCTTGTCATATCTTGTTTTTTTTTAATTAATCCATGTCTATGCAAAATTTAAAAAAAAAGGTCGAAAAAACGTTTTAAGAAGTCCAGACAAGCACTATTTACACTATTTACAAGCACACAAATATCCAGTCTGACTGAAAGATAGGATGTATGCATGATACTAACACTAATGTCGATACCGATATTTTCATCCAACTCAAAGTCCATTTCTCTCCACTCAATTTCTGTTAAATTTAAATCTGTTAATTCCCCTTCATCTCTTGAAGAATCCAAACCATCCATTTTAAAAACTAGAAAAAAAAATTTGAAATTTTTTTTGTTGAAAAAACCAACATATCAAAGAGAATACAAAGGGAAATATAGTGGAATATGTCCACAACAGAATAAACAGGAAATCACGTGCCGGAAGTCTCATGATTTAAAAAAAAATAAATAAATTATAACCAATGTTAGTACCGCCCAGTTTCGGACGTTTGCCCGTTTAAGAGATATGTTGGTTTTGGCTATTATTATTCCCAGTAAAAATCATATACCTAATAGTTTGACACATTAAATATAACCTTTATACTTTATATAGCTGTCTCCCTTGGGCCTACTCAACTAACCCATCCCTCTGTTGTTCCTGTACATAGCAGATAAAATTGACCATAAACACAAATATTGATTAAATCTTTGATAGCCCAAGACAGCATATTTAAGAATTTATGTAACAGCTTGTGTCAATACCGTGATGTTGTAAAGTAAATTATTTCATCAAATGTCCTTCCAGGCCTACACCTTTACATCAATGGCATGCAAGTGGCCCATCAGCTGGCCGCCAAGCAGACGGCAGCGTCCCCTGATGGAGGTCAGTACAAGGATTTTGTGATTGGCCGTTCCAATGACCGCACGGGCAGTCTGGGCACCATCCTTGTGGACGACTTCAATTTCATCTCAAGCTTCAAGTCCCAGCACGACATGAGAGAAGAAGGTGAGAGAATTAAATCTAAGCGTTTACTTGTTTACAATATACACAAGGGCTATTTAAAGTTCTTTGTTTATTAAAAATTATGGAATTTTCAAAAGTTGCACAGAGTTGGGAGAAAACAAACAAATTATTGCAGCTTTATACTAAAAGTAGATCAGTTTCATTACAAATCTCAAATTTTGTTAAATCTTTTAAAAAAAACATCTGTGTCTAGGAATTTTTGAGAAAGCATATCATTTTGTTTTTCTATTTTTAAATGATAAATATTGGATGTTAATTTAATCACATAATCAGTGACCATGTCATAACGCGCAGTGTTGACATTAAAGATTATTGACATGGAAATAAATTCAATTATTTCTGCTACTGAAACACCTCATAAACCCATTGATCCAAGTGTAAATATTTATTCTTCAATGTTTCAATCAAAGGGTCAGCATTCAACTATTACCTCCCCATGGACAGAGTCACGGGTGACAAGCTAGAGATGGTTGGTGGTGAGGCCAGGGTGTATGGCACGTTGCCAACAGTCCCGGGGAAAATTGGCCAGGCCGTCAGCTTCACGACCCGTGGGGAGTACGTTGACTTGGGCGACGCCTCCAAGAAATGCCTGGGGGATTTTGAAAAATGCAAAAATGGATTTTACATTTCGTTTTTCATTATGTAAGTGTCTGGAATCTGTCTTATTTTTGACATTTCCACTTCTAGGGATGAAGCTAATGAACAAAACTATTTTAAAAATTGAGAATGATGTTTTTAATTAAGTTCCTTGTAATGCCAAGTGTCACGGATTTTTGTTATATTCATTAATACTCTGAAACAGAAATAAGAATTTCAAAATTTAAATCAAGTTATTATAAAATCTTGAAAGGTAATCCCAATTTTAGGGGAATAGTTAATAAGATGCAGTTGAACCATTGTTACCATAAAAAAAGTATTGTAGCAAAAACAACCCAAGACAACACCAGACAACAACACCAGACAACACCACCAGATAACAACGCAAGACAACAACACAAGACAACAAACACCGGAAAACATATTATTTTGTTTTCCAATCTCCCAGGTTCAAACGTCTGGACAGTGAACGTAGCTTCATCTTCAGCTCTCCTCATGGCATGGAAATCTTTCAGGCAGGTTCTCAGCTGGCAGCATCCGCACAGGTAAACTGACAAGAATATCATCTAAATTAGGCTTCCAAAGTAGTTATAACTATTTCAAATGTTGATCATTTGGTTTCAGATTTTTAGCATTATTTAAGTGTTTTCTTTAGCCTATATTTGAATTTATATGCACATTTGGATTGAAAGGATCATAATTTTTTTAAATAAAACAAACCCGTAAAAACAAAGTTTTTGACTATAAATCCCTTATATACGAGACATAACTAACAGTATTGATTATGTTAAAACGCGACAAACATTTACAGACTGAATCTGTCTTAACTCCCCTTTGCTTTATAACCCGGGGGGGGTGGGGGGTGGGAGAGGGGAAAGGTCTGGTCACCAATCGCTGGACTGAGCTCACGTGACACGTAAAATGTAAACAAAAGCACACTGGTACATCGACGATGTTGCGTCAAGGCCCGAACGGAATTGTGACGTGAAAAACAAAAAAAACAAACCGTGAAATTGAATTACATATGCCGTATTGAGATAAACTAAAAATGCATTAATTTAATTACGGTACGTTCGAGCGATCTGAAATTTTGATACGATGCATTGTTAGGTGACACGAGTCCATGTGCCAAATTTCAGCTCGATGGCATCACGGGAAATGGGTCATTTTTTACTTTTGTTTTTCCGCCCGACGACAAACGACAGACAGAGTGACAGAGAGAGAGAGAGAGAGACGGCGGTGAAGTTAATATAAGGGATTTAAAAATGAGAGAAAATAAATTAAAATATTTTCCTTTTTTTTCCTTTTCTTTTAAAAAAATAGTTTTTAAAAAAAATTAAAAAATCCCTGAGTGGATGTTTCTATCCCACCCAATGATCCCAGAAATAATCACATCATTCTTACTTCTTTGATGTATTGTAGAGGAGATGTTATACAGTCTTCCTGAAAATATTGATTAAACCTTTGATAACCTAAGACATTATATTTAAGAATTTATGTAACAGCTTGTTTCAGTAGCGTGATGTTGTAAAGTAAATTATTTCATCTCAAAGAGTGATCGCAATCTCTGGGAGGTTCGCTACAACGGCCTGAACACGGGTACCTGGTACTTTGTTGAGGTCAGCTGGTCAGAGGGCGGAGGAATCTATCTGTACGTGGATGGCGTGGAAGTTGACAGACAGATCAGGGAGAGGTCCATCCGAGAGCCACGGATCACCACTGAGATGAAAGCTTTCATTGGGCGTAGCAATGATGCTGGACGCAGGGAACAGCTGGACAATGCAGAGCTGGACGAGATGAATATCTTCTATGGCACCAGGGAAATGCTTCAGGCTATAGGATTAATACAAACAGGTAACCAGAGACTTTTTGGTGGGGTAGTATTTGTCATGATTGTAATAGATGTTCAGTCTTAAAGAATTTCATTAAATATCAACTAAAAATATTTCCTAGTTAATATCAATAACATTTAAACAAATTTTTAGACCTGAAAAATTGTCTTACTTTATTATATTGTTTTAAAAGATTTGGCATGAATTTTATAGTAAATATACTTTATAAAAGACAAAAACCCTAAATATTTTAATTATTTTATATTATATTTGATTGAAAAGAATAAAAAGAAAATCACTTTATTTTTTTTCCAGAGGTTATGTGAATTTGTGTAATTTAATACGTATAATAAACATACTCACACAAATTATGTCTTATCTTTACGCAGAACGTCCTCTCAACTATTACATTAACTTTGAGGATGTCAGGGGGAACAGACTCATCCACGACAAGCTGCTCATCAACTTGATTGGCTCCCCTGTGCAGACTGATGGAAAAGTGGGAAGAGCACTTCAGCTGGATGGCAACAACGACTACGCCGACTTCAACGACCGCACCTCAGAGTGTATCGGCAACCTTGACCTTTGTCAGCAGGGCGCACTCTACTCCATGTGGATTCGTCCAGACAAGCTTAGAAATAACATGTACCTCCTGTCCACTGGAAACAATGGTGTCACTCTTAGATACAGGTGAGGGTCATTTTTAGACACAGGTGAGGGTCATTCTTAGACACAAGTGAGGGTCATTCTTAGACACAGGTGTGGGTCATTCTTAGACACAGGTGAGGGTCATTCTTAGACACAGGTGAGGGTCATTCTTAGATAAAGGTGAGGGTAATTTTTTGACACAGGGGAGGCTCATTTTTAGACAGGTGAGGGTCATTCTTGGTTACAGGTGAGGTTATTCTTATATACATATGATGGTCATTCTTAGATCCTGTATGCAAAAAAATTTTTTAATTATATTTTAAATAACTCACAAATTCAATAATCAAAACGCTTAAAAATCCAAACAATACTCTGAATTTTCAATAAAATAACATTTAATTTTAAATAGACCTTATAATAGTTCTTTTAAAATTGTCAGCTTTTTAATAAAACTCAAATTATGGCTAAGTTCTTACTCTGATTGGACAACTTTCTAACTCTTTTTTGGACAATTGATGTATGGCTCTTTGCATTTTTTTAAAAGCAAAAATGTAATAGAACACACAATTTTAACTATCAATTTTACTGAAGAAATATGTGTTGCATTACTTCTTTGGACATATTAAGTATTGAGAGGATGGGAGCTTAAAAAATTTGGTGGTGGGAAAAATGGTAAGTGAGGATAAATACAACCAATAATTCAAAATATTTAATTAGAATCAGTTTATTTAAATTTTGATTCATGTAATCCTATTATTAATATAAAAAAAAATGTAACTCTTTAGGAATGGAGCACTACACGCCTCGGCTGAAACTTCCACTAGGAAGTGGGAGACAACTACCTCAAACATTGAGGAAAACAAATGGCAATTTGTGGAAGTTTCCTTTCACCCTGACCGCGGCCTAAGCCTGTATATCAACAATGAACGAGTTGCAGAGGACACATCAGCCTCTGCAAGGACCGACCTGGCCACACCCTCACCGGAAAATAACAGGTGAATAAATTAACCAAATAATTAAATAGTTAACTGACTTCTTGAAAAAAAAGGACCCTTTCATTAATTATAAATCAATGCCAGCATTTTTATGGTTATGAAATGGTTATTTATGTTTAACTTGGAAATAGGTCACCGAATTCGGTCAATAAGTTTCTCTTGTCCCTGTCCAGATTTTACCTGGGGCGAGGCAATGCGGACATGTCCAACTCGCGGTACGCTGAAGCTACTTACGATGAGATGGACATTTGGCAGGCTGATAGGGAATACCTCACTGCCCATGAATACATACAGCGCAGTAAGTGGTTTAGCTGAGCAACCATCGGAAGGTCTATGTCTTTGTAGATTTGTATGATTGCTTGATGTCTCACCACAGTAAAGTGGGCCTAAATGATATAGCTTACAAAAAATGAGTATATCTCAATTATTCTTTGCTTTTGCTAAGAGAAACTTTTAATGGCCAATCTACGGTCATCTAGATAAAGTAATAAATTGGTGCAACTTTAAACAAAAAAATAATTAATTTAAAAATCTTGATTTCATTCCAGGTCGTCCACGTAATTTTTTGATTGACTTCGAAGAGTTGGTTGGTGGTGACAGAATCCGTCATCCAGATCTGAACATTATCCTCCAACAAGGACCTGTGCTCATTCCTGGAAAGGTAGACAGAAAAATAAAAGATGAGGATTAAACTAAAATAAATAATGTTTATTAAGAAAACTATTTCTAAATAAACTAGTTAGGAAAAGCTTTATTTTGACTCATGAAATATTTTTAAAAATTTTAAATTAAGTTTCACTTCATCAAAACAAGAAAATATTTCATGTATCATAAAAAAATTGTGATATTAGCTTAAACAAAACATAACATGAATAAGTTTGGGTGCAAAGTAATATTTTTTGCAGTTTTTATCAGATTTGATAACTTGATGAACAGTGGTTAATGGCAGAACAGGATAAACACTGGTTAATGGCAGAACACGATAAACACTGGTTAATGGCAGAACACGATAAACACTGGTTAATGGCAGAACACGATAAACACTGGTTAATGGCAGAACATGATAAACACTGGTTAATGGCAGAACACAATAAACACTGGTTAATGGCAGAACACGATAAACACTGGTTAATGGCAGAACACGATAAACACTGGTTAATGGCAGAACACGCTAAACACTGGTTAATGGCAGAACACGATAAACACTGGTTTATGGCAGAACACGATAAACACTGGTTAATGGCAGAACACGATAAACACTGGTTAATGGCAGAACACGATAAACACTGGTTAATGGCAGAACACGATAAACACTGGTTAATGACAGAACATGATAAACATTGGTTAATAAAAGAACATGGTAAACACGGGTTAATGACAACATGATAAACACCGGTTAATGATAGAACAAAATAAACACTGGTTAATGACAGAACATGCTAAACACTGCTAATGACAGGACATTAAACAAGATTTCCTAATGCCAACTCAATCATGTGCTTTATGCTTAAATTCTTATTTCCAGGTGAAAAATGCTTTAGAACTGAGTGGGCGCGGCCAGTATGCAGATTTAGGAAGAAGAAATGATGAGTGCATGACCAACCTGGCCTTGTGTACCCAGGGAATAACTGTTGCCGCCTGGATGAGGTTTGTCAACAAGTCAAGATCAGTTTGTCTCAAGATCAATTTGCCTGATCTTCTTATTTTTTAATTAGACATTAAAATATAAATTGGTTGGTTACAAGATTGAATACAGTTTGTCCAATAAAATTCAACTTAGACAACTTGGATTATCATAATTTTACATTAATTCTGAATTTCTCTATAGGTAATATGGATGGTATGTTGTAAATTGTTAAGGTGAATTAATGACTGTCAAGTTTTTATTTTCCTTGTCATTTTATCAACATACATAATTTGCTATGTATGTCACGTCCCGCCTGTCCTGTCCGTGACGCTACTAATTTTAGAAAGCAGCGCACCAAATTACTGCACCAAAAATAACTCTTTTTGAACGTTCCACATAAAATTGTGCAGTATGAAAATAAATGAATAAAATAAAAATAAATAAAATAAAGGAAAGTTCTGTATTAAATTATTTTTTAATCTGATGTGTATTTTTTCAAAAGAAATAGATTTCAGCTGAAATGTATTTATTTTGAAAACTTCCTTCATTTTTGACGGGTAATACACTAGTTTTAAAATAAATTCCATGAAATTTAAACTTAAATATATGAGCCCAGTAAAATTTTATAAACAATTCTCATTTAGACCTTCTCAAACAATGTCCTTGTGATTTCATTGTTATGACTGGAACACATTTTCTGTGTAATATCCATTTTAAAAAAACAAGCGGGATAATTTTAATAAAAATATATAGTGTATTTTAAAAGTGAAACACCCTGAAAATCACTTATAAAAATAAGGCTAACTTCTGACACGGTCTTGAAATAAAAAAAATGGCATTCAACTAATAGCATTGTTTGCTTAATTAAACAATGTAGTGAAACCACTCAGGACACTACAAAACAAGCCAAAATTATTATGACATGTATCTTCAGATTTCATCGATTTGAAAATAACATGGTGTTTCTATCAACTGGTGACAATGGTATTCTCATGTTATACAAAGATGGCTACATCCAAGTCAGTGCAGCTGGACGGGGTACCATCACAACACCAAGGTGAGAAATCCTTGGTTTGAAGTTTTTGGGTAGTTTGAATAATTTCACTGGTTTGCCAAGAATTATGTAACAATAAAAAAATGAGTATTGATTTTAAAAATATGATTCAGTTAAATTTTGAGTCATGCATTTTACTGTGAAGAACTAATTTTTTTGATTTATAAATTTTTAGCAATCATTTCCAGAATTATTTACCTTTAGATCAAATTACCATTTTTGTGAAAGAGGATTCATAAGTATAAATGTATTTCATATTCTTTCTTGTTATTTTTATATGACCTTAAACTAATATATTTATCCAAGTCATAAAAATTGTTGGAGTAGTTTGTCAACATGAAACTCTTAACAGCCAGGTAGTTGAATTTGAAACCAGTGGTTGATGACTCATAACAATGATTATTAGTTTTTATAACTTAATTATTAAGGGGATCTTTTACAAATAGACTGCCAGTGAAAATAGAAGCAAGGTCATAAGAGCACAAGCTTAACCCAAACTGAGAATGGGGCATAAACAGACAGCTGGAAATAAAAGGAAAATTAAAAATATAGTGTTTAGAAAAGCAAATGTTTATTATTTTCTGAAATTCACAATATATATTTATACCTAATAATTACATTACTCACTTTTTTCCAAATAAATGTTGTTTCAAAAGATTATTTCTCATTCCAAAAGATTTGAGACTGACCGCTGGTACTTTGTGGAGGTCTCCTGGCACCCTGAGTCTGGGCTCAAGCTGTACGTGGACAACGAACTTAAAGGAGAATCAGAGAAATCATATGTCCCCCCAGGTTCATCCACCAGGGGAAGCTTCTACTTGGGTTTCCCCAACCAAGCTGATGGACTGGGCAACAGGTTCACCCATGGAATATTTGACGTGGACGAAATGGAGATTTGGTATGGGAAACGGGAGGATTTGCTGGCATTTGGATATATTAACAGAGGTGAGATACATTTTAAAAAAATGTATTTGCAATTATGTTGTAAATTATTATTTTACATTTTCATGAATACTCAACAATAACTGGTAAATTAACAAAATTCTTTGTTTATAAATATATTTGATTGAAAGTACGGATACTCCTCACTTCATTGCTTAGTGCTGTTTCTATATATAAGTCTACTAATACAAAATCAGTGCAATGTTTTGACATCCATCTATTTATTGTTCTAAAAACAGAATTTAAAAAAAAGAGAAAATACAACTTTTATTAAAAATTACAAAAAAAAGGATCTCTACACCATTTTCTAGCTTACCGATCTTAAACTTTAAGGGTTTCCCAACTCGTTATCGAATTATTTCAACAACTACAACAAACACAACCCTTCCAGAGAGTTGGTTATAAATCTGAGGTGTCATTAAGTCAGCTGGTCATAAAGTGAGAAGTACCTGTACTTAGTAAATGCTCCTACATGTCTCAATAAATTTGTTTTCAGATGTTAGCTATCTTTATATATTATTGTAATGTAGAATCCAGTTATTCCAACAACGAAAAACTGACTCCTTTAAAAACCCATACCCTGTGTGTGCATTGATTTTGTTGAAAACTGAACCTTGCAATATAGAAAGAGAAAACTCCTAAAACTCCTTACATCTTAATGTGCTATTTACATATTTTGTTACAAGATTTTTCTATTTTTTCTAAGATGCCATCACATAATCGCCCTTTTGTCAACAAATTACATTTTGGCAAAGGATGGGACTAAAACTACTAAACTAAGAATTAAGATTGCTAAAAGAAAATTGTGAAAATGCTTATGCTGATGATGCTGGTTGCTAATAATTTGAATTCAGCTATAGCTTTCTAAAGTGATCGTATAAGTCATAACACATCTTTAAAAAATATCATATTTATTAATTTGGTTTTATAAATCACAGTGTCATTTCCTAATGATCCCTGAATTTGATTGGTTTGTTTGAATACTCTCTAGCTAAAGGTGTTGTACCAATCTGATGTTTCTTTTTGTTGGTTGAGAGTAATTTAGTGTAGTACAGTGTTGAAGCATACAACTGTGAGTGAATTGAAACTGGTGGTCCATATTTAGCGGCATCTTCCTTATCTTTGTTGGCTACTGTGTGCAACAGGGCTGTTTGTAACTTTGATGTGCAACAGGGCTGTCTGTCTCTCATCAACTTCTGGTTTAATTCATGATGTCATTCATTTGTTTTAAAAAAAAACATCAAAGACCCATCATTTTAATCCAATATTGAAATAATTAAGAACATTAAATTTATTGGTTATAAGTTTAAGTTAATGAATCAATGACAAGCATTTATTAAAAAAATTCAGAATTGCCCTTTTCATTAGGATTTTATTTACTGTAAATAATTTATTTGAACCCATTTTTTGAACTACTACTAATATCCATGGTAAATTGTTATGTTCCACATTTAACTAGATGATTATTATTGATACACCAAAGCTTACCTAATTGTAAGTTTATATTTTCAAATGTTTGATTCTATATTATGCCATCCTTCATTTCTGTTTGTTGTTCATCATATCTGACAGAGGATTACAATTATTCTAATACACGTAAGCTCATTTCATTTGGTGTTTTTGTTCTTCTCAAACTCATCTGTTTTGTTGCTTCATTCCATTCTAACTGGTATGTTCCTAGACCATTGGTTTGTTCCTGATCACTGGTTTGTTCCTGACCATGCAACTTGCTGTCTGTTCTTAGCATGCACTTAGGATGTCATCTGGATTTAGTCATCACTCTTATGTAAGGGGAGATAAAGCACTTAGAAAGGGGAGACAATTGGTAGTTGGGATAGAGTGTAATTAAATCGAGAATAGGGAAGCATTTTTATGTGCAAATCTACTAAATACATGTACTTAATTTTTTAAATTTTTTTTTGGAAACCTAAAATCCTATTTTAAAAACTAAAATATAAAATTTAAATATTTAATTTGGATGAGGTTATAAAATATGGGTTGCAGTTTGCATCTATTGCACCAGTGATGTCACATTTGTTTTAATTAAAAATGTGTATTAAAAGTACAGTGGTTACTAATGTGGCAGTTGCTTTCTATCTCCTGACTGAAATTGTAATTTAAAATTTATGTGGTGTGGGGAAAACTGCATATGGCAAAAGGTTTATATTTTGAAATGAGAATTATGTCATTTTGCAGAATAAAATGATGCAGTAAAATAATTATCATAGTTATTTAAATAGGAATTGTGACATCTGGGTTAGTTCATAGCTTGATTAAAGAGTTCAAATTTTGACAACTGGGTTAGTTCATAGCTTGATTAAAGAGTTCAAATTTTGACATCAGGGTTAGTTCATAGCTTGATTAAAGAGTTCAAATTTTGACATCTGGGTTAGTTCATAGCTTGTTTAGAGAGTACAACATGTTTGAAGGAAAACTCTTGCATGTTAACACTATAGAAAATAAAGTGTAATCCTAATATGTGTGAATTTTTGCTGATGGTCTTATGTGATGTTGCATGTGCATATGTGCAATGATTAATTTTTTTAATCGTGGAACATCCTAATTTCTGTGTTGTAGTAGATGGCATGTTGGTGATAAGTTTAATAGACAGGGAATATAAACTAATTTATGTCCATCATATTTATAAAATGAAGAAAAAAAATGGATAACAATTTCAAGGTATTTTTGTGTGTTTTTATTAGATTAAATCTATTCTCCTTCCTTATGAACAAAAATGAATTTACATTATTAAAGATTTAACATAGCCATAAGCTAAGTTCAACATCTTAGCCTAAAGGAATATAACTAATTTAACTAGAAGAAAATATTAAATTCATGTCATGTGTGCCTTTCATTACTGCAATAAGTAAATTTCTAAAAAGCAGAATAAAAACAGAGTAGTTTACAGTAATATGTAAGATTTTTAAAAAACCATAACAACTGATATCTTGCGTATTAAAAAAAGTATATTTAGTATCTGTTCAGAAATCTTCACCTTGTCTCACAATCTAGAAGTTGAAACATTATAATGATAGAAAATCTAATTTTATGCCTTTAGGGAGTCTCAATATTGTTTTTTGAACAGTTAATGAATCAATGAGTTAATGAATGAATCAATGAGTTAATGAACCAATCAGATAATGAATCATTCAGTTAATGATTCAATCAGTTAACGAATCCATCAGTTAATGAATGAATCAATAGATTAATCATTCAGTTAATGAATCAATCAGTTAATGAATCAATCAGTTAATAAATCAATCAGTTAATGAATTCTAGTCTACTTGTAAATTGATGTCATTTTATGTTGAAAAAAATAAATATTTTTACAGCAAATTCTATGACATTTGCAAAAATGCAAGGGACTAGCACTTCACAAAGTACTTTTCATATTTCTCTCATTTCAGTTGTTATAAAACCTTTGCTCTCTCTGGAAACCATTAAAGTTCTATCTGCCACCGAGCAAAAAGTTTAATCTTGTAATTTAGATTTTTAAAAAAAGTCATCTCGGTAGAAACATTCCAATCACCTCCTAGAAATTATATTGTTATAACATTTACTGTCGGAAGTATTATTCCTCTTTAAACTAAGGGTACAAAAGTGGGAATTGAATAAAATACGATAAAATGATTTTCATGAAACATTTTTAGATCGGTGCAGCTTTTCATTATAAACTTAACAATCACAACCTATAAGTTTCAATTTTATTGTGTATATTTTTAATTAAAAAAAAAGCACATTCATGTTCATAAAAATCAAAGTGTACTTTTAAACTATAGCTAAAAACAAAGATGAAAATATGATTCTACAATCTTCATCATATATTTCCCTCTCATACCCTATTATAAATATAATCTTTTACATTTTTTTATCAGGAAAGGAAGAATTAAAGTCTTAATACAAAAGGCAAGGCATGTGTTTTCATAAAGATCTCTACTTGTCAAAGTTATAATTGTTGCATTTGATGAAACGGCTGAATTGTGTGTGTCTAACTATCGCTTAATTTCTTGAATAACTTTTCACATCTTCAGATAACTTGGGATACGAGTCGTTTTCATTTGACAATGCCGAGGGCAGACGTATCTTACACACCAAGTATGACGTCTTGCTCTATGGGGATGCCAGCCTCACTCCTGGGCGATTTGGAAACTCAGTTTCTCTCAGGGGCCAAGGGCAGTATGTGGATTTAGGAACCCACTACCAGAGATGCTTCGGCAACCTTGACCTCTGCTCCCATGGGCTGACGCTGTCAGTGTGGTTGAATCCGAAGGATCTTCGTGACGGCACGACCTTCTTGTCGACCCCAACTTACAAAGTCTATTACCAAAATGGCCGTTTGCGATCTGAATTCCAGGATAGATCGAAAACCTGGTCCACTTCATCCATTAGGCTCCGTCGTGACGAGTGGCAGCGGCTGACTATGGCCTGGCACCCGAGGAAAGGTTTATCCATGTACCTCAACGATGAGTTAGTCGATCAGGATAGGCAGGGCCAGGAAACACCGCAACAAGACAGACCGGCGTCTGAGCATATTTATCTAGGTCGTCCCTTGGCCAATGATAGGGTCACAGCCAACATGCAGGCAGATGAGCTCCAGGTGTGGTATGATGACCTCGACCAGCTGAGGGCCACTGGCCAGTACAAAGGTGAGATATTTCTAGCCCCTCGTTGTTGCATACAACCTGGTCATTTCTCATCTTTGATCCATATGATTTTCATCACTTTTCAAATATCAGCATCAATGAATCTTCAGACAAATACAATTTTGTTGGGATAATCTTTTTGAAATAAGTAATTAAAATATATTTGGATTATGAAAATTACCATTTGAAAGAAATAAAATAATCCATATTCTTCCTTCTATCAATAACTGATAATCACACAAAAGTGTTGAGGACTCGTTTTTGGATAAAGAAAAATGTCCAGGAGAAGTAGGAAAGGACAAAAGAATTGGAATTTGTATAATATTTGTATGTCATTGTTCATTAACATCAGTCCAAAAATCATCTGTTGTGTACAAGTGGCATCTTCATAATTCTGAAACTAACTGTTGTTATATGCTTGGAAAATGTAATATTTCATTTTAAAATGCAACTAAAAATGTTTAAAATTTGAATTCTTATTTTAAATATGAAGACAATTTAATCCAATTATTAGTATGAAAAGATTTATAATTAATTCAAGTTATTGAATGGCAATGGAAATATAAAAGTTATAATTTGGCATTTTTAAAAACTCAACTTGCCTTTAAACAATCTTAAATGTATATTAGAACATCAAGGGTTAAGTAAACAATCTGTATATCTATCTTAATGATCAAACTTTCTATTTACATTAGAATAGTGTAACTCTTAAATCATTCAGCTGATTTTTGTGCCTTGAAACTTCCTTAACCAACAGTGCAAATTCTGCCCATTAATATCCTGTTTGATGAGTACCGTAACAACCTCCTGAGGATCAGAGACCGAGAAATTCGTGGCTTCGGAGACATTCAGCTCGGCCAGGGCAAGGGGAGGGACTACAGGGCCATCTACCTCTACGGCACCAACGGATATCTGGATCTTGGGGCAAACTTCACCTGCGGAGGTCTGTACTGTTTGTTTACGTAATGCGGGTTATGTAGCAAATTTAGGTCACTTGCTGTTGTATTTTAAGGTTGAGCTGTTTCTGATGGAATATGTGGGTAGTGTTCTTTTACGTATGCTCATCAAGCCATGATATGTACACTGTGTCTGTAATAAAATCAAACACTTTCTTAAATCATGAAAACTTATGATGAGATGTTATGTTTAAAAATTAAGCTATTTTTTTAAATGCTAAGATATTTTTTAACAATAACAAATAGTCACATCTTAAAATCAACCCTTGTTAAGTAATGATTTTGTAGACAAGGGTTTAGAGAAAATGGTGTTCAGGAGAAGACAAAATTGCTGATATATTTTTATGGTGCTAAAAAGTTTGTGACAAGATTTCTGGATAAGAGTGTGACATTTGGAGACCTAAATGATCTCATACAAATTATTGATCAAACAATTCATGTAAGCATCGCAAGGGTAACGGTTTTTACTATATGTTTTCATCATTATCAAAAGTGTTTGTTTTTTTCCCCAGTGTTTTTTTCCCCAAAGACATTGTGTATTGTCTACTATTATCACTGTAGTTTAAAGGAAAGTCCATCCAAAAATAGCTTAACATCCCTTTAGTTCAATAGGCTGTTTCTCACAAGGTTGATAAATTAAGTTTGCAGATAAAAAAATCTTAAATTTTTTTTTAAAAAAACGAGGTAGAGATAAAGCAACAAAAAAAAATTGCTGATATTTCAATCTGCAGGTAATTTGGAAACTTGCAGCCAAGGAACAACAATTAGACTTGGCCTTAACCCCACAACCTTACAGAACAACATGGTGTTCCTGGACTCATTCCCTGTCAAACTTTACTACAAAGACAACAGACTCTATGGTCAGTTCCAGACAGGGACACAGCTGTGGACAGTCAGCACTCCAGACTTCAGGCCTGGCCAGTGGCAAAGAGTAATATAACAAAATATTTTTATAAAAAATTATTTGTTTTATATGGGATCTTCCTTCCTCATTATATTTATCACCTGCAAACATAGTTAAAACCATAAAAATCCATTTAGAAATACAGCACCTTTGAAACATGTCTGTTATATTTTATTAAATTCAATTTTTGTGAGAAAGAAAGTTGAAAGATTTTGTTGGCAAATGTATCTTTCGTTTAATATCTCATCTTTAAACTTATCAATACAAAAAATTAATTACCTTAAATGAATTAATTTAAAAAATAATAATATATTATTATTATTGTTTTTTTGTTGTTGTTGATAACCCTTGAAAAATGATGTTAATAATTTGATGTTGTTCCCATACGGAATTCGGGTGGGGAATGGGTTGCCTGAAGAAAGCAGGAAAACCAACACTTTATCAACATTTAAAACTCTTAATAAGAATTGAGGACTAGACACAAATCATAGATAAGCGTAGGACGCAATAATCTTCTGTATAGAAGTAGCGCCTATAACAGATAAGATAAGTTAAGATAATTGTTGAAACTTTTCGAATCATTAAAGCTGTATTTGTATTTTACATTTTTATTATACTTGTGGCCTAATTTCAATAAACTCCTATCTCTCTAATAAGACAAATCTCATGTAGATCCCACTTTGAAACTTTTTGGCAAGTATATGGGCAGTTAGCCCCCAAGGATACCCGTTTTTTAAACAATCTAAAAATTTCCCTTTATTTCATTAACATATTATTAGGTTTTATTTTAAAAAAAAATTATTAAATCTCCATTGTGATATAAAAAAAAATAAAGAATGAAGCCAATTGACAAGTCAAAGCAGTGAGATTGTGGTTTTTGTTTTGACAGGTCGAGTTGACCTGGCATCCAAGGGATGGATTGACCATGTACATTGATGGTAGACGTGTGGACCAAGAAACGTATCCCAGTGAACAATCAATACAGTTGCCTGCAGATTGGAGGACTTACTTTGGGCGTTCCTTGCAGGTAAGGAAAGAGTTATGAGCATTTGAGAGAAAGCATGTTCTTATGTTAGAAATATTCCATATAATAATTGTACAGATTTCTAGTTAGCTGCATGTTGCATAACCTCAAGTCAAACATTCACCATGCAGTCCATTTGGAGTCATATCTTGGCATTGTCCAAGTAGGTAAAGATTTGTGATAAACTTGGGCCTTACCACTTCTTACTACTACTGAATTTTCAAAGGGATTTTAAAGAAAACGCTAAATGAAAAAGTAAAAAAAAACGACAACTGGAAAGCGACATAGCTATCTGAGATTAACAGACCAGAGTCTTAATTATTTACTTTAAAATTAAGTTCTGAAAAAAATGATAAAGAAAATTAATGCTTTAAACTTTTAAACAAATGAGCTGTCGTGGTTGTTGTTATAGAAATTATTAAACTTTATTGTTCTTTTTTTTTCCGCTGTAAACATAGGGAGGTAGGACTTTTGCCAACACTGGTGTGGACAGCATTGAGTTTTGGACAGCTCATAGGGATGATTTACCTGAAGACAAATACCTGAGGATTCCAATATACCAGCCGGCCACACCAAGTCCTATGAAGATACGGATGGGTACATTGTTGTCACTGGAAGTAAGTGGCTTTGTTTTCAGAGTTAAGGTCATTTCATTGTTAGATTCATTTCTCTCCCCTTTCCATCTCAAGTTTTTTGAACCTGAGTTTAATAATTTGTTATTATTAATATTATGTGTTAATCACTTTCTTTACAACTGTGCCATTTAAGTACATGTTGTTTTAAACATGACACATTTATTTTTAATGCATCAATCTGTTCATGAATTCTAGTCCACTCGAAAATTGATGTGATTTTCTATTGTAAAAAATAAATCTTTCAGAGCAAATACTATGACCAAAAAATATTTCAGAGCAAATGCTATGACATTTGCAAAAATTTCCACGCAAGATTATTTTTAACTTAGTGAAGTATTTCGTGTAGAGTCAATATTTTTAATAAGTGTATCTTAATTTTTAAAAATGAGGTTTAAATCATTTAATGATGGCATGGCTTCTGAGATAAATACTGGACATACAATTTTCATACAACATATTTTGTGTAAGAAACAACAGAAGATAGAAACTACATTGTGAATGATATATTATATCAATGTGGATAATCAAAAGATAAACAAAATATGTTTACAAAAAAAAACAACAACATCAACAGCAGATCAGAAATCAAAAGTCACACACATTGCATCATGATTCACATCGCTCTTGAGTCTTGTTATTTCTTTCCAGCTGCTTTTTGTTTCCTGTAGTAATCTTAGAATCATGATATCAATAATACATCACATTTTTCTTCTTCTTCTTTGTAAATACTCAGTTACTTATATATTTCCTTTTTTTTTAAAATCAATTACTTAAAAAGTTTTCTATCAGTTATCTAGATATTTTCTTTTTTAAAATTTAAATTATTACTTAAATATATATATATATATATATATTAAAAAAAATATCTAAGTAACTGATTTTAATAACTTAGTGCTAATTTTTTAAATAAAAATACCTAGGCAATTGATTTTTCTAAAAATGGAAAAATATCTAGGTAACTGATTTAAAAAAAAATATATATATATACATTTTTTAAAATCAGTTACCTAGATATTTTTCCATTTTTAGAAAAATCAATTGCCTAGGTATTTTTATTAAAAAAATTAGCACTAAGTTATTAAAATCAGTTACTTAGATATTTTTAATTTTTTTAAAAATCAATTACTTATATATTTTAGTTTTTTTTTATAAAATCAGTTATTTAGATATTTTCTATTATTTAAAATCAGTTTCTTACAGTATATATTGGAGTATAAGTCGATCTCTAGTATAATTTTGAGACTTGAAAAGTGGAATTTGCTTCGATAATGATGAAATATGACATTTATCGTGTTACTGAAATTTAAAAAATGAGTTATGCGAGAGTATAAGTAGACCCCTGAGTTTGGCCTCGAAATTTTGAAAAAAAATCTCGACTTATACTCGAGTATATACAAGTATATATGGTAGATATTCTCTATTTTTAAAAAATCAATACTTTGATATTTTTCTTTTTTAAAAAAATCATTTACTTAGATATTTTCAATTTTAAAAAAAAATCAATTTCCTAGATATATTCTATTTTTCAAAAGAGTATTTCTAAGTATTTTTCTATTTTTTAAAAATCAGTTACTTTGCTTTTTTCTATTTTAAAAAAATTATTACTTAGATATTTTATAATTTTTTAAAATCCATTTCTTAGATCTTTTCAATTTTTTTAAAACCAGTTTCTTAGATATTTTCTATTTTTAAAAAATCAGTTACTTAGATATTTTGTTTTGTTTGTTAAATCAATTACTTAGATATTTTATTTTAAAAGAAAAATTAGAACTTCAATATTTTCTTTTTTTTTAAAGTTACCATATATTTTATTTTAAATGTGATTAAACTCCCCAAATAAATGTTTAGCATTCCAATTAAAGTTACAGTGGCAGAGAATTGATGAGCTATGTGCAAAACATACACATTCAGTCAAAATAAGGAAACAAATACAGGATTCATGATATGTTTGATAACATTACAGTTCATAATAGACTCATTAAATCTACTATCATTGTAACTAAAATGAGTTCTCGTTTTAAGCTATTAGTCTTCCTTGCCTCAGATTTGATTAATCTGGAAATAAAATGGTCTTGAAATAGTTACATAACTGTTGGAATTAAAACCAAACCTATGTTTTCAGGCTCCATTGATGACCTTGGTAAGTGGTTGGCATGGCTACCATCAGTTACAGCTAGAGTTCTCTCTTTTGAAGTCATTAACACTTTTCATTCACTCTAAACAGTATTCTATACACTAGTTACGTTTTCCCATTAATTTTTTTTTGCGTCATGAAATTAAATTTTACAGAAAAATAAAAGCATTGCATGGCTTATGACTTCTGTGTCATTCTATCATCTCTGTACCCAGGGGATCTTTGGACATGCCACTCATGGTATTGTCTTCACATTTTATGCTGTCATCTGTTGACCACGTCTCCCTGAATACTTCCGCCTGTCCACTCTACACACCTGGCAACTTTCAGAAGTAGATCTTGTCATATTGTCCGAGGCTGCATGCCAGCAATTTCAAACATCAAGAGTTTTAACTATCCTTTAAAGATTTTTAAATTCATCAAATACTCATCAAAAGTACATTGAAAGGCAGGCTAGAGAAAATTTTACTAATGAGGCTATCACAACGGTAAGCACAAGATCAGGAAATAGATTTTTTTTTAAAACTTGAGCTCATACAAAAAATATAGTTTTCAAAAAATCAAGGGAGGCTACTATTAAAGAAATATAATAACTTTATAAAATTTTTTTTTAAAATCCACCTAAAAGTAATAGATACAACAAAATAAATAAATATTTTAATTTAAGTTGATTAGGGGAAGCAGTTATTAACAGTTATAATCAGCTACTTCTCCTATCTCAGTTTTCTGCTGTGTCGCTCCAGATGCTCTACCTACTGGACCACCTCTCCGCATGGGATTTCTTGAATGTAGTTCTAGCTGTTTAGGTTATGTTTGATTTTATTAGGTTGCTAGGTGACATGCTTTTTATGCTGTGTTTACTACTTGTCTCAACACCTTATCACAACTTTACCTCATTGTCTTTCATCTTTGTCTAACATCATTAGAGAAGGCAAAAAAGCCTCTGCTACCATCATGTTAGATAAAATCATGCCTATGTCAGAACTTGGACCAAAGCTTCATTACATCATATAGTCATGTACCTAAGCTTTAGATAGAGATGGACATCATGTAACTAAGCTTTAGATAGGAATAGACAATACTTGTAATCATTGTCATATAGATGAGTCGTGGGGAAAATCTAAGTGGACAACAGGTCAAATGCTACCAAATGATGGCACCCTTTATGAATATTTACTCTATGTAGTTGACCAATACCTACCGATTTAGTGCCATAAATTGTATTGCAGTGTGTACAGATTTAGTGCCATATTGGGGCCAGGTCTTCAGATTTTAACTTAATGTTCTTTTTTTTCTTTCTCCGGCTCTTCACATTATTACAGGATAAAAATATGAACACCCTTTAGGCATGTGGACATTGTCCCTACAAGACCTGATGCTCAACATTGAACTCCCTTATTGTTTGATCCCTTTCCTATAACTCACATCTAAATTTTCTGAAGTGTTTATACAATTAATGTTCTGTGGACTGTGCAAGTTTTAGCTGTGAAAATAGTGAAAATACTTCACACTATATTTCTTTTAAAAATACTTGAAAACAAAAGCAAATATACTCTTTATAGTTTTCCTTTTCAGGAGATTGATTTCTATTAACAAAACTTTTATTTTTTAATATTTTTGTGGAAATGTGTTTATTTTAATTTATTTTACATCCCCTACTATTTCCTCACACTTTTTCTCTATGTTGAATTTAACCATTTTTTGTTTATGGTAACTAATTTACTATTCCATTTTTAATTCACTATAAGTTTTTAATTTTTTTGTTAATTCAACAGAACTGAAGAATTTATGGTGTGATTTACATGCTTGCTTTAATTATAATAGTAATGTTTATTGACATAACTAAATAAAAGTGATATTATTGCAGATTCTCATAACAAAGGGACGTCAATCTGAAAGAATTTTTATTATTATAAAAAAAAACACCTAAATTAAATATATCTCTTGTGGTTTATTTTTTTTTCAGAAAAGCCTAATAATAGTAATAATAGAAGTGGTAAGAGATGAAAATTGGCCGTCATATTCATTATTCTCCTATGCATAGGGCTCAGTTTGTAATTTATAATGAGTCAAAGCTTTT
This sequence comes from Ampullaceana balthica, assembly GCA_944989445.1. Taxonomy (NCBI): domain Eukaryota; kingdom Metazoa; phylum Mollusca; class Gastropoda; family Lymnaeidae; genus Ampullaceana; species Ampullaceana balthica. The sequence goes on along the minus strand of CALYLW010000130.1, from coordinate 1,367,990 downwards.
TTCATGGCATACAAATCATACACAGCACAGCTAATGCTTGTTGCACAGTCATTCACCATCAGAGTGTTACCTGCCCATTTCCACCCCTAGCCATGAGGTTAAAGGTCAAACATAATTTGGAGTAGATTCTCCGACTAAAGGTCATCTGTATACACCACATCTGGTGTGTATGTATGAATTTGTTCATGACCATTTTTCTTTCTGTGTTCAGTTATTTACCAATACAGAATGACAAAGACGTAGCTAATCGGGTATAAATGGAGCACCCAAATCATTTGCCACACGATAAAGATTACTCTCATTCACAGTATCTACATGATTGATGACATCTAATATAGAGCTTCCAATGTATATTTCATTATAATTGCTTGTTATATATTATAGTATACTCACATGTCCTACTTATGGTTGTTTTCTCCAACCACAAATACACAAATATAGTAAGTAACGCTTCTGCATGCCAGGGGCAGATGTTAGCGCTTTGCCTGCAGGGGGGCTCAAAACAAAACAATATGTTCAGAGCTTGTAGGCGTTTTTGCTAAATCAAACCAAATAAATGATGATTTAGTCAAAGACTTTTGTATCAGTTCAGGCACTTTCTCACCCACCGTACACCAGCACTAAGTTGCATAACAAGTAGTCGGGGTTTTTTTTTCTTCTTTTTTTTTGGAGGTTGCGGGGAGAGGGGGATAAACATTATTACAGCTGGTTAAAGAGTGGGATTTTCCTTATATGAATTAATTGTCTTTGTATTGTACCTATATACTCATGGTCGTAAACGAAGGTAAGGGCACAAAGGCAAGCGACCCTTAAAACTTTTCAGGAGAATATTATTTGAAAAATATAGGAACAAATAAACGTTTGTAGCCGAACTATTTTCATTATCCATAGAGAGGTTGGTTCGCGTGGGAGAGGTTGGTTCGCGTGGGAGAGGTTGGTTCGCGTGGGAGAGGTTGGTTCGCGTGGGAGAGGTTGGTTCGCGTGGGAGAGGTTGGTTCGCGTGGGAGAGGTTGGTTCGCGTGGGAGAGGTTGGTTCGCGTGGGAGAGGTTGGTTCGCGTGGGAGAGGTTGGTTCGCGTGGGAGAGGTTGGTTCGCGTGGGAGAGGTTGGTTCGCGTGGGAGAGGTTGGTTCGCGTGGGAGAGGTTGGTTCGCGTGGGAGAGGTTGGTTCGCGTGGGAGAGGTTGGTTCGCGTGGGAGAGGTTGGTTCGCGTGGGAGAGGTTGGTTCGCGTGGGAGAGGTTGGTTCGCGTGGGAGAGGTTGGTTCGCGTGGGAGAGGTTGGTTCGCGTGGGAGAGGTTGGTGCGCATGGGAGAGGGTGGTGCGCATGGGAGAGTTTGGTGTGCATGGCAGAGGTTGGTGCGCATGGGAGAGGGTGGTGCGCATGGGAGAGTTGGGTGCGCTTGGGACAGATTGTTGTGCATATACGAGTTTGGTGCGCATGGGAGAGGTTGGTGCGCATGGGAGAGGTTGGTGCGCATGTATAGGTTGGTGCACAATGATAAACTTGTAACAAGCTCATAGGTCTCAGCCTTAGACACTGAGAACGTGGTAGGCATACGTTACAACTATTATGAATGCAATCATCGTCAGTAGAGGCTGCGTGGTGTACAGCTGAAAGATGAAACAATTTCCTCAGGTGCAAAGCGGTTTGGAAACGTTAAGGTCATAGGACACCTGTATCGATTAAATTTTAGTCTCGTGGGGGGGGGATTAAATTTTAGTCTCGTGGGGGGGGGTGAAAAGAATAGGGCGCTGGAAGGGGTGCGCCTTCGCTGGCAACTTACAGTGCTCGATCTTTTGAGTAACAAACCATTAAAATAATGACTGTGCCTTTTTAACTTATACCACCCACCCACTTCAGCCAGACTTGAAGAAAGGGGGTGTGGCAAATTTATCTTACTGTCCAGAAAATTTAGGAAACGACATATATCTGTTACACACCATATCCCATCTTTGACACACCACTCTCCATCTTTGACACACCACTCTCCATCTTTGACGCACCACTCTCCATCTTTGACACACCACTCTCCATCTTTGACGCACCACTCTCCATTACTCCCCATCCCATCTTTGACACAGCACTCTCCATCTTTGACACACCACTCTCCATCTTTGACACACCACTCTCCATCTTTGACACGCAACTATCCATCTTTGACACACCACTCTCCATCTTTGACACACCACTCTCCATCTTTGACACACCACTCTCCATCTTTGACACACCACTCTCCATCTTTGACACACCACTCTCCATCTTTGACACGCAACTCCACATCCCATCTTTGACACACCACTCTCCATCTTTGACACACCACTCTCCATCTTTGATACTCAACCATTCCTTATCCCATCTTTGATACACTACTCCCCATCCCATCTTTGACACACTACTCCCCATGCCCTACTTGACACACCACTCTCCAGCTTTGACACACCACTCTCCATCTTTGACACACAACTCCACATCCCATCTTTGACACACCACTCCCCATCTTTGACACACCACTCTCCAACTTTGACACACTTCTCCTCATCTTTGACACACCACTCTCCATCTTTGACACACCACTCTCCAACTTTGACACACTTCTCCTCATCTTTGACACACCACTCTCCATCTTTGACACGCCACTCTCCATCTTTGACACACCACTCCCCATCCCAAATCCACCTTCACCCCCGACCCATGCCCTACTTGACTCACTACCCCCGTATACCCATGACGGAAGAAGATCTCCCTATGCCCACCTATGTTCAAAAATAGCCACGACTGTGAGGATATGCCTGGTTACAAATAGAACCGTGCGGCACACGTTATCTAGCCACCACCCCCATCTCAACCTCAGCAAAGCACACCTGATAGAAACAGTGCGTCTCAAACCGTGATGAATGAATGGGCGCTTGACTTGATGTGTGCAGAAGCCGAGGCGTGTACTCACGGGGTATGGCTATTGGGTTTACGTAGAAATACTTGTAGTCAAAAAGATTAATTTTACTGTAGCGCCGATTTCTCCCCAACCCACCTGAAACCACTGTGTACATAAAAAATTTGTGTACCTAAACCACTTTGTACACAAACCACCTTGTACCTAAATCAGTATGTGTCTAAACCACTGTATACATAAATCAGTGTGTACCTAAACCACTGTGTACATACACCACTGCGTACATAAACCACCGTGTACCTAAACCACAGTGTACATAAACCACTGTGTACCTAAACCACCATGTACCTAAACCACCGTGTACCTAAATCACTGACCATTGTGTACCTAAATCAGTGTGTACATAAATCACTGTACATAAATCACTGTTGACGTAAATCAGTGTGTACCTAAACCACCATGCACCTAAATCACTGTGTACCACTTACCCGCCACTTCAATTGAAAACCCTCCCCACTCTCTTAAACTGCCCCCCTCCATAATTCATCACCCTTCGACGCCCCAAAAAATCAGCACACCACGACGCCCCAAAAATCAGCACACCACGACGCCCCAAAAATCAGCGCACCACGACGCCCCAAAAATCAGCACCCCTGCATCGTTTATGTTGACGCACTTTAAAACTGTGCTCACGTTGCGCAGCTCGATGCTATATTTAGATCGCCGATTTTGTCCCAAGCACATGCTCCTCTTTAGTTTAAATAGGTCAACTTTGCTTGGCCGAGAAGTGGGGGGAGGGGGGGGTCACCACTTATCTAGCACGCTGGCCGCAGGATGGTCACTCACTCATTGGGGAATTTTTTAAGTGGCCAGCAGATAGAAATACTTCATGTCCTCGAGTGATTGCTTTACAATTTGTTTTATATATCAAAGGTGCTCAATCCGTGACGGTGCAGCACCTATGTGCCGCGGATAGAAAGTGGTCCCCATTCCTAAATTCATTTATTTTATGGTCCCCATTCCTACATCCATTTGTTGAGTGGTCCCCATTCCAACATCCATTTGTTGAGTGGTCCCCATTCCTATATCTCATTGTTGAGTGGCTCCCATTCATATATCTCATTGTTGAGTGGTCCCCATTCCTATATCTCATTGTTGAGTGGCTCCCATTCTTATATCTCATTGTTGAGTGGTCCCCATTCCTATATCTCATTGTTGAGTGGCTCCCATTCCTATATCTCATTGTTGAGTGGTCCCCATTCCTATATCTCATTGTTGAGTGGTCCCCATTCCTATATCTCATTGTTGAGTGGTCCCCATTCCTATATCTCATTGTTGAGTGGTCCCCATTCCTATATCTCATTGTTGAGTGGCTCCCATTCTTATATCTCATTGTTGAGTGGTCCCCATTCCTATATCTCATTGTTGAGTGGCTCCCATTCCTATATCTCATTGTTGAGTGGTCCCCATTCCTACATCCATTTGATGAGTGGCCCTAAGTTCCTACATTCACTCTATCCAACTGTATCTGTAGAACTATGTACCATTCTTTCTTATCATAGAAACTGGATACATTGTATATTTGTTTTCGCGCTGGTGAGATATTACCAAGCCCAAACTTTGTTTACCCTTTAAATTTTCCCCTAATTCCATTAGAACAACATTATCAATGTTATTGGTCTCAAAATACCATTGAGATTAAGTAGTTTCTGGTATTAAAGCTGTAGCTTTTCGCTAAACAAAGAAATCTGTCCGTAATTATAAACAAAAAAGACGAAATGAAGCCAAGATATTTGATACTATACATTAGCTTTTTAAAGGAAATTCTTACAATAGTCGTCTATATGTTGACCATTTGTCTGGTTGTGTAGTAAGGGCAGGTTATTATTATTTTTATTTGTTTGTTTGTTTTGTTTTATTTTTCGCCCCCAAACTGATAAATCAACTGAGACATTTTTTAAAAATTAAACTTTGCCCATTCTACCAAAAGAGAGAGAAGAAATAAAAAGTTAAGAGAGAGATGCGTGGCGGTGGTATAGTATCCAGGATCCACTTGTGAAAGTCGCTTTCACAAAATAAAAATAATGGAAAAAACAACAACATGCATATATTTTATTTTAAATTCCTCACTAGAGTAACTCCTCCCCTCACCTCCTTCCGTGCCTCAAATCCCTCCCCTTCCCAAACACCGCTGGAATGAGGAAGCTGAGTCAGTAGAGTGCTCACCCCTGTTTCTAGGACACACACACACACACACACACTTGCCTGCCGTACCCTCTAACTCTAACCAAAGTGTTGGTAGGAAAATTAAAGTTGTATGCACGGTGTAAATTATAATTGAATGCTCAGTGAGGGTTTGTGGTTTCAAAAGGAATTTATTGGTTTCCAATTTCAGTAAATGAGTTAAAATTCTAAACCAAAATTTGAACCTAATTGTGTTGTTTTAGTTGATGGAGTTTGATCTTCCTTCTGTGCTGCCTGTGGTGGAAGCTCTACACATCTCGACATAATTATTGAAATTATTGGAGTATTATTTACATTTATGGTTACTAATTTTCTGCAGATTGGTTGCGTGCGTTATAGTTTTTGGTTCTAAATATTTCTGCATGTTAACCAACATTTTGTTAGCATTGGTTTTATATCCTACTGTTTTTTTTTAACTTTTAAAATTAAAAATTGTAGGAAGGTAATCATTAGTCGTTTCACGGATGTCTTTTCCCTTTCATTGCCAGTTATTCATATAAAATATTGTTCTAGAGGTGGATCTAAAGCAGGGGTCGGCGAACATGGGTAAATTACCCCATTTGGGGTAAAAAGAGAAGTATTGGGAGGTAATGCAGAATCAATGGGGACATATAAAATCCCTTTTAGGGATATTTTAGGGTATGATTAGATGTAATTAAAGATGATAATTAGGTGCCCATGAGATCGACATATTTGAACCACCATCTAATACCAGGGGCGTTAATCTGCTCATGGCATAGCGTCGATGGTTGTTTCCTGCTAAATGATCCGTCTCGCAGTTAGTGTAATTGCCCATTGAGAGTTGTTCGTGTTTACCCTGTGATGTAGTGATATTAATGATGTGGTCGTTTTGTGTGTATTTTTTCAAGGGTTAGATTGTGCCTGGCTGGGTTAGAGTGAAAAAAAACAAACAAGCAACAAACAAAACAAGACAAAAGGGAAACTTGATTGTTAACGAGATAAGGATTGGGCATATTTCGAAATTGGATTAACGTAATGACCGAGACATGAGTGGATTAACAGATTATCAGCGCCACGGCGCACTGGTCATTTTGTTGGTGCTTCTGGTGGCTGGTGAGTACTCGCTCTTGTCATAGCAACTCGAATATTTGTTACGTCACGTGTCAGAGAAAAAAAACACCCTCTGTTGTCATGGTAAATTAAACATTCCCAGAAAATGTGTACATTTTTCAATAATATCTATATATATAATTCACCAAAGCAAGTATGTGCAAACGAGCATGACGAATGACCCTCGCTGGGGTCGAACAATCAGTTAATGGTTGTTGACAAGCAAAGGTGGTTGGAGAAAGGGGGGGGCATCGAGACTATTGATGTTTTTTACCACGTTTTTATTAACTCGCTTTCGTTGGGCATTGTTTGTCCAAGATATTTTTCAAATCTGCCAACGTAAAATTGAACAACTTCTGATGGTCCTAGAGATCTGAAAATTTTTCCACAGATAGATCTTGGATGACAATGCATTGTATCAAAATTTCAGATCGATCAAATGTACCGTTATTAAATTATTGAACTTTTAAGTTTATCTATAGTCTATATAAAAGCATCTGTACCGTCGGCTTTTGTTGACATCCGTGAGTTCGCCCCGTGACCACATCAAAATGTTTTTAAAACGTTGGGCGGGCGCTTGTGAGGTGTTTGGTAAAATAAATAGAGGTAAACAAATATTTTTAAAAACCACGTTTTTAGAAGCGGACTAAAAAGAAGAAAATACTTTAAAACTTGTAAGTTCAAGTACTTCGATTTAATATGACTAAAAACGTGGGGTGGGTGTTTCGTATAAAAATTAAAGATTTCTAATTTAGAAGGCAAAAGAGAGATCTATAAGTGAGAGTATGAGTGAGCTGCATATTTTAAACCTCATAAGCGCCCGCCCCACGTTTTTAGTCATATTAAATCGAAGTACTTGAACTTACAAGTTTTAAAGTATTTTCTTCTTTTTAGTCCGCTTCTAAAATCGTACCTCTATTTATTTGAGTTCACGTTCGTTGTTCCGTCACAGAATAACATGGATTTCGTAGTGTAGTAGTTATTACATCCGCCTAACACGCGGAAGGTCCTGTGTTCAAGCCCCAGTTGAGACATTATTTTTTAATTTTTTTTAAAATGTTTATGTTTGTGCCCGTTCTTTTTCCCCATTCTGTTCGAGCATTACTTCGCAACATGGCTGTAAACTTTGTTTCTCAACATTGGGATAACTTCGGCGACATGCTCTCCGTTGTTCTCAGTGACGGAAAAGTAGTCATACACTCTCCTCAACAATACGTTCAGTACATGAACACTTTAGGAGTATATGGTGGCGAGGCAGAAATTATCGCGATGTCCGATATACTCCCCGCCAGTAACATCATTTACTTCCGAGAACGACCTCATGTGTCTCCTGGAGCTTACAATCCAGGTCAACATTTGTCTGTGTACCTGCTCTTGAGCGGTCCTGGCCATTACGAAGTTCACTTGCCTCTCTCACGTGATGACTTTCTGGTGCCATCTATTGACAACGTCGGTATGTCCACACAAATTTCCCAGCCACCTTATCACACTGATGTGACGTCACCTTGCCACTATCCTGATAAACATATACAACCCCATTTCAAAACACACTCCAATGAACGAACGGATTCCGCAGAAGTATTTCAATTCACCATCAGATATATATTTACGCTCAATTATCGCTGACTGCCTCACTCCTAACGCTAAGCGACATCACTCTGCTTTTTAAAAAATTGAAAATATGGACTTAAAATCATAATCATTTTGGTTTTCAGATTAACATTAACCAAACAACGCACGAACCTTTGGCGTCAGCATTTGTGTTGTAAACAACCCCTATTATAAAATACTTTTTGTACATTTAAGAAAGTTTAATATTACGTATTTATCATACAAGGACAAGTTAATTGTGCTTTTGAAAAAGGTGGGGACCGTAGGCGCCCTCAAAAAAGTGGGAGCCGCAAGCGCCACGGTGCCGCAGCACAACCTAGTCTACACATATATATATATATAACCAGAACAAGCACAAGACGAGTGCAAATAAGATTGACCCTCGCCTGGTTTAGCCAATCAGTTTATGGTTTGCAAGCAAGGATGGTGCGACAAGAAGCTAACCGCAGTGCGCATGTTTTGAGACCAACAATACGTCTGCGGTCCGCCCCCCCCCCGAGGTTCATTCGTGTTGTTCTGATTTCTTCTTGATGTAGTTTGTGTCCGTCTCCCCACTTTCTTTGCAATATCTATGAGCAAGTCTGCGGCGTATGCTACGCCGCGGGTCGCATCTAGTGTAAAATAATTATCTTTTAAAATTATTTCACACCACAGTAGTCAGTAGCTACGACGAACGAAAGTCATTTTAAGGCGATTTTCCGAAATTATTTCAAATATATTTTCATTTCAAACTACGTCAGTGGTTTTTTCTAAAGTGTTTAAAACACAGTTTTTTGTGCGCTCATTATCATCATAACTATTTATAAATATATATATATATATATATATATATATATATATATATATAATATATATATATATATATATATATATATATATTATATATATATATATATATATATATATATATGATATAATTAGTACAATAATTGTCTTAGAGGCTAGTTTTCGTAAGATGCGCACTTCGCCTTCTGACTCTGAGGCTGGGAAACAGCTCGTTTATTTGCAAGAGAATTTGAGGATGAGTACGCGACTGCCGCTGAGCCCATCCATCGTGGGCTTTGTTTACTCAACTGTTGTATAACCTACACACTCCTTGGCGCCCCCACCCCCAAACTTAGGGCCCTATGCATGACTCACCACCCAGTTTACTTCAGGAGCCTGGATGGGGATTAAATTAAGGCATGTTACGGTGTCGCCTAAGTTCAGTCCCTGTGTTAACGCGATTGGAAGCGCGGCGTCAGAGATTACCTACTCATACTCTATCTAATCTTTCCCCGTCGTTTGATAGTGAAGTAAACTTTCCCCGTCGTTTGATAGTGAAGTAAACTTTCCCCGTCGTTTGATAGTGAAGTAAACTTTCCCCGTCGTTTGATAGTGAACTAAACTTTCCCCGTCGTTTGATAGTGAAGTAAACTTTCCCCGTCGTTTGATAGTGAAGTAAACTTTCCCCGTCGTTTGATAGTGAAGTAAACTTTCCCCGTCGTTTGATAGTGAAGTAAACTTTCCCCGTCGTTTGATAGTGAAGTAACTTTTTTTCCGTCGTTTGATAGTGAACTAAAATTTCCCCGTCGTTTGATAGTGAACTAAAATTTCCCCGTCGTTTGATAGTGAACTAAAATTTCCCCATCGTTTGATAGTGAACTAAAATTTCCACCTGGAATCCTGGCGCACTTAAATCTTCATCTTGTTTGATGGCAACACACATGGAATAAGTGTGCGATACATTCCAATGTAGCGTCAGGTAATGTTCTGATACATTCCAATGTAGCGTCAGGTAATGTTCTGATACATTCCAATGTAGCGTCAGGTAATGTTCTGACTTCTGATTACTATACGACCAATCGGCATAATGGCATGTGCGATTATCCGACAAGAAAGGCATTATCGTCAAGTGGCCTTGACCGTTCTCCGGTACCCCCGGTCAACACGTCACTTTGATCAAGAAAATGAAGAAACTTTGTAAATTATCAACTTTAATAAAACCAGGATCCGGGGGGGAAAAGAAATGGGTGGGGTAAGGGTGAATAAAATTTTCACCTTTTTAAAAATTATTATTTTGATTTGTTCCCCCTGCCCGTCTTCTACCAAATGTTTTGAGTCGTGTGACTCACACATTGGATAGGCAGCAGACGCGTTGCGCTTTTCTTTTTAACATCCACCTCGTCATAGACGAGATACCGACGATCTCAGATCGAAACCGGCCCATCGCCCGCAATGCATCTATACATCAGGTATTGTTTCTACGCTCTGGACCGCCCTTGGCTTCATTAAGGTCTCGCCGGAAACTACCTGGTTCACGTGCCTAACCCCGAGCCTGAAAAACTTCAAACTCAGAGAACATAAATTGTTATGATCTCAACCAGGTGGGGCTCTAACCATATCTTATGCCCCCCCCCCGCCTTTTTAAATCCCTTGCCTTATATTAACTTCACCGGCGTCTCATCATCTCTCTCATCATCTCTCTCTCTCTGTCTTGGGCTCGGCGGGCGGAAAAACAGAAGTCAAAAATGACCCACTTCCCATGATCCGAAGGAACTGAAATTTGGCACACGGACCCGTCTAACCTAACAATGCATCGTATCAAAATTTCAGATCGATCGAACGTACCGTAATTAAATTAATGCATTTTTAGTTTATCCTTATATGAGGTATGTAATTTAAATTCACATTTGTTATTGTTTTTTTGCCACGTGAAATTTTGAGCTGACGCATTGAGGCGACCCAACGAAGCGACGGGCGCTTTTGTTTACATTTTACGTGTCACTCTGAGCTCGGTCAAGCGAATCGGTGACCAGACTTTTCCCCTCTCCCCCTCCCCCCCCCCACTAGGGTTATGATGCAAAGTTGAGTTAAGACAGATTCAGTCTGTAAATGTTTGAAAATAATCAATACTGTTAGTTATGTCTCATATATAAGGGATTTATAGTCAAAAACTTTGTTTTTACGGGTTTGTTTTATTTAATAGCTTTTTTTGGTGATAGTAATGATTGAATGATAAAATCAAAGATAACGTTTGGTGACAATGATGAGGGATAATGTTGTGGTATAGGCAGAGGTGTGAATCATGAGTGATTAGTAGTAAAATTAATGATGATTAAGAATTAAGGGGGTCAAGTTAGAATAGAAAACTTGCCGAGAAGGCCCCTTTTTAAAAAGAAGGTCATAAGACCTGATTGACAGTCATACAATGTTAGCTTTTCTTTCCCGAGTCGGCCACGGGGGGTGGGGGGCTGTATAAAAAAAGGGAGGGGGCTATCTTGGTGCTTCTTTAGTTATTATAAAAGGTATTAGTAGTATTACTCGAGCCTGTGTGTGGGGAAAGGTGGGAATAGAGAAAGATTTCGATTCCTGCCACGCCCCCTTTCCTACTATGTGCCCCTCCCCTCGTCTGTACATTGTACGTGCAACTGGGTCACTGAAGGTGTTTGTCACAATATCATGATATTGACACGATGTGGTATTGTCACAATATCATGACACGATGTGGTATTGTCACAATATCATGATACTATGTGGTATTGTCACAATATCATGACACGATTGGTATTGTAACAATATCATAATACGATGTGGTATTGTCACAATATCATGACACGATGTAGTATCGTCACAATATCATGAAACGATGTAGTATCGTTACAATATTATGACACGATGTGGTATTGTCACAATATCATGACACGATGTGGTATTGTCACAATATCATGACACGATGTGGTATTGTCACAACATCATGACACAATGTGGTATTGTCACAATATCATGATATTGTTCTGTGTTATTTCTCAGACCTCCGTCACAAAATTGACTTGAGATTCAATCAATAGTTGTTATGCTGCATAAAATTTTTGTTGTCTGCGTTCATCTTTTGTAAATTCACGGCTCAATCCGCACCACAAACAACAAACAAGTCCTATGCCGCCTGGGAATGACTTTAAAAAAAAAGCCCTTATATTAACTTCACCGCCGTCTCTGTCGCTGTCTCTCTCTCTCTGTCTGTCTGTCTTGGGCGGGCGGAAAAACAAAAGTAAAAAATGACCCACTTCCCATGAAGCCATCGAGCTGAAATTTGGCACACGGACCCGTGTCACCTAACAATGCATTGTATAAAAAATTCAGATCGATCCAACCTACAGTTATTAAATTAATGCATTTTTATTTTATCTATATAAACTATATGTAGCGGTCGCTATTGTTTACATTTTACGGGTCACTTGACTTCACGCCAGCCATCATTGAACACATCTCGTGTTTTAACCAGGTGTACCGGCGTGCTTTTGTTTACATTTTACGTGTCACGCTGAGCTCGGTCCAGCGATCGGTGACCAGATCTTTCCCCTCTCCCACCCGCCGCCCCCCAGGGGTTATAATGCAAAGGAAAGTTGAGACAAATTCAGTCTGTAAATGTTTGTCGCGTTTGAAAATAATCAATACTTTTAGTTATGTCTCATATATAAGGGATTTATAGTCAAAAACTTTGTTTTTACGGGTTTGTTTTATTTAAATAACCATTTTAAAACAAGGGAGGTTATCGATTTCGTCCCTCGTTACAAATTTCCGGTTCGACAGTTTTATAAGAATGGAAACAGCTGTAAAAATATACATATATTCGAACAGTTTGAAAACAAAACATATTCATCAACTCTGATGTTACAAAAGCAACAACAACAAAAAAAACAACAAACCACAACAACATAAAATCAACTTTAAAAAAACAAAAAAAAACTTTCGGACTTGTGAGAGACACTTGAGGCCATAGGGCTATAGCCTGCTTGATCACGTTTGTGCTAATTCGCTTTGATTAATAAAAGAATTATTTTCAAAAATTATTGTCTTCAAAAGGGGGGAATATGGGTGGGGCCATCTTTTTCAAAACCGTTATCCTTGTACAATCACAGCACCACTTTGACACAACAAACACTTCAGACATTATGGCTCTATGAGCGCGATATCCTAACGCCCCTTTTAATTAATTTCTTCCAGAGCGAGTGACGTCCCTTAAATTTACGATCCGGTAAACTCCCCCCCCCCAGCAACTAAACAACATGTGCTCGCAGTGACACATCAACACACGTCAACGATCTCCACCCGTGGCACCAATAGAAAACTCTGATTTCACCCACCTTATCTCGCACGTGTATCCATCCGCGCCAGGAACTCTGGGCCAAGTAGTCAAGACAGCTATTTTTAGCAGTTCCGTTTTTTTAAAGTTATAGAAATTTACTTTTATTCAGTCATTCAGTCACTTAAGGCCTTTTGGCTTTTAAGCTGAATTCCCACACACACATATTGTTTCCCTTTAAATTTTCAATTCTGTAACTGGAGGATACACAGCAAATGGCCTTGGGATTGGAAAAAGGGGGGAGGGAGGGCAGGAAGGGCCCGGCATTTTTCGTCAACTTACTAAATGCGGGGAATGGCTGAAATATTTCAACCCTGTATGACTGTATGACTATTTACGAGCTACGCTTCTGGCTGGTAGGGCCGCCTCTGGCTGGCAGGGCCGCCTCTGGCTGGTAGGGCCGCCTCTGGCTGGTAGGGTCGTACCTTTTGGTTAGTTTCGATGTTTCCATGACCAAACAGAGCTGGTTTGATCCTAAGGAAATATGAACACCTCAGTAAATAGTGTTTAAAATTGAACACTTCTGTCAATAGTGTTTAAAATTGAACACACCTCTGTCAATGTTGATTAAAATAAAACAATTCTCTCAAAAATTGAACATTCTAGACTCTTGATTGTTTACCAGTCCTGACCCTTGTAGAAATAGATTAGCTTAACCAGCTCAACTACTTTCTGCTGCAATTAAATTATCATAAACCATTTTGAAAATAAGCATAGAAACCCCACCACCACCACACACAAAAAAAAATCGAGACACACAAATAACACACTATATATATTTATATACATATATATATATATACACATGTATATATATGATTATGCCTAGCTTTGATAATGATATCATGTTTCTCCAGCAATAGCATAGCAGTTATGGGCTTAATTTATATGTACATGTACTTTATTTAGAGTGAAATATGTATTTAAGATTATTGGCTAAACCATTTTAAAAGTTAAATGAGCTGTTCTATAGCATTTAATTAATTAACAGTCCTTATCCTATGGCTATCAACATCCATTTATATTTTTTCTAACGAATTATTTACATTACATTATTTATAAAATTAATTAATGATTTATAAATTCACCCCCCCCCCTTTCCAAAATTTTAAATATTTTTTTTTACTAAATTTGCTCTGTAAAAAGTATATCATTATGTTTCTGAAATATGTAAACAATTTATTACAGATGACAGCGAGATGTACCACCTGAGATGAAACACAACAATTGCGAAGCAGAACTATTTCTCCTCATCTAAATTATTTCACTAACCTCATTTCACACTAACTAAAATTTACTTTAAAAAAAAAGGTTTCTTAACCAAGATGCTCAATTGAAGGATTTCGGCATTTGAATTTTTTATAATTCTCACCCACAGAAGTTAATTTAGTAGATGGCTCGACCCCCCGTCCATCAAGAAGAAAGGTCAAGATTCTGGTCTTCAATGGCCAGACTTACGTTGAGTACAACTTTGATAGACTAGATCCAAAATTCCTGCAGAGGACTGACACTGAAGAATTACAGTTCTACTTCCTTTCCCGTGGCCCCAATGGCCTTATTTGGATGCAAGAGGACAGGGACAGGAAAATGTACTTGGCCCTAAGGGTAACATTTTTTCATCAGTTTTTAAATATTCAATGACCAGTAGGCAGTGACATTTATAAAATAATTTATCAGCAAGCACAGGCTTACACTTTATTGACTACCAGGTTATGTAAGAATAATAAATTGATTTTCTTTTTAACCATCACATTCAGACTTACTCATACATTTTCTGTCTAACCATCACATTCAGACTTACCCATACAATTTCTGTCTAACCATCACATTCAGACTTACTTATACAATTTCTGTCTAACCATCACATTCAGACTTACCCATACAATTTCTGTCTAACCATCACATTCAGACTTACTCATACAATTTCTGTCTAACCACCACATTCAGACTTACTCATACTATTTCTGTCTAACCATCACATTCAGACTTACCCATACAATTTCTGTCTAACCATCACATTCAGACTTACTCATAAAATTTCTGTCTAACCATCACATTCAGACTTACTCATACAATTTCTGTCTAACCATCACATTCAGACTTACTTATTCCCTGTGCAATAACTTCATTTTCTTTAAAAAGAGTATTCTTTTTCAGCATGTCCATTCTATTTATATAGAGAAAAAAATCATTGGCTAAAAAATTAGGTTTTTCCATTTACTTTTCATTGAGGTATATGCAGATAGTTATTTATTGCAGCATTTTTAAAAAATCTCACAGAATGGCAACCTTGTGTTTGTAAATGATGATGGATCAGGGGCACCCGAAGAGATCCTGATAGGCAGGCCAACTGGCAAACGGTTTGATGATGGACGTTGGCACTTGTTTAAACTGAGGCGTAACGGCAGAAACGTAAGTGCAGAAAATGATTTGATTTGGTTAGGTGGTCACGTCGGCTAGTTTAATTGTGCATATAGCCAAGGTTTAATATCTATTTATTAAATCCTTTATATTAGCTCATGGTGTCTGCTTGCTCGCTTGAGGCAGGTGGGCGGGCGGGCGGTGCCAAAAAACTTTGGATCGAGTTTTAACCCACTTCTTCGTAAGCTAGCAAGCTGAAATTTTGCAGGCAGTTTCGTGCCGATGATAAAAATGATGTATCAAAATTTCAGATTGATTATGTAATTAAATTATAGAATTTTTAGATTATTTTATTCATCTCTATGTATCATGTTATTTTTTGAGATAGTGTCGCGGTGCATATTATATTAAACGACCTTTTTAATACTTTCCTGTTGCGCGATTCAGTGCGTATTATGTGGACGATAGATTTTTAAAAATATATTCCTGATCGGTGCGCATTATATTTAACATGTTTTACGAGACATAACTATTATTTATAGTCAAAAAGTTTTTTTTTACAGTTTTTTTTTATTATTGTGAGAACAGCCATGGTCTAAAGTCCCTTTATTATTGTGATGAGTATAGCCATGGTGTAATGTCTCTTTATTATTGTGATGATTATAGCCATGGTCTAAAGTCCCTATATTATTGTGAGTAAAATCATGGTATAACGTCCCCTTATTATTGTGAGTAAAATCATAGTGAATGATAGTGTAAAGTCCCTTTATTATTTTGAGGATAGCCATGGTATAATGTCCCTTTGTCATCTTAATTGAAGATCTTAAGTGTCTATTACTAGTTGATTTGTGTCCTGAGTTTTAAAAAAAAGAAGGAAAAAAAATCTCTTAAAATTAAAGTTGTGATTCAGGTGTAAGGGAGTTAACACCAAGCATATGATTGATTTTATTGAGGCAGAGAAATAGATGTAATAGCGTATGCTGAATATGTTTTATTTAAAAACTGTGTTAATCAGAATGTTAATCAAAATTAATGAACCATGAATATTTTCACTTTAATAAAACTGTTGCTTTATTTATTTGGATCAATAAATGACTTCCATCATGTGTATGCTATATTTTATACAGTATATTGTATGTCTTAGCCTATACATCTTATTTCTTAATCCTGTATACACATTCTGCAAAAGTTCAGTAATAGTGTCATACGTACATGTCCAGGCTGTAAGATATTTTTAAAAATTGCAATCCACTCCTGTCCACACAATTACTACATTCCACAATTTATGGATATCATCCCAATTTATTTATAGGTAAATGCATAAAATAAAAACAGGGTATTATAAGGCCTGACAGGACGTAACACAACAGCGAACGTTTCGGCAAAGAGCCTTCTTCAACGGACAAATAGTACACAAATGAAACGAATAAAACGAAATAATAGAAAAAAAACACTTAGCTGCGGTGAAATCCAAGTAGTCCAGTAGAGATAAAGCAAGGAGAGAAGTAAATGCTTTATCTCTACTGGACTACTTGGATTTCACCGCAGCTAAGTGTTTTTTTTCTATTATTTCGTTTTATTCGTTTCATTTGTGTACTATTTGTCCGTTGAAGAAGGCTCTTTGCCGAAACGTTCGCTATTGTGTTACGTCCTGTCAGGCCTACTAATACCCTGTTTTTATTTTATGCATTTACCTTTTTAAAAGCCTGATTGCAGTCTCACCCCCATTACTCAATTTATTTATAGAATTCCAATTTACTAATAGTTTCTCAATTTACTGATATTATCCCAATTTATTGATAGTATCCCAATTTATTGATATGATCCCAAATTTATTGACAGTATCCCAATTTATTGATATGTTCCCAATTTATTGATAGTATCCCACTTTATTGATATGATCCCAGTTTATCGATAAATCACCCATTATTGTATATTTACAGTCTTTGACAAAAGAAACTTTGTTTCGCCAAACTGTTGACATGTACCCAATGATTTCTTTTTACATTAGATTAAAATCACTGTTGACGATGACCATGAGCAGAACTACATTTTTGCCAGAGACGTATACTTCCTGACAGGTGGCGCTAACATGTACCTGGCTGGAACAAAAAACACTTATGAATCAACTAATGGCCGAATTCGAGACAACTTGAATGGTGGCATGGCACTGGTAAGCTGTATAACTTTGAATAATGGTATGACACTGGTAAGATGTATAAACTTGGTGGTATGGCACTTATAAGCTGTATCTTTTTCTCCACACCAGGTTGTGTATAGGAAAGACGTGCGTGAGGGTAACACAATTACAAAGTATGAAGTGAACGTCATCTCAGAAGGCTACATCTCTGGCTCGGGGGCCGCTACGACAGAGGTCGACTGGGGTTCACAAGGGGGTGGTGAGGAGGAAAAAACCACCCAAGCACCAAGGCCACCCACACGTCCACCGCGACCTCCACCCACCACCCCAGCCCCTGTGCCTGCTGTGACATCCATCACACTCAAAGAAGAGGGTCTTGTGTTTAACCTGGCAGAGGTGAGTCTATAGAACCAATTACTCTAGTCTGTGGCAGGTGAGACTATAGAACCTATTACTCAAGTCTATGGTAGGTGAGACTATAGAACCACTTACTCTAGTCTATGGTAGGTGAGTATATAGAACCAATTACTCTAGTCTGTGATAGGTGAGACTATAGAACCACTTACTCTAGTCTGTGGTAGGTGAGACTATAGAACCTATTACTCTAGTCTGTTGTATAACAGGTCTATATAACCAATTACTCTAGTCTCTGGGAGGTGATACTTTAGTAAACCTATTTCTTTAGTCTGCTGGTGGTTAGACTATAGTAAATCTATTACTTATTTCTGTTTGAGGTAAGACTATAGAAACTTATTTACTTTAGACTGCGGGAGGTTAAAGAATAGAATCCCACTTCGATTTACAGTGAATAAATCATGTTTCACAATGTATGTTTTAAGAATAGTTAATTTGCTTGACTTGCATAGATGAAAGTCAGCAGACTTGTTAAAACTTTTATTAAGTGGTCACTGATCTATATTGACCTGATCAATCAATCATTCATTGATCTATTTCAACCTATCAAAACTAGTGTCATGAGTTATTTAAGGGTTTGTGGGGTGTAACCATATCACCACACATATGAACTGCAGTGTCCTGATGTCTCGCTTTCATCCCCAGCCTTTCACAATCCAACCAGGCAGCGCCTTGTCACTGAAGTTCCAGACCATCAAGGACAGGGGTCTGATACTCTACACCACCAGCAAGATTGTTGGCAAGAACTTCATCGCCCTAGAAATATATGACGGCAAGCTCTACTTTGTTCACAACTTTGGCGGGAAGTCTAAGAGAACCCTGGTTTCTGACCGAGAAGTTTCGGATGGTCAGACTCACGAGGTAGGCATTGGTCTGTCTCATGAGGTAGGCATTGGTCAGTCTCATGATATCCTGATTGTGTATTACTGATGGACTGATGGTCTCCAAAGTTTTTATTAATTGGTAACTGGTTCCTTGTAATATATACATTAACCGAATTTTGTATTAAATTTTCAGTTTAGCCTGCGGATCTTTGACAATTACATGGTCCTGACCCTGGATGGAGTCAATCAAAGAATTCCACTGGAGGCCAATGAACAATGGCCTCGTACTGGAAGTGAGTTTTAATACGACTTATGTTAATTTTGCGACTTGTTAATGTTGCCACTTATGTTAATGTTGTGTCTGATTTTGGTTCTCACCCACACTAGATGCATTTATTTTAAAAAAAATTTATTATAACGTAGAGTTGGACAATTCTTTCCTCTATGTATCTAAATAATTATTTTTAAAAGTTAACCTAAAAGGACCATCCGTAATTTTCTCTCCATGTTATTTTGGCATGAGATTAAATCTTTTTTTGCGATAATTATTTTATACTGACAGTTATTTCTTATTTTATTATACATTGCCAAATTAAATTTGATGTGATAACATTTTCCACAAATTTTTTTAAACTAGATTAGATATAAAATGGTAACAGTAGCTCCTGTCATCTAACTAAAGTTTGACAAACACTGTGTTTATATTGTTACCACTGTGTTTATATTGTTACCACTGTGTTTATATTGTTATCACTGTGTTTATATTGTTACCACTGTGTTTATATTGTTACCACTGTTTATATTGTTACCACTGTGTGTTTTTATGTGGTTGCTATGGTCACCTTCTCCTCACAGATGCTGTCACCATTGCTGGCCATGGTCCATTCCGCTTGCCCTGGCATACATGGGCCAGGACGGGATATCTGGGATGTATAGAAGACTTGAGGATTAACAACAGATTAGTAGATTGGCAAGGCTTTATTCGCCAACAGGTAAGAGTTGAGAAATTTATTGAATTGGTTTAGATTTATTCAGACACACATACAGGTGAGTAGGTATAGAACTAGCAGGCATGTATAGATTCATTCATCACACATACAGGTGTATTGGTATAGAATTAGCAGGCATGTATCATTCAGTCACACATACAGGTGAGTGTATAGATTTAGTAGGCATGTATAGATTCATTCAGTCACACATACAGGTGAGTGTATAGATTTAGTAGGCATGTATAGATTCATTCAGTCACACATACAGGTGAGTATAGATTTAGTAGGCATGTATAGATTCATTCATTCACACACACAGGTGTGTTGGTATAGATTTAGTAGGCATGTATAGCTTCATTCATTCACACACACAGGTGTGTTGGTATAGAATACGGGGACGCGGTGGTCGAGTGGCAGCGCACTGGACTGCCGTACCAATGGTCACGGGTTTGAATCCGTGTGAAGGCAAGGGTTTGTTCCCGGGGCCTAGGGCATCCCTGAATGGGTACCTAGCACTACATGTAGTTAGGCGGCTGGGTAATGCGTGGAACCCACAAAGCCGTGGCCTGTGAACGCTGCATCACTGCCAACAGATCATCTGTCATGGTCTGTGGACGCAACTATCTTCTGCATAGAAGGAACGTCTGTATAGATAAGATAAGATAAAGAATTAGCAGGCATGTATAGATTCATTTATTCACACATACAGGTGTGTTGGTATAGAATTAGTAGGCATGTATAGATTCATTCAGTGACACATACAGGTGTGTCGACATTGAATTATATGTATGAATAGTCTGGATGCTGAAACCATCCTTTGAAAGTTAAGGAATTCTGACGTGCAATGGGTTGCCTGGGGAAACCAGAAAAACAAAGACCCTATCAACATTTAAAGCTCTAATTAAAAAATGCAAGACTAGACATTAAATCCATGGATAAGCAAAGGATGCAATAATCTTCTGTGTAGAAGGAGCGTCTGTAACAGATAAGATGGAATTATTGAGATTAATGGCTAAAAAATAATATATTGTTGGGTCTTTTAAAACTAGTCTAACTCAACTGCTTAAATGTAAATAGGAACAATAAACATCATTTGAGAACCATTGGTAATGGAAAAAGTCAGGAACATTCAAGGGCAATCTTCTCTGGTTTTAAAAAAAAGTGGATACTCGTTCTATAGCCCATTCGTTCATAAGCCAACCCCCCACTTTTGGAAGAGAAAAGTATTAAAAGTGTATAACCCGCTCGCAAGCCGACCCCCCAAAAATAATAGGACAGCTTAAACAAAATGGTACAAATTTTTTTTAAACTACAAGCAAAATCGGTCGTTATGATTGTTTACTTTGTACTGGCTATCTTTGTCTTTGTGCTCTTTGTTAGGCAAGAGTTACCGGTATTTAAAAAAACAATTCTTTGGTAAACAGTGACGAAAGCGCATACATTAAAATTGGTTGTTGAAAACAAAATTTGTAAAACAATTTATTAAAACGTTCACAAAAATAAATAAAATGATTAAATAAGGTAAGTGCAGATGTTTAATTATATATTATAGCTTCTGGTAGAGCAGTCAAATCTTGTAGAATGTAGATAAGGACCAATAAGAACACCGATATTTAATATCCATGCAGAAATACTTTAATAGCCGGCTCGTAAGCCGACCCCCCAACTTTTCCCCCTAGATTTTGTCCAAAAAAGGTCGGCTTGCGAACAAGTATATACGGTATATCCAAATTATGATTAACTGCAAGAGCTTATCAGTCAAATTAAAGTTAAAACTTGATTCAAGCAAGTGAGGAATTAATAACCAAATTTTTAAATATTTGTTGTAGCTTTAAAATTGTTATTTAAATCAGCAGGCTGATCCCTTGTATGTAAATTAATAAGTTCTAATCACATGGTCACATAACTAATCTTACTTTAATGTTATTATATCTATTTTACTTTTTTCCAGCAACTGTATGGCTTTGTGGATTCTACCTGCACTGCCATGCCCCGAGAATGCTCGACCCGTCGCCCATGTGTACGTGGTGACTGTAGCAACAATTGGGGTGGGTACACATGCGACTGTCGTGCCACTGAATTCACTGGTCGGCAATGTGAAGCAAGTAAGTCATGTTCATGTTTCAGTTACTCTAATAAAACGTCCATTATTTTGCATACCTTTGTAACCGTGCCACAGCTTGTTGCACCATCAAGTGATGTAAATCACCCTCTGTTTCTCCAATGACCAGCCGCACTGACCGGCATCTTCGATGGTCTCACCAACTACAAGATGACCATCACCCCTACACAAGACTACCACGTCAATGACATCTCATTCAGGCTCAGAACTTATGCTAGCGAGGGACTCATCTTCCAGACCAAAGCCAACTTATACGGCACCTTCTTGCGCGCTGAACTGGAAGGAGGACGCATCAAGCTGACCACAAATCTCGGTGGAGAAGAACAGGTTGGTTAATGAAGGGGGATGACTTTAACTCTTCCATTCAAGTACTGGGTCTGTGAGGATCACAGTAGTGGCAGTTATTTTATATGCATTTTTATGTTGTGAATCATATCTCTTGGCATATCTGTTTAATAAGCTGGGGGATGGTTATAGAGAGAAATATTGAGTTTTGTAAATTATTGCCTAAGTTAAGTAACAAACTTGATCACCACATAGACTTGGTGAACCCTTGGAATAAAACATACTTCAGTTTGTACATACCTGTGTAACAGTATGGACGGGATTAATGTTTGAAAGATTTTAAGGGGCCGTCCATAGCTGACGTCACGCACCAATTTATTTTACGACGTTTTCATTGGCTCCACACCTGTTACGATATTAGAGTGCAGTCTTACGCTAAATACATACTTAAATGACAAAAAAGTGATTTGAAACATGCTCATTTTCAAATAGAAAATACAGCTTTTATGGGGGGGGGTGTAAAAGCTTTGTGACGTAATATTGGAGTCTAAGTTTTTGTGACTACGCGTGACGAGGAGGGGAGGGGGCAGAAAAATCTGCCAAAATTGCGTGACTTCATTTATGGACGGACCCTAAGTACAAAGTGTCAATTTGTTTCTATTATGTGTTATTGCTTTCAGAGTTTCTTCGTTGGCGATGCCATCAATGACAACCAGTGGCACACAGTTTTCATTCAGCGCCGTGGCAACCAGATGGAATCCTGGGTGGATGATCAAAAACATTTGACAAGTATGCAGCGGCATAACAGCTGTTTAAACAGAATATTATCATTCTTTCTTTCATTAAAAAAATGTTTTTACATTATCTTTTTAAAATACCCATATATTTAATGGTTGAATAGTGCTGAGCTTGATACAAAGCAGTTGGGCTAAATATATAATGTTTTAATGACAGTCATCATCAATGGCACAACAACCAATGGAGTGCAAAGGAGTGGGGGGGGAGGGCTAGATTGTATCCACCTCTACCTAGTGGTTTGGTAATATTGTCCAGTTTTTTTTAAATATTTTATTAGAGCTATCTAGAAAAGAAGCAATTTCATGGCTGACCCAATTTGCTTTATATTCAGATTCTTAACAAAATCTTGATTTAAATTTTTTTTTAAATCAATTTTATTTAATTTTACATTTGTCCATATAATTGTATTGATAATATAT
The DNA here is from genome assembly GCA_944989445.1 of Ampullaceana balthica. NCBI lineage: Eukaryota > Metazoa > Mollusca > Gastropoda > Lymnaeidae > Ampullaceana > Ampullaceana balthica. The sequence goes on along the minus strand of CALYLW010000130.1, from coordinate 1,344,697 downwards.
TGTAATAAATTTCTACTAATTTGATGTATTTCAATGGCTTTGAAAGAGGATGTTCATATCTTTGGTGAACTTAGATATTTACACCAAAATAAATATTTATGTAGTTAAATTAATGTTGTTTATTAGTTAACTTTGGTTCAGCACCACTTAACATTCAAGTCAAAATGGGGGATCAATACTTATCCAGGAAACAAAATAATTTTTAGAAAGATGTCATTGAGCCTATCACCCCTTACAGCAGGGGTCTCAAACACGCGGCCCGCGGGCCAATTGCGGCCCGCTTGATGATATTTTGTGGCCCCCACTTGATATCCAAGTTCAGTGCAAGTGTGGCCCGCCGTGGCGATAACGAAGAAAATAATTTAAAAAATTAAATTAAAATAAGATATTTTAAACTGTAATTGGAATTTTTTTCTTTGGACCATTTTTTCTAAGACAATGACGTTTTATTGATTAGAAGTTTTTATCTAAATGTTTAACCATTTCCCCCTTGGAGGCTCCGCGCGTCGCCTTCTATCGGTAGACTCTTATAGACGACGAGCGTTGCCGATTTTGGGTTGTTTCGTTTGCAGAGCCGATCCAACTTTTTAAGTAGCTAATTTATGTTTAGCAACATCAATCTTTAAGCCACCACAGTGGCAGAGCGCACTATTGAGCTGTCAAGAAACATATACAATCAACTGCAAGAGAAGGCCAAACATTTCAGTGCGTACTCAGTCGCTCTTGATGAGAGCACAGACATCACTGACACTGCACAACTGGCAATCTGTATCCGTGGTATTGATGACAATTTGAACTGATAGAGGAGTTGCTCACAGTGATGCCAATGCATGGTCAGACCACTGCTCAGGACATATTCCAACAGCTGTGTAATGCCATTGTGGATGCCGGTTTACCATGGCAGAAGTTTGCTGGTATAACAACAGACGGAGCAACTTCAATGACATGGAGGAAAAATGGACTGATTGCACTTGTTCAAAAAATAAACTGGAAGAGGAGTGTGTGGAGGAGGCTATCTCTCTACCTTGTATTATCCAGCAGCATGTCCTGTGCAGCAAATGTCTCAAATTTGTCATTGTGAAATGCATCAACCGTATTAGATCCAGGGGCTTAAAGCACAGGAAATTTTGAGCTTTTTGGAGGAAATAGAGTCTACATATAAGGATGTGAAATAGAGTCTACATATAAGGATGTGAAATATAGTCTACATATAAGGATGTGAAATATAGTCTACATATAAGGATGTGCTCTACTTTACTGAGGTGCGTTGGCTCAGTAGGGGAACCTGCTTGAAGAGGTTTTTTTGAGTTGAGAACATACGTGAAAGTTTTCATGGAGAATGATGGGATGGATGTTCCTGTGTTAAGTGATTCAAAATTGCTCATGGACTTAGCTTTTTGTTGTTGACATCACACAGGCGCTGAATGTACTAAACAAGAAGTTACAAGGACAGGAGCAGCTTGTCAGTGCTGCCTATGAAAATGTGAGAGCTATTTTCACAAAACTTATTTTATGGAAAGCCTAGCTCTCTCAGAAAATCCTCAGCCATTTCCCAGCATGCAAGGCACTCGTGATGTGGACATGCCATTCGATGTTGAGGAATATATTGATGCCATTGAAAAGCTACAGGAAGAATTTGATCACAGATTTGCAGACTTTAAGAATCACAAAACCACTTTTAAAATATTTGCTGACCCTTTCTTTTTCGATGTCCTAGATGCCCCCCTGTGTTGCAGTTTGAACTCATCCACTTACAGTGCAACTCTCATCTGAAAGCTAATTTCATGGAGGTGAATGGAAAGCAGACAAGCTTGGACAATTTTTGAGAGAATTGTCCCCAACCTTCCTTGAACTTTCAAAAATGTTCAGCCAGACTATGTGCCTTTTTTGGAGCACATACATGTGTGAAAAGCTGTTCTCCACCATGAACTTCAATAAACACAAGCACAGGTCAAAACTCACTGATGATCATCTTCAAGCTATACTGAGGGTCTCGACTGCTTCCTCCCTCAAGCCAAATGTGCTTCAGCTGTGTAAGGGGAAACGCAGCCAGGTCTTTTCCAGCAAGGAGCAGTAGGTATAGCAAAGGCAGCAAGAGTGCTACCAGTTAAGCCAATGTTTGAACCTTTAATAAATAATAATGAATAAAGATGGGGGATACTGAACAGTTGTACTTTTTTTTGTATTAACTTGATGCGGCCCAGCATCACCCAGACTCTGACTCATGTGGCCCCCGGGCAAATTGAGTTTGAGACCCCTGCCTTACAGCCATCATAGACTGGTCTGTCATGACTTTTTAAAAATGTTATCTCATCTCACCTAACTGTAGGGGTGTCAGCCACAAATCTTATAAAATTATGTATCTCAAAAAAAAACTTTTTATCTATCAGTAAAGTTTTTGCCTTCAAATCCGAAAAATAGTTGGTTCAAATCCATTAAAAAAAAATATCTATATATTTTGTTTTCCCTTTGGTAGGGATATTAGGGGCTGTCTATAAAAAATGTCACATGATTTTGGCCGATTTTTCACTCCCCCTCCCCCCCTTCATCACTCGTCTTCACAAAAACTTAGACCCCCCCCTCCAATATGACGTTACAAAGATTTGCCCCCCCCCCAAATAAAAGCTGCATTTCATATTTGAAAAAGAGCATGTTTCAAATCACTTTTTTGTCATTTCAGCATTTATTTATAATATGTCTGCACTCTAATATTGTAACACGCGTGAAGCCATGTAAATCATCATAAAATAAATTTTAAGAAATCAAATGTCTAAGGGGAATTTTTATTTAAATTAGCGAGTTTTGATGTGACGTCACATTTCTCAAACCCCCACTCGTCACACATCGTCACAAATGTCTGGAGCACCCTCCCCCCTAGGTGCTTGACATCATTTATGGACAGGCCCTTACACATATGGATTTAATAACGATTCAGGCCCCCGCTTCTTGTAATTTCTTTCCAGTTATTTGTTGAAATTGTTCAAATATTAGTAGATCATTTAATTTTTTTCTGGCAAGGTTGTTGCTCAAATTAAAACAATAATTAATGTTTTTTCCTTTATAAGTTTTATTTAAATTATAACTTATAGATTTGTGCTTGTATAAACAAAGACTGACTACTCAATCTTATGTTAGTTCCATTTATTAAATCTTTTGTGTTGGAGCTGACAAACAGCAGGAGTACATAATACTTTGAATTTTTCCACTCCCCCCCCCAGAAATTTTGCCAGGGGAAGACTATTTCCTGCACGTGGACAACGTTTTTATTGGGGGCAACCACCAGGGTGAGCTGGACAACATCCCAGGCACAATCAAGCCATTCATTGGATACATGCAGAACATACACTTCAGCGAGTTTGACGTCTTCAGTCGTCTCAACAGCACCGGGGGCGGCAAGTTCCCCTTTGGCACTGACAAGACTCCCATCATATTCAATGACGTCACCTTCTCCAGCTTCCAGACCTATCTAGTCCTACAGTCTCAGTATCTCGCTTCTGGGCTTAACATCAACTTCCTTTTCAAAACCAAGGACCCCAACGGTGTCATACTCTTTAGTGAAGGAAGGGACAATCAGCTGTTTGCTGTGGAGCTCTTCAATGGGCAGCTCCATGTTAAGGTAAAGAAAACTCGAAAGAGACTGAATAATGTGTGTTTATAAAGAAATATGTGTTAACAATATTCAACTTTAAATATGAGTATAAATAAAAAGACTCATTTCAGTATAATTTAAATTGAAATTATATATACTTCCTCTACCTTTCATTATCATTGTTAATCCTTTTGGTTTCTTGAGGAAGGCAGGGCCTGCGTAAATCACGTCACTTGACACTATCTTATCTTATCTTCTCTGTTACATAACTCCTTCTATACAGAAGATTATTGCGTCCTACGCTTTACCATGGTTGATGTGTAGTCTTGCATTTTATTAGAGTTTTAAATGTTGATAGAGTGTTGGTTTTCCTGGTTTACTCAGGCAACCCATTCCACTTCCGAATTCTGTGCGGGAAGAACAAGAATGGGGACGCGGTGGTCAAGTGGCAGCGCACTGGACTGTCGTACCGATGGTCACGGGTTCGAATCCGTGTGAAGGCAAGGGTTTGTTCCCGGGGCCTAGGGCGTCCCTGAGTCACCCCGCTCCGAATGGGTACCTAACACTACATGTAGTTAGGCGGCTGGGTAATGCGTGGAACCCACAAAGCCGTGGCCTGTGATTGCTGCATCACTTGCCAACAGATCATCTGTCATGGTCTGTGGACGCAAAAATCTTCTGCATAGAAGGAGCGTCTGTATAGATAAGATAATTTGTATGTTTGTTCTTGCATACAGAATTAAAAAGTGTTTTTTATTCCTATGTTTATCTGAGGTTCTCCTTTTAAGTTTTTTTTCCAACTCAAATCATTTTGCCTGAGACTTATCCAATAAACAATGTCACCATGTTTTCTTGGGTCTTTCTTGGTGTCATTAGTCTTACAGATTTCACTCTAGGGGTGTCCAGCGGTGTTGTTGGTGACTTTTCTGATGGAGCTACCAATCTCATGTTTCTATTTAGGATTTGTCCCTCTGTTGTTTCCTGTCTATCAATCTCCTACAGCTTTCAATTGTGTCATACATTTTCACTGTTACTCAGGCATCTGTTGATGAGGGTCTGATTTTGTTTGGTTGCAGTTTCTGTCGCTCTCTGTTGTTTCTGCTAAATACACGTTATCTTATCTTATCCTATCTTGTCTGTTATAGTTACAGACGCTCTTTCAGTACAGAAGATTGTTGTGTCCTGCGCTTATCCATGGTTTATGTATAGTCTTGCATTTTATTAGTTTTAAATGTTGATAGAGTGTAGGTTTTCCTGGATTCCTCAGGTAACCCATTCCACGTCGGAATTCCTGACAGGAAGAACGAGAATTTGTATGTGTTTGTTCTTGCACGCGGAATAAGAAAAGTGTTTTTATCCCTATGTCTATCTTAGACATTATATTAGATTATCTTTGTGTTGCATTTCCAAGTTAGAAATAATTACCTTATCTATTATTACAATTAATGTTAGACTTGAAATTTCTCATTTTGGTTTCTGTAGAGATGTAGGATGATTTCCAAACTGGTTTCAGGTGTGCCAATGCATGTAGTGCTAGATTTATCTTGAGTTTATGTTTTTGTCTGTTCTCCAGGCATATTTACAACACTGCCAAGGTGTAAGACCTATCTTCTTGTTCTTTTTGTATGTCAAAATCATGTTTATGGTTTATTTTTAGTATATTTGTTTATTTTGGTGATTTATTGGCAAACTTTTTTTCCAGTCAGGCTCAATACTGTTATCTTCTATTCCATGTCAACTGATTAAAAATTGTAAACATTCTCTATTTAAATAAATCAATTATTAATACCTTCTAATTCCCCATTGATGGATATTTTAAATTGTTTACTGACATTTTCATGTTTCTGACTTTATTTGCTTGTGGCCAGATTGACATTCTGACTTTATTTACTTGTGGCCAGATTGACATTCTTAATTTATTTACTTTTGGCCAGATTGACATTCTGACTTTATTTACTTGTGGCCAGATTGATATTCTGACTTTATTTACTTGTTGCCAGATTGACATTCTTAATTTTTTTACTTTTGGCCAGATATTCCGACTTTATTTACTTGTTCCCAGATTGACATTCTGACTTTATTTACTTGTTGCCAGATTGACATTCCAGGGAAAGCCCCCTTAAGGATTTCGACCCCAGCGGGCCACAGCTTCAACGATGGTAAATGGCATTCAGTATCTCTGATGACCCACACGATAGACGGCTCTAAGCAGCTTATCATGAATGTGGATGATCTGCGGTCATCCAACACGTACTCCTTGCTGGACCAGATCAACTTGCAAGGGCCACTTTACCTTGGTGAGTCATTGTTTTCATTTGGTGAGCCATTCAGTGAGGACTTTTCAACATTATACAACATATGAAAATAAAAAATCAGTAAGTGTTGGGATTATTTCTTAAACTTCTAACACTTCATAAACTTTAATTAATTAATTTTTTTATTGCAAGCAAATGATTTTATTTTATTGGCTTTTAGATTGATTGTCATCTAGATAAATAGGAAATGCTTGAGATACCTGTTGGCTAGAAATATCAAACACGATCCCCGCACACACACACACACAAATGCTTTTTGCAACGTTGAACTTCCCATTGACTGAAGTTACTTGGGAGAACATGAGCTCTCTTATCTTTAATAGAATCCCAATAGATTCTATCTCCATGCCTGAACTATTTCAATATTTTAACAACCATTTTTACGCCACAGATTAATTACATCAATATATGAATTTCATTAAATCAAGGGAAATTATTATTTTGATAGATTAGACTGCTGCCTTTGTGTGCTGGTAAGCTTCACCTTTAAGGTTTCACCTGTTAACTAATATAATGAATTAATGATTAATTAATCTAGAAGAAACAGATATACATGATATATGTCTGCCATACTGATGCTATATACGTCAGCCAGACTGATGCTACATATGTCAGCCGGAATGATACTGCAAATGTCAGCCAGACTAATGCTAGATTTGTCAGCCAAAATGATGCTGCATACGTCAGTCACACTAATACCTTGCATATGTCAGTCACACTAATACCTTGTATATGTCAGTCACACAGATACCTTGCTTACGTCAGTCACTCTGATAGGTTTCATACGTCAGTCACATTGATACCTTGCATACGTCAGTCACACTGATACCATGCATACTTTATCAACAGGTGGAATCACCGAGGACTTGTATCAGAAACAAAACATCAAAGAGTTCCTGTCCTCCAGAGCGGGCTACCGTGGCTGTTTGGCCTCGGTTGGCTTGGGCCGATCCACTCCTAATCTTTATGAACTTGGTCAGACCCAGAATGTCAAGGTTCTTAATAAGTGCCAGGGTACGTCACTTTTATTTTTTCATTAATGACTATTCTATGCTTGCGTCAATAAAAAAATAATTTAGAATTAAATGTCGGTAATGTAAAATGTGTCTTAAATATAGGGTAGTGTTCAAATCTAAAGCTATGCATCTTTTTATGAAAATTATTCTAAAATTTATTTTATAATTATAATAGAAAGAAAATTCGTAAAGAATTGAAATATGATACATTACTTTAAAATGCATTTTAAAAAAATTTTGGCAATACCATCATTGTTGTTAATCATTGCAATGAGTTATTATTAATCACAATAAAAACCATGATTACAATGCTGATGATATATATCATTTTAACTGTGATTTTAATTTATATTTTCTTTAATTATGTCCTCTTTGAATAGCTGGCTTGTTTCTTTGATCTAGATTTTGTTTCTCTGATCTAGATATTGTTTGTCTGATCTAGATATTGTTTTTCTGATCTAGATATTGTTTCTCTGATCTAGATAAATTTTTCTCTGATCTAGATATTGTTTCTTTGATCTAGATGTTGTAAGCCAGTGCACAAAGACAACCTGCTACAATGGAGGAGTTTGCCATGATCACCATGGCAACGCCACAACGTGGTGCGACTGTTCAAAAACAGCTTTTGCTGGACCAACTTGCGCTGATGGTGAGTTGAAATTTACGTATTTTGATTCAGGTGTTACATTTCAATGGTGCTCAAAATAGAGCTGTAGATTCATTACTTGAGAATATTCAAAACTGACAAGAGTAACACCATTAGTTCAATCATTAAACCTTGAAACACTAGCGGATAAAAGAAAAAAGAGCAAAGTAGTAATAATGCATAAAGCAATTAATTCCAGCTTGGATATACAACTCAAAGATAATCTAATACAACTCTCTGATAGACAGGAATAAAAACACTTTTCTTATTGCATATGCAAGAACAAACACATACAAATTCTCGTTCTTCCCGTCTGAAATTCGGACGTGGAATGGGTTGCCTGAGGAAACCAGGAAAACCAACACTCTATCAACATATAAAACTCCAATAAAAATGCAAGACTAGACATAAGTTATGTCTAAGCTTAGGCCGCAATAATCTTCTGCATAGAAGGATACAGAAAAGAAGAAGTATTTGAATGCTTAAATATTTGAAAAATGGAAGATTTAATGATGGATCTTAAAACTTGACTCATAAATAACTTTTGTTGACTTGTCCATACGACATTAAACAACATCTATAAATTTAAAGTAAAGATCATTGAAAAATGATACTAGGAAGGCTGGGGATGTATTTGGATTATAAATTTATTTTGTCACATCTTCTAGAAAAATTTTCTCAAGCAAACTGTCCTTTTTTGGAAAATATTTTCAGAACCTCTTGGCTACTACTTCCGCCCTCAAGGCAAGACGGACTTGGATGGCATGATGATTTACCGATACCCCATCTTAGACCAGGTCAACAACAATAGGGATGAAATCATTCTTGGTGTGATGACCAATGAGAAGAATGGTGTCCTCACGAAGCTGATCTCTGATATTTTTGGTGACTTTGTTGAAATCAAGCTGGTGAGTCTTATCATACTAACTAGTAAAGATGTATAAGAACTAATCTTATTGGCCTGAATACAACTGAGCTGTTTGAATTAAAACCGAGGCATGTTGTAGTATTACTTTTGTCATCACTGTCTTGTTGGATTTTGTCGGATTTAGATGAAAAAGAATTTAGTTGTTTCATAGGCCTATTTTGGGGGTCAGGGAGTGGGTGGCAAAATCTTCAGTATTTTAGTGACTTTTTTGTATAGTTTATAGAATAAATTTTAAGACTGATTGACAATAATATAACAAATCTTGGCTGCTACCAGTCGGCTTGTATTTTAACACTTAATTGTAGCCCGGTTTTACTACCCCCAAATATGTAACCAGCACGAAAAAAAGGTAAATCATAAAAATTATTGCAGTGTCTAAGTTTTAAACATGTATTTATTAATAATTTTAATAAAATGCATAATTATTTTTTTTAAAAGAAAGAAAAGCAAATGATTGCAGTTTAAAAATTGAATTTTAAAAAAACCGATGTTCATGTTGGGATTCACACTTTTTAATGGCTTGACTAGGTGAATGGATATGTTGTTGCCACCTACGACACTGATGGAAAAGGTGCGTCCACCATCACCAACAGCGATGTGGATGTCAGTGATGGTCGTTACCACATCATTCGCTTCTTGAGGACCAAAGACCGGGGAACATTGACAGTTGACTCCAGTGAAGCTCTCAATATCCATGCTAGTAAGTTCAAATTTACCACATTGACAGTTGACTCTTAGTAACGCTGTTAATATCCATGCTAGTAAGTTCAAATTTACCACGTTGACAGTTGACTCTGGTGTCGTTGTCAATATCCATGCTAGTAAGTTCAAATTTACCACGTTGACAGTTGACTCTGGTGTCGTTGTCAATATCCATGCTAGTAAGTTCAAATTTACCACGTTGACAGTTGACTCTGGTGTCGTTGTCAATATCCATGCTAGTAAGTTCAAATTTACCACGTTGACAGTTGACTCTGGTGTCGTTGTCAATATCCATGCTAGTAAGTTCAAATTTAGCACTAAGACATCATTACGAAATATGGGTTTCAGTGATTCTCAACTTTTTATTTGTCTGTACCCTGTTTTTCAAACTTTTGGACTGAGTCTCACATTAACACAAAAGTATCAAAGCAAAATAAAAAAATAAATGTCATATAATTGAATTTCAAAGAGTCCTGCACAACTCACTAAATAGTTGCATGACTTAAAGTAAAATGAATAATCATAAAATTAATAATAAAAAAGTAATAAAAAAATAATTCAATAGATGACATTGAAAGTTTTTCCTCTTCCTCCTAATCATTTCTCACAGCCATGAAATTGTCCCTCTTGTTTTCTAGGGTTGCTAGCTAGCATCCTAGTTATGAATGAAACCCTGATCCATCTGACTAACATTACTGGTAAATTTTGCAAAAGGCTTTAATTAAATTTCAGTAGAGTGATTGCATTCAAGAAGCCGTACACCGCCAGCATAGTGCAACAAACACACTTGGAAGTTTGCACAGATGTTTATTTAAACGACAATGCGTGCATGATTGGTCAATGATGACAATGTCTTTAAACCAGATGAAAAGCCAACTTTCAATATGATGTAAACCCTCTAAAAAAAGATTTATATTTTAAACAATTATTTTACCTTGACTCACAGGCGCTCATGGTACTTTTAATCGACCCCACAAGATTTTTATTGGAGGCATCTACCAGGCCAAGAAGATTGTCTCTGGCTTTGGTGGCATCATTGGAGGTCAGTGGAGAACAAAATATTAATATACATTTCTTTAAAGAACTTTTAGAAATTAAGTTGCTTCATTTAAATATAGGATCTTAATTGCATATTAAAATACTTTTCTTTTTGAAAATCATTGAAGCAGTTAATTTTTTTACATTATTATATTCCAGTAATTTACATAGTTAAAATAGTTGTGCGCCCTTGATAAACAATATCATCGGGTAATTTAAAATAAGACAAATCTTGTATTATTTCTTAAATAATAACTTGTCTGTACTTTAGTGATAAGACAAATATGGTAAATACGGCATTCGACGTCCGGAATTATTCTATATATTTTTTTATTTTTTTTACTTTACTTCCTGTTTCATAGTTGACAGTTCTCAATTATTTAAAAATGTACCTCTCAGCTACATAGTTACTTTAAACTATATGTTTGTTGTGCTTATAGGTCCTCAAATTATATAAATATTAAATATTTAAGATATAACACTTCCCAGTGACTTAAAAATTGACGTTTCCGACAAAATAAAATTTTGTGTGTCTTCTAACCTCGATTTCGATTTAAACATAGCTCAGTTATGTAGCCAAGGGGTACAGTTTAAGCAATTGAGACCTGTCAACTTTGAAACAGGAAGTAGACTAAAAAATAATTATAAAATACAGAATACTTCCAGACGCTGAATGCCGTATTTACCACAAATATTGTATTCTTTCTTAAATAATAACTTGTCTTTAGGTTTGTATGTGAATGGAAGGCTCATCTTCCCATATGCTGATGACAAAGTAAACACAGAAATCTTCTTCGATGTGGAGAAAGCTGCTCATCCATTCAAACTTGGATTAATGTAAGAAACACACACTAAACATTAGTAAAATATCTAAATTTTTTCTTCAATTGGTGGTAAAAAATATCATTAATATTTTCCAGGGCTGCAGAAATTAATTATTAATTTCTCGATAAATCGTTAAAAATTGTATCAATTAAATATCGATTAAAATAATTTTAATCGATAAAACTTCGATAAAAATTTTATAAAATATTTATATTTGTTTTTTCAAATTATTAAAAAATAATTAATTATTAATTTAATGGCGACTAATTTTAAATGTAACTATTCTGAAGCTATTTAAGAATATAAAGGGAAAGTTGAGCAAACATTTTGTATTTAAGCTAACTGCGGAAGGTAAAGTAGAAGATAGTGACAAAGTTTACTGTGTTCACTGCCGTAAACAATTTGCCTTTAGGGGATCAAATACATTGCTGAGGTACCACCTTTAGCACAAACATATTAGGGGAAATAACTCAATAAAACATAAAATGTTAATGGCTTGTTTTTGTTACTTCCCTGGAGATGTTCAGTTTAATGACGTCATAAATTTTAATTTTTTTGCTTTAATCGAAATTAACGATTAATTAATGAAATTAATCTTTAATTTTTCAAAAGTTAACGATTAAATTTAAATTAATCGTTAACAGCCCTAATATTATCTTGTTTCAGCCACCTGATAGTACCAAAATGTAATAAAAATTCTAAGATTATTGTAATTCTTTTGTTTGGTTTTGACAGTGTCACAAGCGGACCAAATATTTGGGATACACCAACTACTCCATACATCCCCTTTGGTCAGTTCTCATTGTCTGTGTGTTGTCAATTAGCTTTTGTTGCAACTCGTCTTCAGATCCAAAGAAAACTATTACTTGTGTGTTTTAGCTTATTCTGGTGTTTTGTGTGTATTTTTAAAAAATGTTTATGGACTTGTCTTGTATTAATGTGGCTATAAAAAAAATTGATAATTTCAAAGAGAGCATTAAGTTCATATATGCTTATTTTTGGACACAATCTTTGTTGTCATTGCGTTTTAATAAATAGACAACAAAACGCTTACCTTACAACTACAGAAAACTAAACCTAACTCTAAAACTACAGACAAATAAACCTAATCTTAAAACTACAAACAGACAGCCAAACCTGCCCCTAAAACTACAGACAACCAGACCGGCCCCTAAAACTACAGACAACCAAACCTGCCCCTAAAACTACAGACAACTAAACTTGCCCTTTAAACTACAGGCTAAAATCAAAATAATTCATAAAAATTTATTATTTTAATTGGTTGAACAAAAATGTATTAATTGTTATACAAAGAATGAATGTTTATGGCATAAGTTGAAAAATATGTGCATAAATAAATCTGACAAATAAACTATTAAGTAAGTGTTAACATCAAATCTAACAAACACCTGTTAACATCAAACCTAACAAACATCTGTTACGTAAAATCTAACAAACGCAGGTTTTATTTCAGTGACACCAACACCCCCTCCGCCAGGACCATTCCTTCCAATACTGCCTGACGATATCGGCGGCGGTGGCATAGCTTGGAACGGCTTGGCTGGAGGCGAGGGTGTCAACGTTGTCGTCTATCCTGGAGGTGGCGGCGGGTCTGTAGGCAAAGTTCCAGGTGTTATGCCAGGTCCAATAGACGGTGAAGGTTAGTAGTTGGTTTTTTTTTCTCTCAGAACAATGTCAGTAGTTTATAAGTATTTCTCTTGTATCTTTCAACATCCTGAGGTGAGTTTTAAAATAAAAGACCAAAATTTCCATCTGAGGTTTGTGAAATATTTTTTTTTAAGAATTCACTTGTTTTCATGATTTCTAATTTTAAAAAAAAATTTCAAATTTTTTAAGTTGTTAGTTTACCCATTAATGTTTCCTTGATTTTTTGAGTCTGCCAAGGAAGAGAAAGTTGTCAAGTAATGTTGAGAGTAAAATTAAAAATTGCTTTTATTTTTATTCCCAGTGGCTGCAGCTCAGATCGGTGTGATACCAACATTACCTGCGGTCGGGCCCCGAGCTGGTGCGGTCATGGGCACCATCCTAGGCCTGGCTGCCCTAGCCAGCAGTCTCATGTGGGCCTTCTATAGGTAACTGCCGGACCTGCTGTCGTTGTCTCTCAGATGTATTTGATAAACGTGGTTGGCTTGTGTATCACCTGATGTATAACATGTCATCTGTAACATCCTTGGAGTATCAGTATTAAAAAATGTATGCTACATGTTACTATGGAATAAAGTAAAGGATGCACAATACAAAATCTACCACTGATATAGATTACACACCTTGACATTTATGTCTCATGCTTGCAATCAATAATCAGTCTTAAAATACACTCATCATCCCATATAATCTTTGCGTACAGTTGTGCATGCCATTCAACACATACTCTCAAAAACAGTGTAATTCTTGAGTTCGCATCCTTGTCACTCCATGAAGTGAACTGGTTTACCAGAAAATGAGTTCTCTGTTGCTACACACTACAAACTGTCTTTAACATTACAAACTGAACCAGCTATGATAAAGCTGTCTGCAAAATTACCAACTGAGCCAGCTACAATAAAGCTGTCCTTAACATTACCAACTGAACCCCCTGTTTTCTGTCCACTAGGTGCAAGCCTGGCTGGTGCACCTGTCTGAAACCACCTGCTGCTCCTCTGACCATCTCCACACCTCGCAGTACTACAAATATGGCAGCCGTCCAGGCAGCATCTGCTGGTGCTGGTGTTACTGGTGCCGGTGCAGGTGCAGGTAGGACAAAATTTATAGTCTTAAAATAGATAAGCATAGGGCGCAATAATCTTTTGTGTAACTGGCAATATAAAAGTAGCTGATTAATTAATTGCATAGAAATTAACGTGACTTGTTAACTTTTAAATGCAACTAAAATTGCATATTAAAATAATTACTGAGCCAAAAAATTTTCACAAGAAATGTTTACATGAAAGCTCTTTCCCTGTAGTTAATATTTTTATGTAACAGTTTTTAAAAGGTAACCAATCATCATCAATAAAGATGGTTAAATTTTTAAAAAAATTGTTAACAATACCATCACAGCTCAACAAAATCTCAAGTTTTATAGTTCAAAATATCATCTATGTATGAGATGTCTTATAAACAAACATTGTGCATGTTGAAGGCATCATTGGTGCTCAGTTGTAGCTGTGTGGACTGCCTGATGTCTTTAGGGTAGCATTATTTTGAAATATGTTTGCTCTGTGAAACTTTGTGAAAGTTATGCATGTTTTATCTGTGTTGGTCTTTAAAAATATTTTAAGTCAAGTAAAAAAAAAGAATGAAAGAATAAAAATAAGACCAAAAAATATGTTTATTTAAACCACTGGTTCACCATTTGGAATATGCTCTCATTATACCCTTAATACCTCAAAGCATGTCCGAAATATCTGCTCCATACAAACCATTATGAGAAGATTCTTAATTGAAGTATGCATGCACTCAAATTTAGGAAACAACTTGTTTGAGGGAAAGGGAGGTTGAGCACCAAAACTTTCTATTATGGGAACCATTGGTTTATGAGACTGTATGATGTTATGTATAATGTATGTGACTGTAATGTTATATTTGTGTTTTTGACTTTGTAATGTTATGTTTTGTGTATGGGACTGTGGTGTAATTTTATGTTTTGTGTATGTGACTGTGCAAAAATTAAACCAGACATACTATTTATTATTCCTTAATAATTAATACTTCACCTAAATCATCTTGGCCGATTACAATTAACTAAATAAATGTTTGCATGCATTATTAATTCTGTGATGATATGAGATGTTCCATTTCATGGCAGGAGATTGTTTTATTATTGCTTGTGGCAACATTGTCTTATGTTTCCTTTTACTGTTGCATCCTTTGAAGATCAACTTTGATAGTAATTTTGATGGGGCAGACTTTCCATCTATTGCCAAGTAGGGAAGAAAATTAAAGTGATTGGGTTGCATCCCTTTATTAATGAAATATTTTAAAGCTGTTTAAAATATATGGTGAACTTAATCTTAAATATGGCTTCTTTTGAAATCATTACTGGGCCACATGCTTCAAAATATGATTATAAAAAAATCAACACTAACTCTTTGGTGCTGACCAGACAATTCAAGGTTTTACGAGCTTTAAACATATAACAAAATTAGCCCATTTCATCCTGGTATTTTGCGTTTTAAAAAACAAATTGTGCTATGTTTGTTTCTGTTTGTACATATTTATTATGACCCTGAATGCTGCATGACTAACAACAACCTGCATGTTTTTTTTCGCCCCGATTCCCTCACCTGTAACAAAGGCATTGATGTGGCAGATGCTGGTGTCCTCACAGGTGGAATCAAAGCTTCGTCCTCAGCCGGTCAAGGTTTTGCTGCTGGTTCTACCCTGTACTCACAGCAGAGTAGCTCCAGCGTGCACCAACACAGTGATAGTTATGACTCAGCCACCCTACGTGCAACTGGCACATTCACCAACAAAGGTATAAAAGCCTACACACGTATCATCCTGTGCCATCATATCATGCATAATCATACAAATTGATGCACAGATCTCACTTGTAGCACATAATTGATGCACAAATGTGTTTAGAGATATGAAGCAAAGGACAGTGGATATTTTGAAAGACCTATTGGTAGAGTGCATTTAACAACAACAAAAAATAGGCCTTATATCTCTTAAATGTTATTAAACAAATCTTAGAGATGTAATTTCACACTAAACAATTTTCCAGAATGTTGCATTTTAACTTCCTAGGAATGCTCCTTGTAACAACTTCTTGTTTTATTTTAAGATGACTGATTTAAAAAGCATATTTTTTCATAACATATCTTTTTTTTATAAGACCATTTACCTAAAGACATTAATAGTTATTCAAATGAAAACCCAGTGGGATAAAGACCTTTGAAAATGAAGATTTTATTTTTAAATAGTCAAGCTGAATCATTTCTATGTTAACATTTTTAATCGTATTCATTTAGAAGACTTTAACTAACTTTCAGCAATCACTTTAACCTTCATTTGTTCCAGATAATATTTAACTAAAATAATTAAATGTGTACCATTATATAAAATCATTTCACTGCACTACAATAATAAAAAAAAATTCTTATCAAAGTTCAGTAATGACTTCATCAAAGCTGTTCCTTATTAAATAGAATAATCAATTCTCTTTTTATTTTTTTTTCTTCAAAACTTGCTTTTATAACAGCATGTTTGCAATACGTGCACCCAACTAATACATTTTTCAATGTGAAAATTATGGGATAAAATTTTCAATGGAAATAATTATAAATAAAATATTTATGCAGTTTAAGTGTATGGTTTAAATTTGTATAAATAAAACTCAAATATTATAATTATTAATAAACTGTAAAGTTTACACCAGCCATCTTGACAAACTTTTTAAAGGTCACATGAAGGCTCAAATTTTAATGAATTAAAATATTCACCTGCCTCACCATTTATAGATGGATTAATTTAAATTAAAAAAAACAACATCAAAACTTGTATAATATTCATAAGGGTGATTATTTAAAACTTTTCCAAAATTAATTTGTTAATTATAAATAAAATACTTTGTCAGCATTTCTTTTTGTCCTATGTCACCAAGTTATGAATTTTATTTATTTTTATCAGTCCAGACATTTAGGACTTAATAAATGCTAAATTAAAATGAGGTCAAATTTCAAAGATGAGTTACATTTCAAAGCTTACCCTAAATAAGTGACTATCAAACAGATGAGCCTGGTCTTAAAAATGTTTTGAATATGTAAGAGACGATTAGAATTCTGCCTTAAGTTCTCATTGTTAGAATATATGTGGTTAAGAGCAATTTTATATGTTTTATTAATTGCTCATTAATTGTGAGACACTTTTTAAAAAAGATATTAATTTTAGAATTCATATGTCAAACTAGACTACAGTTTACACACAGTAGATGTTTAAAAAAATGTTTTTTTAATTTCTCAACTGTATAGATTTAGTTCTGAGGCAGTAAAAGAAAGAATGATGCCATTTGAAAGTAAAGTTTTTTGTTTTTGAACAGGTACAGCCATTGGTACCCCCCGAATGGGACGGCACCAGATCGGATCAACCACATCAGCGTCTGCCAGTGGCTACTCAGAGAGTAACGCAGCCATCACGCCAGCTTCCTTGCAGTCTTACCACTTTGAGGGTGGCAACAGCACAGCTGACTATGACATAGCCTCAGGTGGGTTCAAGGTAGTGCCTCATGTGGGTTCATGGTAGTTCCATCTTGATCCACTGCCACAGAAAAGGTGACATATAATGACAATAAAAAACTTTCATCAGAAACAACAGAGGATAAAATCCTAACTCGCTGAGTAGAAGTTGACCAAAAAATATGTGTCATTCAAACAGGGTATGTATAGGCCTGACAGGACGTCACAGAACAATGAACGTTTCAGCAATTAGCCTTCCTCAATAAAAAAAACAACTAATAAATAAAATGAAAACTTAGCAGCGGTGTTATCCAAAACCATAAAGAGCAAATAGAAGTTGACCAGATGTTCTGAACATCCTAATGCCATAACTAGTGGGCAGCTTTGCTTGAAGGGTGAAATCTTTATAAAATTTGTTAAAACCATTTATCCCTCAACTACTTGATCTCCATTGCCAGGTGTTCACTCAAACTATCAGAGCAACACGTTGAATGCAGGAGGTGGGGGTGGTGGTGGTGGTGGATTCTCAACATCAACGATGTCATCAAACTACAACTACTCCGTCCAGACCATCCGCAGTGTTGGGGGGCAGCAGGCCTTGCTGGGGTAGGTGACTGCGTTTTGTTTCTTTAAACACTTGTTGTGCCTGTGTAAGTATAACACATACACTGGTAGCCTTGCAGTGCTGACTTAACACATGAGAGCTGTCAGTCAAGCTGTGTTACTAACAAGAGCTGCTGATACTGTCAGTCACCATTGGGCATAGAAATACACATCTTTTATTTTTTCATTAACTTTAGAAGTATTCTGTATTCACATTGATTTATTTTATACTTAATACTGCAGCATGAAATAAAAACTGATTTATTTTATACTTAAATACTGCAGTACAATATAAAAATGGTTTATTTTATACTTAAATACTACAGTATGAATAAAAAATGATTTAATCTATACTTCAATAATAAAGAACGATATAAAAACTTTGGCAAATTGATACAGAAATGTACTTCTAAAATGGTACAGTCGAACCCACTTAACTCGAGCTCGGTTAACTCGCCCACCCTATTATGTCGACATTTTTTATTGGAACCGCCAAATTCTCTCTTTGTCATAGCATTTTCTTGTCATTTAATTCGATTTTTTTAAGTCGCCGAAACCTGATAACACGAGTACAAAAAAGGGTCAGATTTGCCACTTAATGTTGGTTATCTCGATCCCCATGACCAATCGCCAGCTTTTGAAAATGTTAGATGTGATTTTTTATAACCAAGTGAAGGCATAAAATTTCTGCCTCGCTGGTGACGTCACAGCCCGCTTGCTCACAGCGCTGTGTTACTAACTTAAATCACCAGCTTTTTAAAATGTTCTTATCGATAGGGCTGAACCGATCGGTTCGGCTACTCGGCATCGGCCGATTTTTGTATACTCTGAGATACTCGGCAATCGGCCGCGTAAGTGATGCCGAGTATTATGTAATTGCTCCAATAGCAAAGATGCACGCAGAATCGCATGTCTAAATCATTTCGTTGCGTATGGAATAACAAAATGTACCGTGTGCAGACTTGTTGTCATTGGCAACCATTCATCCTTCAACCTCATTTTGACTCTATTACTATTACTACTGCTTTGCTCTAATTGTTTCATTCGTAAGAAGTGGCCGTGTGCAAAAGCCATTTAACTATTGGTTAGAATTAATTAAAATGTATCAAAGTTGAAGGTTCAAAAGTTCAAAAGGAGTTCCTAATTTATTTTTTTACACTTTTATGGAGAAGAGTTCGCTTTGTTATGAGTCATATATAGGTCATGATAAACAACGGCAACGCCTTTGTGTAAAAAAAAACTCGAAAATCATGTGCATGTACATTCTCATTTATTAACGCTAGTGATGGGACAAAAAATCATAGGGTGCTTACTGTAAACAAGGCTCCCCAGATTTTAAAATATATAATATAACAGACTACAGACAGTTTACCCACCCCCACTCTCAATCTCCCACACCATTGTTGTTGGTTAGTCCGATTAACATCAAGTTACCGAAGGAATTCTAAGTCCATTGTAAGCTGAGGGGACGGACCCCAAGAAGATTATTAGGAAGAGAATGGTTCGGGGACAATGAGGAGAAGTGTAGGTTACTTATTTGTGTAGCTTGTAAGGAAAGTCCAAGGCACAGTATCGCTCAATCTGGGAATCACCGCAAGACGGCGTGCGCGCTGCGGCGTGGCGGGCAGGAGTATATGACTTCGGTATAGTTATGTACTAGGGAAAAAGCAGCGCTAACGCAACAAAGGGTTATATTTAAACTTAAACGGTCCTTAAAAACGAACGGTCTTAACAACCTTAGGAAAGAGTGAAGAAATAGGGTCCCGATATTCCGATACGATTCTGATTAATCGTCCCATCACTAATTAACGCACAACACGTACATAAAGAAATTTCAAGCGCATGTTAATATTTTGCCGCCATATTGGTTTTTGTTTTAACTCGATCATTGGTTATCTCGATGCCATTTTTCATACCCCAACGCCGTCGACTTAACCGGTTTCGACTGCATGTTGATTTTTAATGTTGACCATCTTTCAGCTATGCTGCAGGCAGCACTTCCAATGTCATAGTGACACCTGGTGCTATGGGCGAGAAGGTCAGAGTGGACTGTTGTCTCATGACCAATGATGGACACAGTGTGGTGACTGGCTCAAGCCTCGGCCCACCTCAAGTCTGGAACATGTCTGTGAGTTGGCCCCAGAGCAAATTTTAAATTATGTCTTTTCTAACTACGGACACTACTGGCATAATATGTCAATATTTATTGCAGGAAGTCAAGTTAATGCATTAAATTAAAAATTCTCTAAATTTAAACTTACAGTTTTAAAAGTTAACACAAATATTTTGTTAACTGTGATAGATTAGACCAATCAGAAGCTAAGCTGTGTTACAATTCCATCACTTCAGATACATTTTTAGCCAAAAGATAGTTCAAAATGTTAACTAATGAAACACATTTTTTAAAAAGCAAAATGAAATGAAAGGTTTGCAAATCTAAACATATCTCACCTCAGATAGACATAGCGATAAAAGCACTTTTCTTATTCCCTATGAAAGAACAAACACAAACAAATTCTCATTCCTCCTTTTGTCTGGAATTCAGATGAGGAATGGGTTGCCTGAGAAAACCAGGAAAACCAACACTTTATCAACATTTAAAACTCTAATAAATATAAAAGACTAGACATAAAACATGGATAAGCATAAGATGCAATAATCTTCTGTATAGTAGGAGAATCTGTTACAGATAAGATTGGTAAAAAAGAATGTGTTCGTCATGTATTCACCACCAAAATATAAAGTTCACAAGATACTTGCGTATTGAGAGGAGACTAGTTGAAATAAAATGACTAGTGTGAAATTTGATGACTTTTCAGTCTGGAGAGCTGCTCCGTATAATGCAAGGGGAAACTGTGGGCTCCACCAACCTTCACCTTGTTTGCAATGATCGACTTTTGGTTGGTGCCATCAATGCTGACCTGGAGATCAACCAATACTCCACACCTAAAGGTGTCCACAACTATCAGTTCCAGGTACGTGCTTATGGTAAAGGAGATTTTTTCCTACCTCTCGACCTCTATAAGAGTGGGGGAGGGGGGTGTATTCATGGACAAAATTGAATTGTTGTGGACTAAGCTCTAAACCAGTGATGGCAAACCTTTTTGGGGCCGCGTGCCCAAAATTCAATTAAAACCTACTTATATATAGCAAAGTACCAACACAAAGTGCCAGCAAAGTGGTTTGATTAAGGAATTAATGTTTTAGTTGCGTGCCGGCTGTGTTAATGTGTATTCTCAATTCTGTCTTTCCTTTTTGTTTTTTCATTTTTATTTAAATTTTTTGTCTTGAGTTGTGTGTGTAATGTTATTTATTTTATTGATCTTTTTTGTAGTCTTTGAACTGTCTTTAGATTTCTCTTATCCCAATTTTGATTCCTATTTGCTAAAGACAGCCCCTTATCTTGACAAAGTACCTCTGTAGTTTTTCCAATGCAGCAATGAACAAGGAGAGAGCAGGCAGAGATTCTTTAGAGGGACATGAAGCTACATAAAGTATTGAATACTTCACTCTACCCCTTGTGTCTTAATACTTTCTGTTGTAGGCAGAGCCACTTCAACCTCATCAATCATCCACACACCCGTTTACCAGGGGCACAATTTAACAACAAAATATAATCAATTAAGTGGTTGGTGTCAATTTTGACTGACCAACAAGTGGTTGGTGTCAATTTTGACTGACCAAGTGGTTGGTGTCAATTTTGACTGACCAACAAGTGGTTGGTGTCAATTTTGACTGACCAACATGTGGTTGGTGTCAATTTTTACTGACCAACAAGTGGTTGGTGTCAATTTTGACTGACCAACCAAAAACATTTTTGATGATGTTTTTTTTTAATACCAGATATGGGATTTTGCGTCTGGCCGACCTCTTGGAATGGCCCAGGCTGAGATGTGCTCGGCACTGACTGTGATGAGTGAGAATGACAAGGTCGTGTTTGGCCGCTCAGACAAGTTTGGCGGCGGCACCAACGTGGTTGTGTGGGACCTGCTCGGCAACCAGGCTATCAAAGAGATGAGATACGACGCTCCTGTAGGCAACAACGATTACATTAGCTACATCAGTTTATCACAGGTGAGTAATGATTATATTAGCTACATCAGTTTATCACAGGTGAGTAATGATTATATTAGCTACATCAGTTTATCACAGGTGAGTAATGATTATATTAGCTACATCAGTTTATCACAGGTGAGTAATGATTATATTAGCTACATCAGTTTATCACAGATGAGTATTGATTGCATTAGTTACATCAGTTTATTTCTGGTAAACAGTGAGTATATTCCATTATCAGCCTCTATGATTGCAGCGTTCTGTTTTGTATATTCGAATTATACTTTAAATATCCATCATGAACTCGTTTGAGTGAATTATCCCCATTGCTTTCTTTTCATCAGAGTGACAGGTATGTCATCGCTGGCTTCAACAACACTTTTGACAACTTCGCAGAGTTTGTCATCTTTGACATGAATCAAACATCCTACAACATTTCCGACCCAAACATTCTCCGTTTGGACGCAGCCCCTGAGGTCACCGCCATCCTGCCCCACGACGAAGCTGTGACTGGCCTGAGGAATGGCGACCTGGTGGTCTGGAGTCTCAGAACTGGTAATGTCTGTTTGATGGTTCAGATAACTTAACATTTTTATATTTTTTTTACAAATACAAAGCGTCGAGGACAGGTGTTAATTTGTGACCAGCTACTTGATGGCAAAGTTTAGTGGTAATGCAATAAACCACAGTACTCGTTGAGGGTCGGGTAAATCCAAAGTGACCATTTCACCCCCCTCACTAGCGCCAGTACGGATTAGCAAAAGGAACCGTGAAGAACTTAGCGGACACCAGCGCTGAGGAAACCTTCCAGAGGTGGTAACACCCTTTGTAGGACATTGATGGTCCCCCGCCCTTGCGGCAGTCCTTAATCATAGAGACTCGTATGCTTTGCTGGGGTGGGGCTGAAGTTGTAGCAAGAAGGGTCAAGGCCTTTCACTCAAACACAGTGGCCGGGCACATTTCTGCCCTTTCAGGTAGCACTTGTAATCAGCTGTGTGAGTTAGCGCAGCATTTCAATGCATACTCAGTCACAGTAGGAAGAAGTAGTAGAAAACCATTTTCTGGTTACACATTGCACTAAGTGACATCAAGCCTCTTCCAATCTGGACTCAGGGAGAGTCATTTTCTGGACAACCACCAATATTTTGAATTTTTAAATCCCTTATATTAACTTCACCGGCGTCTCTCTCTGTCTGTCTTGGGCGGGCGGAAAAACAGAAGTCAAAAATGACCCACTTCCCATGATCCGATCGAACTGAAATTTGGCACACGGACCCGTCTGACCTAACAATGCATCGTATCAAAATTTCAGATCGATCGAACGTACCGTAATTAAATTAATGCATTTTTAGTTAATCCTTATATGAGGTATGTAATTTAAATTCACTGTTTGTTATTGTTTTTTTCCACGTGAATGTTTGAGTTGTCACGACCCATCGAATTACCGCGTGCTTTTGTTTACATTTTACGTGTCATGCTGAGCTCAGTCCCCCCCCCTAGGGTT
Source organism: Ampullaceana balthica (assembly GCA_944989445.1). NCBI lineage: Eukaryota > Metazoa > Mollusca > Gastropoda > Lymnaeidae > Ampullaceana > Ampullaceana balthica. Next base: position 1,321,296 of record CALYLW010000130.1, on the reverse strand, counting down.
ATGAAGCAAAGTTGAGTTAAGAGTTAGAAAATACTGTTAGTTATGTCTCATATATAAGGGATTTATAGTCAAAAACTTTGTTTTTACGGGTTTGTTTTTAAATCCCTTATATTAACTTCACCGCCGGTCATCTTTTATTAATAAATATCGAGCACAATTTACTTTTAATAATTTTAATATGTCAATAATTTTAATCTGTTAGTAATTTTAATTTTTAATAATTTCAATTTGCTTTGCTTAAGTAAACTTTCAAGTAAGTTAAATACCAAAATAAAGTACCTCGGGGTTTTTCAATAGTCTGAAGAAATTTGTTTTTTTAAAAATCATTTTAATTTTAAAAAAATATATTTCACTTTAATGTCTTTAAAGGATTAAACGTTTGGTTACATCTTATTTTGTCACAGGTCAGCCAAGCAGACAACTCTTGTCAAATACAGGAAAACACGCCCACTCCCGGGAGGTCAAGGCCGTAGCAAGGTCAGATGACAACAAATACCTGGTGTCTGCCTCTGCTGATGGCACTCTGAAGGTCTGGGACCTGGAGTCTGAGAGGCACATAAGCACAATGAGTGGACACAATGATGAGGTCAGTGGATCATTTTCCCCTTACTCTTTCCAAGTGTGATGGCTCTTTGGTTGTTCTACTTAATAAAAGATAGAAATGTATCCACTGATCAACCCAATGACGAAGCAAAAATTCTTAACAGCTCTATCAGGCCATGTTAAAACTCTAGATCATTGGAGTTGGACAATAATATACCACTTTGTTAGGAATACTTTCCTACACAAAATAATTTTAACTTTACCAAAATATTCAACTGGGGGGGAAAACATTTCTAACATTAATTTGCTCTTTCTTTGTAAAATCTATGACATTTTAGCATTGGAATTTATGATCTGATTTTTATTTTAGACCGTTAACTAAAGGCATGTTTTAACAATATTCAATATCATTCAAAACTATATTTTTTATTTGCTAAAATGAAATGTCCACTATGTCAGTGGTTCTCAACCTGTGGTCCCCGGACCACTTGGTGGTCCACCGATAACTTGGTGCTCCCCGGACCACTTAGTGGTCTGCAAGCAAAGAATGAAATTTTAATTTTTTAATTAAAAACACAAAAAGTTGTCACTTTTTGAATACATTAATTTTAATCACTTGATGGCGATAGCATAACGTAGAAAATAATACGTTTTAATTCTATGCTTACATTTAGCTATACCAGAAATCGCATGACATCACTCTAGATTCTGAAAGACTATATTTGTTTTATTGGCATTAAGAAATAATTTTTGAAACCATTAAGTAAATTAGCCTTCAATTAAAATTACAATTATTAAAGTAATAAATTAATTAAATTGATTGAACACATGGATAAATTTCTAATAAAGAAAACAACCGAACATAAGGACAACAATGATTTCTCAGACTCATCCTCAAAATCTATGTGTGAATCAAATGTAGTTCTGGAGAAAAAAAGACTAATTTCTAAATGACGGTATGATGAATATTATTCCTGTTTTGGGTATATTTGTGTCATTGTAAATGATCAACCCAGATCAGAGTGTGTAAAATGCCTGCATATTCTTGCAAATGAAGCAAAACCAAAGACATCTAACCAAAACTAATCTTAATGTCTGCTCGGAGAAACCATTGGAATACTTTCTGCGCAAAAAATGTTCACTTGATAGTCAGAAGTCCTGCATACGACAAGCAACCAAAGTCAATGAAAACGCTTTAAGTTACATTAAGAGCATCATTTTTGGTGGCTATATGAGTTGCACAGGCCTAAAAGCCTAGTTATCTAGGAGGGAAAGTGTTTAACAGACTGTGATGCTGTGAGAGAGTTTCTTGGAGAAGAAAAAATCAAAGCTTATTGATCATTTCAACGATAGCTTATGGATGGCTGTTGTGGCTTACTTGGCTTTTTTCAAGAGCTTATTAAACTTAATTCATCTCTGCATGGAAAGCAGACACATTTAATTACTCTCAGTGACAAAGTGTCTGCTTTTACTTTAATGCTTGATCTTTGGAATACAAGATTATTTAAATGTAACTTTGACATCTTTGATCAGTTGTGCAAATTTACCAATAAACCAGAAAATGCTGAAAACAATAAGCAACTGTTGATAAATTTTATTTCTGACTATATTCAATCACAGCAGGATCAATTTAACTTCTCTTTTGGTGATTTGAACATTCAGAGATTTTTGGGTGTTTCCAGTCCGTTTCTTGGACACATTGACTCATTAAATTTACTACTATCGAAATCAAACTGAAATCAAATCGAAAATACTTCTATTTTAGAACTGTCTCAGAAAGCTTTTAAAATACTTCTACCCACTGCAACATCATATCCGTATCTTTGTGAATGTGGATTTTCTGCATTGGTTACAATCAAAACAAAACATCGTTCCCGACTTGAAGTTGAAGATAAACTACGATGGAGTCCTTCAAGTATTACGCCTCGTTTAAATGTGGTGTGCTCAAATGTGCAAACTCAAGGCTCGCACTAAATAAACTAATGCAGTCTTATTAATACTAACTAGTGCTTATGACTTTAAATTTTTCATAGTAAGCAATAAGAATTGAATAATACTATAATTATAAGACTAGTATAAGTGACATTTGTTCATTAAAAAAGAAAGCCATTTCAATCTGTTTCCATTCAATATTGTTTTTGGAACATACAAATCGTAGCATTTTCGTTAAGTTTTACTAACATGTATACTAATTACTAGATATATACAAGTATAATTATACATTTCCATCACGGCAGTAGCACAATTTTCAGTAGTGGTCCGCGGCTAAGACACAATATTTTCAAGTGGTCCTTGAATCTCGAAAGGTTGAGAACCACTGCTCTATGTTCATGTAAGATGAATAATGACATCAGTCTTTATTTCTGTATGAAACTTTAGGTGTGGTGCGCCTGCATTTCTTCCGACAATGAAATCGTTGTGTCGGGATCTCGAGATATCACCATCCGACTGTGGCGGCTGAAAACTGGGCAGGAGATCTGCACCTTCAATGCCGGTGTGGACGTCTTCTACATCACCATGAGCAAAGACAAGGGAACCATCGTGGCCCTGGGTGACAAGTTTGGTGCCAGGAAACTCATCATGCTCCAGGTTGTCCGTTCCAAGGTCAAGAGACAAGTTCTGGCCTAGAGAAAAGCCTTTATTACCTTGTCCAACTGTTAGAATAACTAAATGAACTGACATTCTTTTGTTTAAAAGATGAGGGAGAGAATTTGCCACATTACAGATGAATAAATTTTGGCTGTAGTTAAATCCTGTGGGCAAAAATTGAAAAATTATAGAAATGAAGGCTTTAGGTGTAATGATGATTATGAGATTTTTGCTTGACTCTACAGAGTTGTTTAAGATCACTTTAAAACCAGGGTAAAAAGAAATGATTTAAGATCACATTGGATGGGTGATGCTAACCACAGTTATCAGACTGTAATCAGTTTTCAAACAATTATGTCCAACACATTATGCATATTACATTATGAGAGAACAAATCAACTCACACCAGTAGAGTGCTGTCAATAGTATATTTTATTCATAAGACAAGAAGACCACTCTTTGGATTGTTTGTGTAACACTAGCTTCTTCTCTGTATATTGGTATGTGAGGCGTATCATGTAGATGTGCTTGCCGCTTGTGACTGCATTACTTTTCTTTGTAACAATTTGTATGTACAATTTTACTATAATCCACCTGTCTTCAGGGTGAGTCTTATATTGTTTTAAATACCTGCTTTAAATTTTTTAGAGTATACATAATTTAGTTCATTTTAAAAGCCAAAGTTATATTTTAACATTTATTAATAAAATCGCTTTTTTAAAATAAGTCAAATTTCTTTTCAAATTTTGAAAAAAAGATGATTTACATTGATTACAATCATTTTATAGAAAAGTTTCTAGAAGCAATTGTAAATATTATTTTAATGATGTGATGCGAGTTTTAAGGATAAAATCTAGTCTGAATATACCTGGTGGTCTTCTCTTTGAAATGATAGCTCCTCTTTGATAAAAGACAACGTAACCGTTTCCTCATGTGCCTGTATATGTTACAAGGCAAGAACTCTTTAGCTGAAGGTGTGTGGTTTTCCTCTCACTCAAAATGGTGCTATTTCTTTTACTTGATGTACGTCACATTCATTTTTTTTAATGCTTTGATTATTTTGTGCGACTTTAGTACATTTCATAAATCTTATACATAAATGTACATATATATAATATTATTGAAGTATTTGTGTTATTTTTATATAGTAGAAAAAATATTTTTTTTTAAAAGTTGCAAACTAATATGATGTTTCATCTAGAGGTAACGGTATATAGTGTAGTATTTGTTGTAAACTCAAAAATAATTTTTTTTTAAAAGGGCTCATTTTTTTCCAATTGTTCATTTGTAATATCTTTCATACAAACAATACATCTCTCTTGTTAAAAAAATCCTAATAATTTCCATGTTAAGAGTTAATACATCGAAGCTTGTTAATATAATAAAAGCTGGATTTTAAACATTCTTTTTTTAAAAGGAAGAAATGAAAAGGTTTTGGTTTACACATTGCAATTCATGCATGTGACTCCTGGCTAGTTAGTTGTTTTTTTTTCTCAGTGGTGGGAAATGTTTTCATTAATTTATGCCAGATAAATGAATATCATTTTGTAACATAATTTATATTACAATTGGTTCTGTTAGTTCTTGTAACATGGTGGCTCTTTTGATAGAATTTACCTTTTATTTTTTAATCACTTTTATACTAATGGTAAACACAGTGATAATATGGTATCATGTCTTAATTTATTCTTGTATGACAGGTGAAAGTCTTGCTCTTCGGCTTTCTATTTCCTCTTGCAATATACACTTCAACAGTCTGTAGAATTGAGGCCTCACACATTCTATTTAAATCAAGATTTTACTGTAATTGTTCTAGACTTTCGATCTATTGATACAGGTTATACCTTACATACCTACATCTTATGAGTATGGTTTATTGTAGTACTAATTGCTTTCTAAAGAACATTAATTTACTTTATATGATGCTGGACTGTTTATAACATAACAAAAATGTACAGGTGTGAATTACACAGGCCTTATAATATGAATCATTAAAATAAAAATCCAAAAAAGAATATTTAAAGGTTTTATTTACTTATGTCTTGATTCTTTAAAAGAAAATGAACATTATTATCTCCCTTCTTCAAGAATTTCTGTCTAAGAATCTCATTCTCTGGTCTCTGTATTATATGTCTGTCTCTTATATTCATCATTTATATTATTAGCACAATGTTTGAACTTTATCATGGTGTGTGTTGTCTCTTTGCGTATGATAATAATAAAGTGCCTGATATTTCTTGATGTCTTCTTTTAGTGTGTTTATCTCGATTCAGAAATAGATGAGTTTGATACAGAATGACTTAATTAAAACAATGGTTATACCCATTCAGAAATAGATGAGTTTGATACAGAATCACTTAATTAAAGCAATGGTTATACCCGGGTTTATCATTTTAAAAATAAAAAAAATATCTATTTTTTTTAGCATTATTGTTATGGTAGCCTGCATATTTTGATCTAGTTGATTTCAAACACTGGTATTTCATGTCAAGAGGTAAATAAATTGCTGGCACTAAATTAAAATTCTAAAATTTTCTTTAAATCCATCTCAAATCATCTTCAATCATGACATCGTAAAAACTTGATGATGTAAGTAAAATATTTATTTTGTTCTATATGTACATTGTACATCAATCTAAGTGACAGAAAATTAAAATGGGTTTCCAACATATGGTCAACATTACATTTTGATGCTATGCAAATAATACTGATTGTGTCAATGGCATTTTGAAACTACATTGCCTAATAAGCAAATACTATCCAAATCTAAGCATTTGAATTATAGTCAATAAAATAACACAAAATTCTTCAGTTTAGACTTTGGGGATATGTTACAGGTATTCCTTCGCCTGGCAGTGGTCAAGAAGTGCAACTTTAAACTTCCAGTATTTAAGACAACCGAGGCAATTGTCCAATGGTAGGTGGTCAGCTGCTATCCCTAGATAGAAAGCTGTTAGTCTGTTAAAGTTTTCCATTCTATTCCTCTCAAACTCCAACATGTTTAAATCATCTTTCTTACATATACATAGCACAAGTGGTAGTGAAAGTTGTGCACTTAATTTTATAACATATTCCTACTTAGTCATAAGTTGACATTGAAGTGTCTGCAATTATATATCAAAATGCTTAAACTGACTTAAAAATAAAACTACTACATTTTGAAAGTGCACAAAGAATCCTTGACTAATAAAAATATAAATAATTCATTACATAAAAGCACAGATCAAATATTTTTAATACAAGTATTAAAACTAGTAAAACGATATCTCAATAATAACAATTTGATTTTAGGCCAGATATCAATAAAAAGCAAATGATGCATATCAATAATAATTACATCAAATATTGATTTTATAGATTTATAATTGATAACATATCTGAACAAAGTAATTTATCAAATTAAAGAAAGAAAATTGAGCTGTTTTTTTCTATTGAAAGTAGATAAGTGAGGCTTATTCAAACATACATTATCAGACTGATCCCACACATTTTGTCTGACAATAATAAAATATATTATTGATTAATAGCCTTATTTTAACAAAATTAGCAACATTATAAAAGGGAATATGAAAATCACAGGTACAAATAAAATTGTAATACTGTTATTGGAATACTGTCCTCTGGTAAAAGCAATTGCTTATAGAAACATAAGTAGCATATTTTAAACAAATACATGTAAGTGCATATATACAAGGTCATCATTATAGCTGTGTTTGTTATAAGATAAAACATATGTGACATAATCTAATCCCATATTGACAGGATGCTGCTACAGATATGACTATGCTCACATGACTATACAAACAAATGTTTCTTTCATTCGTATGAGATTTTAGGCCAATTTGATGTTCTCAATGAAATCATGAAACAGAAGGGGATTGGAAACATTTCGACCTGTAAAAACATTAAACCTTTTCAAAGCAAAGTTTGACTAATACTGACAATGTATTTTACAATGAAAGAAATATCTTGGATATACATAATATAAAAATTATTGGTAAAATGACAATATTGGGTGTCTATATTCTTTATGATAATTTAAATAAAAGGAGATATGAAAAAAAACATTTTACAAATTTACTGATAAGCTTCAACATCGAAGACCCATACAGACTGTTGTACCAATAATTACAATTTTAAAAAACAGGAGTACGATTCAACCAAAATTGAATAATACTCAACTCTTCAAATCAATTTTTCATAATATTAAAAAACAGTTTGCTTTCCTTTGGTTGTTTCAACATTGAATCTCTAAATTTATTTCAACTGTCCATAGTGAGATAATAGGGATCAGACATTGTATTTTTCCTCATCAATTTTGTGAATGGAATGTGACATGGAGTGGGATGCTATTAGAGGAGTATGAACTCCACTTTGACCAATGTCCACCATTTCCTCATCTTCACTGTCATGGTTTGCTGGCTTCTGACTTTTGCCATTAGGCACAGAATGCTGTGTCCTCATACTGCAGCTGTGAATATTAAAGCCAAAATAAATCAATGTTTGTAGATTATAGTTTCATCAAAAAATAAATTATGGTAAAAACCTTTCAACAAATTTTTTATTGTTTAACGCTGCCAATAAAAATCATCCTATCCGAATTTATCTCAACATTTAGAAATAAGCTCTAATTTCTCAAACTTGTATGTATTGAGACTTTTGGTTTCATAGAAATTATATTTTAAAATTATTTAATAAAATTTAATTATAGAAAGGAGGAGAAAAAACACCATTCACCCAAAAACACAAAGACACCAACAAACAGCATTGCTACTAACATAGAACATTTAATACAATGACAATCGCCACCAACAAACCTTGACATGGATCTGTGAATGACAGTGTTGTCTCCCACTCTTTCAATCTGTATCTCCACCACATTGTCATGGTTGACATCCGTTATCACAATGTCAACCTGAAAGAGGAGACAAGAAGGGAAGTAAGTCATGTCATGGCTGTCCCCTCATCACCTCCCCATTGATCAATATCAAATATTGGGTTATACAAAAAGAACATGTGTCATCAAGATAAAGCTTTCTTTCCATGATGATTCGTTTGTATGCAAAGTTTAAACTTTCTTATTTCCTCCAACAGATTAAGATTGTACCATGTACCAATAATGTGTCCCTGATGAACAATATACCATAAAATAATGAAGAGATGAACATTTGACGGTAAATATTTGTTAGTGATATTCCAATTCTATTATAGATCATCACTCACTAATTCACTGACTCTGGATCACAATATAATAATATAATAGAGGTAACACAAATGCTCTATCATAAACCCAGATAAATTCCTGCTATCTAATGAAAAATACAAATAACACCAATCATTATTTGTTGTTATATTGAAATTTAATTTAGAGCATAATAAATAATGAAAAGAAAAATATTGAATCAATAATGATAACCAGTTAAAACTGGAAAGAATATTGGAAATTAAAATATTTGTAGCTTTCAAGAGTATGTGAATGAAGTATGCAGTGATACATGTTGATGGGAGGAAAAGGGGCTTTAAAATGTGCTATACTTCAATGGATATTTTTTAAAATAACTTTAACAGCTGAGAAAATCTGGCTTTTGTTAGCTGGGTATAAAAATGTGTATATGTGTGCCCTATGTCTCTTTAACTATATGGGTATTTAATTTAAATAGATTTACATGGGCAGGTGCCTTTTCAACAATACATCTCTTTGTATAATATAATTATACAGCTGGAAGCTTAAAAACATGTACTCTACATTTTATGAGTTAGCACACAGTTAAGAAAAAGAATGGATGTGAGTGGTTATGGGAGTACATTGGCTTAGGACAGGGGTCTCCAAACTAGTGCCCGCGGGCCAGATGCCGCCCGAGAGGCCCTCTCATCCGGCCCCTGGAGACCTTTTAATCTAAAAAAAAAGATACTAATTTTACCTGTAGTTTACCACAAAACTGTGTATAGTCGGCCCCCAAACTGATGTTTGACAGTTAATGCGGCCCTCCGACAGAAAAGTTAGGAGACCCCTGGCTTAGGATATCAAGATGAGACTACTCTGTATCCCAGTGTTGACATTTTTTTATGGGGTTTACGCCAATAGTACTTACCACATCCTCCTCTTTACTTGCCATTTCTGCCAACTTCTTCTTTTTGTCCTCCTTTTCTTTCTTTACAGTTTCTGGCATCAGGTCATCCAAAAGCTTCAATTCATTTTGTGTGAACAAATAATCCAGAGCCTTGCGAACAAAGCATGTGCCTAGGATCTGTTTGGGATGGTAATGATCCACTCACAGATTTTTAAAAAATGTAAATATATGTAAAGTTATTAATTAAATCATTCAGTGATTTATGTTATCAATTATAATCTGTCTTAATAAAAATGTACTAGTTAAATTCAAAGGTAATTGTGAGAAAGAACTGACCATGATTGGGAAAATGATGGACACAGCATCAACGGTCTTAATGACCCAGAGAATGGCCAGACAAATCAACTGGATGATGGTGAATAAATGGACACGCTTGATGGGCACGTGGCGGAGGTAGATGTAGTCAGGCTGGTATTTAGCAGGTTTGAAGAACAAGAGAATTCTGTTGATAAACTGCAACCAGAAGAAGAAATATCAGCTACAATAAAATGGTATTTATTAAAAAAATCAATTTTTTACCCTTCTAATATATTCAGAATTATGTTTCATGCTTGGTATTGAGAGTTACATTGAAATTTCAGTTGTCCAACTTACTTGCATGCCTCTGAGGGCAGCAACTCCCATAAAAAAGAAAACGCCATACAGAACGGCCATGGGGATCATTTGAAGAACTGACGTCAGCAGCACGGACACACCAGTCAGAATGCCCACCATGAGGGCGGTAACTCTCTGTTCCCTGGTTAAAACAGATTTAGAATATGATAAGAATAGAAATTAGAATAGAAATTAGATATGAAACTAATCTTCCTGCAATAGTTGAAGTTTATCCAATACCCCTCTCTCCCCACACACAAGATTTTATTTAGTTTGTTTTGTGTCTGCCTTCTAAGCAACAATGTAATTTTCAATTTTTTTGTTCACTTTACTAGAATGGTTGCAAATGGGTATTTGTGAATCTTATGTCAGTTGTTCTCCTCATAAAGATTCATCAGTACTCCTAGTAAGCTTGATATGCTTTAACTGGTGTCAACCAAACACTCTGTACAGTTAACCCTTTGGTTACATGCTTTCTACCCCCCCCCCTACCCCCACCATTTAGTTCTAGATTTTCTACCATTCCGAAAAACACCAGAATAAAAATGTGAATTTAAATCTTAACCTTTAGAAATAAAAGCAAACAAAGAGAAAAAAAACAGCAATGAGGGAGTTAAGTATTACCTAACTCCCAAAAATGTGGGTCGTTCGCCTGGTGCGGTACACTCGGACTCCTTCCTTAAGCTCATGATGTGGGCCAGGGCAGAGACCGTTGCAGCTACATACCAGGGTAGACCAAGTAGTGAACACACAGCAATGCAGACAGCCACAACAAATATGTCCAGATGGTAGCCACTTCCTTTCTGAGGGTGTACATATGACATGACATCAGTATGGAGTAATGTTCCAGCTATATATCTGACTAATGCCATGCAACAGTTTAGAATTAAAGTAATGTTCCTCTTAAGCTATATATCTGACTAATGCCATGCAACAGTTTAGAATTACAGTAATGTTCCTCTTAAGCTATATATCTGACTAATGCCATGCAACAGTTTAGAATTACAGTAATGTTCCTCTTAAGCTATATATCTGACTAATGCCATGCAACAGTTTAGAATTACAGTAATGTTCCTCTTAAGCTATATATCTGACTAATGCCATGCAACAGTTTAGATTTACAGTAATGTTCCTCTTAAGCTATATATCTGACTAATGCCATGCAACAGTTTAGAATTACAGTAATGTTCCTCTTAAGCTATATATCTGACTAATGCCATGCAACAGTTTAGAATTACAGTAATGTTCCTCTTAAGCTATATATCTGACTAATGCCATGCAACAGTTTAGAATTACAGTGCAGCACTTTTTATAATGATAACATAATATTTATGTTTTTGGGGTGTAAAATTTTGCACAAAAAATGGATGCTGAGCAAATTTACACACAAGTTTTTTTATTTTACACACTGACCAAGTGACCTTAGAGTGAACAATGGTGTGGAACCTAAGTGATGTTAATTATATTTTAGCTCCATATTTCCAAACCTATTCATCTTTTCCTTTTTTTTCATTTTGTTTTTCTATTTAACTTTTATATTTCTTTCCATTATCATGTGGGTTAAATATGTCTTGAAATATACATTTATTTACTTAAATTGACTCACCATTATAACCAAAGATATATATATATATCCACTCTGAATTTTCAGTCCCATGTTAAACACATTCCCATAAATAGTGAGGTCTGTAATATTTTTTCAGATATCTCCAATCTCCAAATCCCACCCCTTTGAGTAAGTTATGTGACCTGTGACCCTGCTTATTTCCATACCACAAGTTTGTTCTCCTTCCTGTTGACAATGACTGCTGTAATTTGCTGGTCCATGAAGATGAGTATCACAGAGAGCATGGCTGGAAGCACTGCAGCAAATATCAGCCAAACTGGATTCTTGTCACTGATGGGGTTGACAAACCAGCTGCGATCACTGGTGGGCTGGTGTAATCAAAACCAATTTTACTTTAAAGCAATTATTAATGTTATTCTCTCATTTAAAAGGTGATTGTGTTTTTATTTCTTATAGAACTACATCTAAGAATGATATACTTTTACTAAAATAATTAATTTTAAAGAATTGATAAATCATTATAGATAATATTCTCCTATTTCTTGGATTTAAACCCTTATATCACACTTGTCCTGTGCTATGAATTCTTTAAAAATAAATGCCACCTTCCCATAGATATTGGAAAGATGAAAGGACCACCAAAGCAAAGCTTCCACTTCAGCTTTCAAGTAATGTATGGTGAAAATGCACTATAATGTTTTTTTCTGACTTTATAATTTTCTGAAAACAAAATGTTTATCATTTGGTAATATTTAAAGTTATTTACTGCATACACACATTGTCGATGAAGTTCTAGCATGATCCTTACCTTGAACTCAGAAGGGACGTAGAGCTTTGGTGTAGGCAGCCCAATGATGATGTCAACAGTTACCATGGAGATGATGGCAAGCAGCACAGCAAAGTCACTGAGAGTTTGTCTGACCTGGGGAAGGAGCAGTTTGATGTGTTTAGAACAGGGAGATTGGGGCAATAAAGTGGAGAGTTTATTAAGGCACTTTCATTCTAAAATCACTACTTTAAATTTTAACAGAGAGATTGAATGAACAAAGTGCATATATTTACACACTAAAATTCTTAAGGGAAAATATTAAATACAATAATTTTCTGTTAAGTAACAAAGAAATCTTGGGGAGTTTTAAACAGTCATTTTTAAATAGCAGAACATTTATTCACATTATAACATTTGAATCAAAATTAAACAAAGATGGAGATGGTTTTTTTTTCATCGTCTGTTTGCAATAGCAATATAAGTGAACTTAAACAATTTTTAAATTATCATCAAAACCTAATGAAGTATCTATCATAGGATATTTATTGTGGTAACTAGGATATGTTTTTAAGCCTGTGCCCCAAAGGTTATACATATGGTAAATGTGGTACATGTGGTAAATGTCTTATATTTGGTTTGAATTTGGACAGAGACCTGCTGGATTATCATTTTAATGTAAGTGAAACAAGTGATCACAATCAGGATTACATCTCTTGACACGTAGCACATATACTCACACAAGTTGGGAAGAATGAACTTGTCTTGGCATGTGCCAGAATAGATGCAATGAGAAAGGTTCCCATGAACAGCAGCACAGACAAGAAGAAGGCATCAGACACATAGTGGGGTGTGTTACAGCCAACAGTAACAGGAACTCCTCCCAAAGCTGCACACTTGGTCACATTGATGGCAGTCCAGTTGATGGATGAAGTATTGATGTAAGTGGAGTTGCCAGAAATGTTTGGATCTACAGGGACATACATTTAAACATTAAGCAATCTTATTCTATCATTTAAATGGTTGCTTCATATATTATGTAGTGGGGTAAAGTTATATGTGCTAAATATTTGAGGAGGGACATTATAAATTACATTTTTGATGTGAGGGACTTGATGTATTAAAATTTTGAAAGAAGGGATTTATGCATTGAAATTTTTATGGGAGGGACATTATGAATGGAAATTTTAATGGGTGGGATATAATGCATTTAAATTTTAATGTAAGTTTCATTTTTTGTTGAAATTTGTATGAGATTAACATTTGGTGTTGCCATCATGCTTGCATCCAACCCTTTTTTTTAGATGATAATATAGAATCTCCTTCATTCATTCCTATACCGGCAACAAATGAGACCAATCTTGGAGTCTCAGATTTGGCTGCACTTTTCAGTAGGAAAACATTGACTGCTTGTTTAGTTTGGCCTACCAAATATTTCTTTTTGTGATGAATATATTAACAGTGTAGGCAGGACCAATCCCTAAATGGGCTGTAGCGCCACAGGGATGGATGGATGGATATTAAGTGTGCCTTATTTTCTGAAGAAATTAAATTATATTTTTAAAATTTTCATTTTCAATGTTTAATGTCTCCAAAATTGTCTAAAACTTATCTTATCTTATCTTATCTGTTTACAGACGCTCCTTCTATACAGAAGATTATTGCGTCCTACGCTTATCTATGGTTTGTGTTTAGTCCTGCATTTTTATTAGAGATTTAAATGTTGATAAAGTGTTGGTTTTCCTGGATTCTTCAGGCAACCCATTCCACGCCCGAATTCCGGACGGGAAGAAGGAAAACTTGTATGTGTTTGTTCTTGCATACGGAATAAGAAAGGTGTTTTTATCCTTATGTCTATCTGAGGGTTGTATTAAGTTATCTTTGTGTTGTATTTCTAAATTAGAATTAATTGCTTTATGTATGATTACTACTTTGCTCTTGGTTCTTCTATCCTCTAGTGTTTCAAGGTTTAATGATTTAACTAATGGTGTTACTCTTGTCAGTTTCGAATATTCTCCAGTAATGAATCTGGCACTCTTTTTTGAATTTGTTCTAGTTTATCAATGTTTTCTTTGGTGGATGGGTCCCATACAGAAGATGCATATTCTAGTGCAGGTCTCACCAAAGTGAGGTAGCATTTTAGTTTTATATCTCTATTACATTTGTTAAAGTTCCTTTTTATAAAGCCTAAGGTTTTGTTTGATTTTTTAATAACTTCATTGACATGGGGATTCCATGATAGTTTCTCATTTATTAAGACTCCTAAGTATTTTGCATCTTTAGTTTGGGTCAGTTCTTTTCCATGAATGTAATATTTTGAATTTATTTGTTTCTTTTTCTTTGTTACTCTTAACAGTTGACACTTTTCTGGATGGAAAGACATACTCCAGTTAGTTTCCCATTTTATCAATTCATCTAAGTCTTTTTGTAAAATTTTGCTATCTTGTTCTGATTTAATTGTTCTATAGATTATACAATCATCAGCAAATAGCCTAACTTTTGTACCTGTTGAGATGTTGTTGGGTAAATCATTTATATAAATTAAAAAGAGTAATGGGACCTAGCACAGTTCCTTGTGGAACTCCTGAGTTAACCTTTATTGGTGCAGATTTAGATCCATTAATTATTACAGTTTGCTCCCTGCCCAAAAGGAAGTCTTGGATCCAGTGATGTAAGGAACCTGAGATTCCAAAGTAGTTAAGTTTTTTAAGTAAACTAAGGTGGTGAACTTTGTCAAATGCTTTTGAGAAGTCTAGTAATATTGTATCTATTTGATCATTTTTGTCCAAGCCTTTTGATAGTTCATCTATTAAACCTATTAATTGTGTTTCACATGATCTGTTTTTTCTAAAGCCGTGTTGATGTGGGCATAGGGCATTATATTTGTCAAGGTGGTTAACTATTCTACTATATATTATGTGTTCTAGTAATTTACAGGTGATACTAGTAAGTGATACAGGCCTGTAATTACCAGGGTCTGATTTATCCCCTTTCTTAAAGAGTGGACTTACATTAGCTAATTTCCAATCCTGGGGCACTTTACCCTGGTTTAGAGAGGCTTGAAAGAGAACTACAAGGATTGGGGACAGTTCATTGCTTAGTTCTTTTAATAATCTAGCAGGCAAATCATCTGGGCCAGTAGCTTTGTTTATTTTTAAGTTTTTTAGGAGTGAATGTATACCTATCTCATCTACAGTTATGTTACCTATTTCCTCCATTTTATTTAAATTTATTAAAACTTCCTTGTCGCCTGAGGCAGAAAAAGATGATGCAAAATATGTGTTAAGGATATTAGCTTTAGTTTCATTATCATTATAGGTTTTATTATTTGAGCCTTTTAGTGTGGCTATTCCTGAAGGTTCCATTTTTTTAGATTTGATAAAGGACCATAAGTTTTTATTGTTATCTTTGGTAATTACATTGTTTATATATTCATTTTGGAGGTTCCGACTAAGTTTTTGTGTCAAGTGTTTAATCTTTAAGTATTTTTTGTGTATCCTATATGAATTGGTAGCTTTATATTTCTTAAATAAGTTCTCTTTTAGTTTGCATAGCTTTTTCAATCTAGAATTGAACCAGCATTTGTTAATTTTATTTGATGTTAGTTTTGTTGGAACATTCTCATCCATTATAGTTTTTAGATTTGTTTTTATATCTTTCCAAATTTCTTCTACTGGGCTATTTATGTTAAATTTACTTAGGAAAGTTTGTTGGAAGTTAGCCGCTGATTGGTGTAGTTTTATTGAATTACATTTATTCCAAAGATAGATTATTCTTCTAGGTATCTTATTAATTTTAGTTTTTATTGTATTGGTGACCCTAACAATATCATGGTCGGACAGTCCTGGAATTATTTTATAGTCTAACACTAGTCCTGGTCTATTTGTTAGGAATAAATCTAGTGTTTTATTTTTCCTTGTTGCTGTTTTTACTATCTGTTCTAGGTTTATGTTGTTTATAGTGTCTAGGAAGTGTTCATTAATTTCTTTGTTAGTTTGATGGTTATCAATTGTATAATTTTTCCAATTTATATCTGGAAGATTAAAGTCCCCCATAATCCATAGAACTGCATTTTTATTATTCTCTTTTATGAAAGTTAATTGACTACAAAGATTGTTCATGTATTCTGGGTTTGTATTCGGAGGTCTATATATACTGCCTACAATAAGTGGGGATGAGTTTGGTGTAATTATTTTACAATAAATAGACTCTATATTAAAATTTTGCTGTGTAGTAATTTCTTCAGCTATGATATTTGATTTAATTGCAAGTAGCACTCCTCCATAATTGTCTGATCTGAAACTTACAGAAGGCCTCGCTGGAGTTGAACCCACTGGTGTTGAGCCCAGTGAAAATGACCTCACTCAAGTTCAAGCCAGTGACGTAGTTGAGCAATGTGTCCTTGACCCCACCAATGTTAACGTCTGACAAGTTGAGCCAGACCTCAGTTGTGTTGGGTGGGAAACACTCGCAGGTGTAGCTGAGCACTTCAGTGGGATCAAGATTCACAGGAGCCTCTTCAAGAATTCCTGAATTGTAGAGAAATAATGAACTTGATTTTTATCAATATAATGTTATTAAACAATATAATGTTATTTATTCATAAAGAAGTAGGATAATTTAGTGAATTTAGAATTCTTGGTCAATGCTAAAATGAATTACATATTTTTAATGAGAATGTTATTATTGTTGGAAATGTATTTATTTGTATTTCTTAAATTCAGATAGGAAGATTTAATAATTTTCAATTTCTTGAGGTTACATCCACCAACCAGCAGAGAAAATTCGTCAGCAATATTTATTTGATCACGAACCTCTCTAATAAAGCACCTTACTTTGGTGAGAATAGAATGTCTATATTTTGTATAGGGACCCATCCATCAATGAAACTAGATAAACTATAGCAAATTTAAAAATAGCTGCCAGATTCATTACTGGATAATATTCAAAACTGACAAGAGTAACACAATTAGAAAAATAATTCAAGCTAGAAACACTAGAATATAAGAACAACGAGCGAAGTAGTAATAGTACATAAGGCAATTAATTCTAACTTGAAAATAAACCACAAAGATAACCTTATACGACCCTCAGATAGACATAGGGATAAATACACTTTTCTTATTTCTTATGCATGAACAAACACAAACAAATTTTAGTACTTTCCAACTGGAATTTGGATGTGTAATGGGTTGTGTAATGGGTTGTGTAATGGGTTGTGGAATGGGTTGTAGAATGGGTTGTAGAATGGGTTGTGGATCGGTTGTGGAATGGGTTGTAGAATGGGTTGTGTAATGGGTTGTGGAATGGGTTGTGGAATGGGTTGTAGAATGGATTGTGTAATGGGTTGTGGAATGGGTTGTGGAATGGGTTGTAGAATGGGCTGTGTAATGGGTTGTGGAATGGGTTTTGTAATGGGTTGTAGAATGGGTTGTGTAATGGGTTGTAGAATGGGTTGTGGAATGGGTTGTAGAATGGGTTGTGTAATGGGTTGTAGAATGGGTTGTGGAATGGGTTGTAGAATGGGTTGTGGAATGGGTTGTAGAATGGGTTGTGGAATGGGTTGTGTAATGGGTTGTGGAATGGGTTGTGTAATGGGTTGTAGAATGGGTTGTGGAATGGGTTGTAGAATGGGTTGTGTAATGGGTTGTGGAATGGGTTGTGGAATGGGTTGTGGAATGGGTTGTGGAATTGGTTGTGGAATGGGGTTGTGGAATGGGTTGTGGAATGGGTTGTGGAATGGGTTTTGGAATGGGTTGTGGAATTGGTTGTGGAATGGGTTGTGGAATGGGTTGTGTAATGGGTTGTAGAATGGGTTGTGGATGGGTTGTGGAATGGGTTGTGGAATGGGTTGTGGAATGGGTTGTGAATGAGTTGTGGATGGGTTGTATAATGGGTTGTGTAATGGGTTGTGTAATGGGTTGTGGAATGGGTTGTGGATGGGTTGTGTAATGGGTTGTGGAATGGGTTGTGGAATGGGTTGTAGAATGGGCTGTGTAATGGGTTGTGGAATGGGTTGTGGAATGGGTTTTGTAATGGGTTGTAGAATGGGTTGTAGAATGGGTTGTGGAATGGGTTGTAGAATGGGTTGTGTAATGGGTTGTAGAATGGGTTGTGGAATGGGTTGTAGAATGGGTTGTGTAATGGGTTGTGGAATGGGTTGTGGAATGGGTTGTGTAATGGGTTGTGGAATGGGTTGTAGAATGGGTTGTGTAATGGGTTGTGGAATGGGTTGTGGAATGGGTTGTGGAATGGGTTGTGGAATGGGTTGTGGAATGGGGTTGTGGAATGGGTTGTGTAATGGGTTGTGGAATGGGTTGTGGAATGGGTTGTAGAATGGGCTGTGTAATGGGTTGTGGAATGGGTTGTGGAATGGGTTTTGTAATGGGTTGTAGAATGGGTTGTGTAATGGGTTGTAGAATGGGTTGTGGAATGGGTTGTAGAATGGGTTGTGTAATGGGTTGTAGAATGGGTTGTGGAATGGGTTGTAGAATGGGTTGTGTAATGGGTTGTGGAATGGGTTGTGGAATGGGTTGTGTAATGGGTTGTGGAATGGGTTGTAGAATGGGTTGTGTAATGGGTTGTGGAATGGGTTGTGGAATGGGTTGTGGAATGGGTTGTGGAATGGGTTGTGGAATGGGGTTGTGGAATGGGTTGTGGAATGGGTTGTGGAATGGGTTTTGGAATGGGTTGTGGAATTGGTTGTGGAATGGGTTGTGGAATGGGTTGTGTAATGGGTTGTAGAATGGGTTGTGGATGGGTTGTGTAATGGGTTGTGGAATGGGTTGTGGAATGGGTTGTGAATGAGTTGTGGATGGGTTGTAGAATGGGTTGTGTAATGGGTTGTGTAATGGGTTGTGGAATGGGTTGTGGATGGGTTGTGTAATGGGTTGTGGAATGGGTTGTGAAATGGGTTGTGAATGGGTTGTGGAATGGGTTGTGAATGGATTGTGGAATGGGTTGTGGAATGGGTTGCCTGATCAAATCAGTAAAGCTATCACAATATCAACATTTAAAACTCTAATAAAAATGTAAGACTAGACATAAACCATAGGATGAAATAATGTTCTGTATGGAAGGAGTGTCTGAAATAGATAATATAAGATAAATGTTGGAATATTAAAATGCTAAGTAAAAATTAAAGATTGGGAAAAATAACTTTACAATTTTAAAAAGGGAGAGGGGTGTGGGGGAGGGAACAGAGCAATAATTCAAATACAGATTTCATTCTAAATTTTTTAAAAATTGTATAAGTACATGGTGCAGGATTTGACTTGATGTTATCTTGTGCAACATTTGCAGCCAACATTTCATATACATTCTGACTTACAATAAGTGCACAATTGAAATAGTTGATTATAGACTGATTTACTATAGCACCTAAAACTATGTAAAGCAACAGTAATTAAAAAAGAATTGCTGTAATGAACCTATCAACTTTGTGAATGCCTCAGCAATGAAGATGATGGCTATGAGACTAGCAAAGCTCTCTTCAGTAAATCTGGTTATATATTTGACCAGGAACGAGAGGTCAAAGGCAACGATGACCAGCAGTATTGCTGTAGTCCACAAGCCAATCCAAGCTCGGAATGGAAGAAAATCCAGGTCATAGCTCCTGTAAATGTCATAATTGGCAATGTCATTAACTTGATAAAAAGGGTGGGACCGCAATGTCATTAGCTAGTATGTTACACATCATAATGTCTGGTTCATCTGTAGCATTATATTATTTGTTTAACATTATGAAAATTTCTTACACACAAAATTTTTATAGCATTGTTTGTGAAAACACTTTACTCACAAAATTTCTATAGAGCTGATTATGAAAACATCTTACACACAAAAATTGTAGAGGATGGTTTCCAGTACCAGCATAGGAGCTGTACTTCCTAGTATGTTTAAGGGCTGCCCACTAAAAAGTGAAAAGAGAATCCCACAAACAGATGCTGCCAAAATACATTCCATTGTTCCCTGGTAAACAAAATAAAAAAATGTGAGTTGAATATGGTATCACTATTAGAGTCAGATTAGTGAACTGCAGTTGTGGTTTACATATAGAAAAAATATGTTCTTAAATTTTACAAATGAAAGCAGAGCCATGACACCTTACATACATATATATCAAAAACCCTTTCCTCCTTAGCCCTGTCCCTCAGCATCCTATAAGACTGTTGTGCTAGAACTCTGTACCTACTTTTACTATTAAAATAAATAGCAATGGTAGCTTGGTTTGGGGGGGTGGGGGAGGAGAGAGAGATAATTAGAAATTTCCCCCAAGAAGGTGCAGCAATCTTAATGATATGATAAAATTTGCCAACAACCTGGTTGTGTCAAGCACAAAACAAAGTGAATTTTTAATTTAATTACAATGTACCATGATCTGGTCTGTTGCCAATCCTAAGAGGCCGCCAAAAGTGACATTAGGTGCTAAAGTGACCAGGTACATGAAGATAATGGAAGCCACACACTGGATATGAAGGGCATCTTTAAAATCACTAGCATAGAATTGGAGCTTTCTCTTGACATCAGCTATCAGACCTCCAAAGGGTCTGGATTTCAAGGAGAAGAAAAAAAATAATAAAATCACATGTGGAACATGGATAGAGTTTCTACAGCTTCATTGTTTCTCAGTTAACAATTACTTTTTTTCTTTCCTAACCTGAAGTATACAACATTGTATGAGCTCTGTTTGTTTTGTTAAACATAAACAGTTAAGTAATATCTAGGGCTGTTAATGATTAATATAAATTTAATCGTTAACTTTTGAAAAATTATTGATTAATTAATTGTTAATTTAGATTAAAGCCAAAAATTAAAATGTATGTCTATTAAGTAACACTTATTAAACGTTCTTGTTGAAAATCTAAATAACACTGGAATGTCTCCTTTATATGTCATCTTTTGACCAACTACGGAAAAAGACAAGTGTGTTGACATTATGTGATTCAAGTGATGAGCGGGTCTAATGGACTATATAACCAGCCGAGCTGAACAATCATTCACATGGAACTAAGGTAACTGATATGCACAAAATGGTCTTGGCAAGAAATGACATTATCGGATATTATTGCTCATTAAGTTTCCACCATTGTAGCGGGTTAATGGATTCAAGAATTTCATCTCCATTTTGTAAAGCAGTAATTCATCAGAAGAGCTGTCGTCATTTCTGTCTCCAATGCGCTTTTCATTTGGTTTGATAAGTAGGCAAAGCGTTAGAACCATGGTAGGCAAACGATTTCTCACAATGAATACAATAAACTTTATCAACATTTTGAATATTCCCGTCAGTGTCAGTCAATAGTTTAAAACCAAAATGTTCATGTAATCGTCAGGAAATTTGTTATTATTTTTCGCCACAATTTTTTTTTATTTTAAAATTTTTGACTTCCAATAATTTGTAAGTGATGGGTCGATTAATCGTTAAAAAATAATTTAATTGTTAAAATTTGTTTACGATTAATCAAGAAATTAATCGTTAATTTCCGCAGCCCTAGTAATATCTAATCAACTTTTGATTAACATATGACAATTAGAGTTTTTAAATATATCTTCTGTTCTATTTAATTTTTCAAGCTTTTCAATGGCCCATATGTTATTTGATTAAGATTAATTAGAGGTAGCATTGTTGATGCAATTACTATCAGAATGTAAAAATTAAGTTTTTAGAAGAATTTCGCTGTACCTCCCAGTTCGTACTAAAGTTGGGTCAAAATGGTCATCTTCATCATCACTTTCTTCACCATCTGCAGATATTTGACCCACATTTGGATTTTTTACTTTCTGTTAAGCAAGCACAATTATGAAGTTGATAAGGCAGCCAAAAAATACTAACATTATTATCATGTAAGAGAGGCATTTATTACATGTAAATATAAAGGAAATTTTTGGACAGCATTTTATGGAACAAGGAGCTAATCCCAAATTTGAAGATGAAGTAGAGGTTGTGTGACTCATAATTCCTTTATTTATGAGCCTGTTGGTAAAACAGTTTTTAACAGCTTTTAATTACTGTCAGCACTAAATAAAGTGTTATTTATCTAGTAATAAAGTTAAAAGTTGTATTAGAAGGTTCCAGTGTTTTTCTGGATTATAAAGAGGAAGTTAATATTTTGTCAAAGGAATGAAAACTGACACCGGCCCAGTGACTACATAACTTCAGCTTGAGGTATGCCACATAAGCCTGTCAGCATCTTCAAGATTATTTCCAGACAAATCAGTTGTTTGAATATGAAGATCTTTTCAAAAACAAATCTATTTTAATAACCTGTAAAACTCTTTAATGATTTGGACTGGGCTGACATAAAAATGGTAAGATCAGGGGCAGAAATCTTACTTTAGATACTTTAATTTGAGGGGGTTCCAGTCTTATTTTAGGGTCCCAGACATCAGGGGGTAGGGCTGTCAGATTACTCAGAAAGTAGTCGATTCCAATCAGAATGTCGTGTCTGCTGGTTGCCTTGTAGGCAATACGTCTGAAGATCTGAAGCACACAACAATTTTTTAAATCATTTTCATCCTCTGGTGTTCTCATAATGTGAGTAGAAACTCTTTGTGTTTTATGTAGTCATTAAACAACTTACTGGACTCAAGAGCCATTAGGCCTACCTTGCCTAACATTATAGTGGACATAGCAGTCTATTCTCTAGGCCTACCTTGTCTAACATTATAGTGGACATATCTGTCCATTCCCTAGGCCTACCTTGTCTACCATTATAATGGACATAGCTCTCCCTTTAGTAGGCCTACCTTGTCAACCATTAAAATGTACAAAGCTCTCCCTTTAGTAGGCCTACCTTGTCAACCATTATAGTGGACATAGCTGTCTATTCTCTAGGCCTACCTTGTCTACCATTAAAATGTACAAAGCTCTCCCTTTAGTAGGCCTACCTTGTCAACCCTTATAGTGGACATAGCTGTCTATTCTCTAGGCCTACCTTGCCTAACATTATAGTGGACATAGCTGTCCCTTCTCTAAGCCTACCTTGTCAACCATTATAGTGGACATAGCTCTCCCTATCTCAACATTCTTCATCAGGGTGCCAGGAGGACCAAGGAGTATAATGATAAATCTTGTTGGGATGGGTACTTCTGTTATTTCACCAACATTTCTTCCTTCACACAGGCGAATAAAAGCATGTACCTGAAAAATGTGTACCCTTAAGAAATTAAGAATGCATTTAAAAACTATGTAAACATTGACAGTAGTGACAGTGGTGACAGTAGTGACAGTGGTGACAGCGTTGTTGGAGGTGTTATTGGTGGGGGTAATTTAATTTCAATCAAATTGCCTACTATTTTGATTCAGTAGTGTGATTCATAAGCCAGGAGCAGGGCCATCATAAAGGGCTAGGAACTTTTACCCAAACTATTTACTGGTTTTAAATGTTACAAACAGATTTTCATAGTTTGCTCCAGTTTAGCCAGTTACAATGATTTGCAGAGGATCTTGGGGCAAAAAAACAAAAAACATTAATTTTTTTTTAATGTCAACATTTTTTACATATAAGCTATCTGCTGTTGCTTTGTTTTTACTACAAATTTAATAGTGGAGAGTATGTTTGAGGTCCACTATAATAAAAAATTATATGCCTCTCGTTATATTTGAATAACCTGCCATATAATATAATGCAAATATATTTTCATCTACATTAAGTAATAGCAATAAAATATTTTGTTAAGTTACTAAAAGTAGCTTAAGAAATACTTGTAAGGAAATGCCTTAAACAAAAAGCCTTTTTTTAAAACTTTCTGATCAGGTAGAAATATGAAAGACATCTTATAATTCAAATAATAATTGCAATTATATCAAAGATATTTGTTTTCCCCCCAAAAATTTGTTTTAGATGCCCTACACAAATATTATTTTCTTTAAAATGAAAGATATGAATACTTTATTACCATCCGATCTTTGAGACAAGCAAGTTCTCCAACCATGATGCTGGCCGCCTCTGTCCTTGATGGAATCTTCTTCATAAAGTTTTCATTTAACTGCAAAATACAAGGTACACAAAAGAGTTGTTTGATCAAATCAATAAATTGAAGCTTTATTATCTTATCTTATCTATACAGACGCTCCTTCTATGCAGAAGATAGTTGCGTCCACAGACCATGACAGATGATCTGTTGGCAAGTGATGCAGCATTCACAGACCACGGCTTTGTGGGTTCCACGCATTACCCAGCCGCCTAACTACATGTAGTGTTAGGTACCCATTCGGAGCGGGGTGACTCAGGGACGCCCTGGGCCCCGGGAACAAACCCTTGCCTTCACACTATGGTATAGAATTTAACATCAATATAGATAAATAAATCTTATTTAATTTATTTTATTTAACACACATAAAATTACATAACTGAATGACATAAAATAACCAGGATGTTTGAGGTTAATTAATAACTTGTTTGAATTTTTGCTTTGCAAAATTTATAAAAATAATCTTTAAATGGACAATGACTAACACATACACAAAGTCACAGAGTCTCTATAATAATAAATTGTTGTTAAGCTTTATAGCAGCTAAAATGTAGACCAAGCTTACTGCAGATTTTGGAGTGTAAACAGGTAGAGAATGGTCTATCAAGACTTCATCGTTCTCATTATTGGGGTCATCACCTTAGAATTGAAGGGAATAAAAGTGTACATTTTAATTTTATTATTTTTCAGCTGCCTAACTGACCGAAATAACAACACTACCATGAAAAATCATCATATTTGAGGTCCTCTGAAATAAAAAAATTATCAATTATATGGCTCTCACTCTCATTATAATTACATGAATAACCTGCCATATAATTTAGTGAAAATAGATTTTCATTTAAGAACTAGCTATGAATTTTTTTTTAAAGTTACTTAAAGTCAACTGAAGTAGCTTAAGAAACACTTGTGATGAAAAGCTTTAAAAAAAAGTGATAATATACTTGATTTAGTAAAAGTTATATTTATAAGTAAATAACTTAATAAAATATTATAAGTTTTAAGCTTCCATCTTTAAAATATCGTTATCAATGAACCTACATGCGGAAGAAAGTCAGCAGCCCGAACATAAGACTCTTCATGGGTCTTCCCGGAAAACCTTCCCAGCAACTATGCCTCCCCCCCCCACCGCAAGGGAACTTCACAGCTGCCCCTCCCCTTGGACATGGTCGAAGATGCCTCTCACTAAAAGTGACCATACAAGGAGGGGTGGAATTTCCTACTTGGACTCACTACAACCTCGGGGTCTCATTGGTTAGTTAAGGACTGCCTTAGGGCACTTAGGCCTTATCAATAAAAAATATCGTCCTTATGACTAACCAACAATAAACTTCACAGAAGTATTCTTCTTCACTGTATTTTTTCCTTCAAAGCTGGGTATCGAGGATAGAATTCTGTGTGTCTTCTGATGCTGAAAGCAGTGCTGTGCGGATATCGCCTGATGGATCTGGTCTCTGACGCCATTTTCCAACGTCTGCTGCTTTTCTAAGTTTTCTATGACTTCATCTATGGACAAATATTTCGCAATAAAGTTGAAAGAGAAAAATGTTTTTTAATTTCCTTCTAAATTATTTTTAAATGGCAAATCGTCGATTACTTGTTTAATATGTACTTGGAAATGGGCCATTTTTTTTTCAAAACTAAATGTAAAACAGTTTATTAAATCAATAGTATACTATTCTATTGATTTTTAACATTTAAAATGTTTAAATCCCATTATTACAATCTACGTTTTGACTAAGGACAAGGTTATGGATAGCGATGCATGTCACACACAAGAATAATTCATTGCCCTATTTCATCCAAGTCTCTATAAAATCGAGGACTTAGCGAATTTATGATTACTTTAAATCATTAATTACAGGTTTTTTTAACGAAGTCATGACTTAAAAATATATATTCTATAATGCATACCTGAATAAACCCATCATTTTCCAATGCTTTATAAACCATAATCTACTTCCAACGTGTATAAAGCATATTATTACCTGTGTATAGACCATGATCTGACCTGACATTTTATATAAAGCATGATTCTTATCTGGCATGTTGTATAAAGCATGATCTTACCTGTCATGTTTTGTATAAAGCATGCTCTTACCTAGCAAGTTGTATAAAGCATGATCTTACCTAGCAAGTTGTATAAAGCATGATCTTACCTGACACTGACACGTTGCATAAAGCATGATCTTACCTGATGAGTTGTATAAAGCATGATCTCACCTGCAACTTCTTTTATGCTTGTAGCGTCCATGTTGAGTAGACACAGGCCAGACGAGAGACAGTTCCTCAGCTCAAACAGTGAAGGTAAAGACAAGGCGGACACATGGGGCTTGGACCATCGCATTCCACCTTCTTCTATGAACTCTTCATACTTGACCCATCTGACCAGTCAGACAATGACGTCATTAAGACAAGAGCACCGGAACGACGTTGTAAGTTGAAAAACAATAATCGAATAAATGGTTGTCAAGACAACGCCAACCAAAGTTAATTTCAAGCCTGCATGTCTTAGAGCAGTGCTTCTCAAAGTCGTGGTCCGCGGACCGGTTCCGGTCCGTGGGCCATCCACCGCCGGTCCGCAGAAGTAATAAAGAATAAGAAAGGAAAGAAAAATATAATTATTATAATTATAATCCTCCATTTGCAACAATTAATATTTATGCTATAGAATATGTCAATTTACAGGGAAAATAGTGCACCAGTCCCTGGTGCCATGAAAAAATTCCTACCGGTCCACCATACTAAAAAGTTTGAGAAGCACTGTCTTACAGCACCAGCTTTCCTTTTAATGTAAACCCTATATAGAGTGATTTCAAAGAATAGACAGTCTTATAGTGTCTTTGTTATCTCATCTTATTTTATCTTATCTTATCCGTTGCAGACACTCCTTCTACACAGAAGATTATTGCGTCCTATGCTTCTCCATGATTTATGTCTAGTTTTGTGATTTAAAAAAAAATTAGAGTTAGAGTTTTAAATGTTGATAGAGTTTTGGTTTTCATGGTTTCCTCAGGCTACCCATTCCACGCCCGAATTCCAGACAGGAAGAACGAGAATTTGTATGTGTTTTTGTTCTTGCATACTGAATAAGAAAAGTATTTTTATCGCTATATGATATGTACCCGAGGGTTGTATTAGTTTATCTTTGTATTGTATTTTCAAGTTAAAATTAGTTGCTTTGTGTATTATTACTAATTTTCTCTTAGTTATTCTATCCTCTAGTGTTTCAAGGTTTAATGGTTTAACTAATGGTGTTACTCTAATTGTCTAACCCTTTTACTGTTAACCCTTTATATCATGATAAGAAGACAAGACGGTCATGCATTGTCTAACCCTATTAATATAGAGTGATAAGAAGACGCTCTACTTGAGGTAAACACGACGGTCACCTTGCAGTTTCCCGCCACAAGTAGAAGTCCCCGAGTTTGCAGAGCACGTCCATCTCACAGAACAGGTTGAAGAGTCGCAGTGGGATCCTCGGGTCCGGACTGCAGCAGGTGTTGTATCTCTTCAACTCTCAGACCAGGGGCTGTTGATGACGATAAGGAAGTTTGCCTCGTCAATGTTGTGCTATTTTACACATCAGTTATGTTGTTCACACACATTAGCAGTACAAAATGTGTTTATCCCCCACCCCCACTTCCCCCCAAAAAAAGAAACAATTGTTTATTTATATTTGTACTTGTTTTTCTCGCGACTCTGTTGTGGGTAACAGTTACGCTAAAAAGTTCCTGGGGGGGGGGAGAGGAGTCATTTGCAGAGATAAATGTGATGTTACAATTTCTTTTTAATTCTTTCTTCGCGCATTTGTTTAGCTTGAAGCAGAGAACCGAAAGAAGACCACTTCATTTTATCAGTTTCTTTCCATTTTCATAAGCTTTCTATCCCTCAATACCTACAATATACTCCTGCTTGGAGTCTCACTGGAGTCTAACTGGTTCTTTTTATTTGGGTTGTTGCACATGTTAGAATGTATTTGATGTTACTGCCACAAAATACATGAGAGGATGTATGATGTTACTACACTGGCACAGAATACATGAGAGGATGTATGATGTTACTGACACTGGCACAGAATACATGAGAGGATGTATGATGTTACTGACACTGGCACAGAATACACGAGAGGATGTCTTCATTGTCCCTGATTGAGCCAATGTCCCGAGTACTCTCCAGGTCCCACTGACTCAGTCGTAGGTCAACTTCGGACAACGTCAAGGTGAAGGACGTTTTGTTGTTCTGCATTCTTATCTGAAATAGATGTATAAAAATAGATATGTGTTCTATAATAGATATATAAATATAAATATATTTTTTTCTATAAAATATTTATATATATAGATCGATAGATATTCTGTAACAAATATATAAATATAGATATACTAGTTTGTGCCGCGGCGCCGTGGCGCCTGCGGCGCCCCCTTTTTTATGGGCGCCTACGGCGCCCACTTTTTTCAAAAGCTCAACAAACTTGTCCTTGTATGATAGCTACGTAATATTAAACTACCTTAAATTTACACAAAGTAATTTTAAATTGAGGTCATAAGGCGCCCACTTTTTTTTTGGGGGGGTCAAAAGCCCAAGTAACTTATCCTTGTATGATAAACACGAAATATTCCTGAAAATTAAACAAAGCATTTATATAATAATTTTTACAGTGCTAATCACCACACGATTTTTAAACTAATTTTCGAAAGCAGCGCACCAAATTACTGCACCAAAAAATAACTATTTGAGTAAAGCCTCACAACATACAAGAAGACCGACATCGCCAGAGAGCGCATTAGTC
This sequence comes from Ampullaceana balthica, assembly GCA_944989445.1. NCBI lineage: Eukaryota > Metazoa > Mollusca > Gastropoda > Lymnaeidae > Ampullaceana > Ampullaceana balthica. The sequence goes on along the minus strand of CALYLW010000130.1, from coordinate 1,292,341 downwards.
GGATCTTTGATCTCAGGGAGAGTTTCTTGCTTTGCCAGATGTGCTTTAGTTTACTCAATGCTGCCATTGTTTGGGCCACTCTGGCAAGAATTTCTGGCTTTGAGCCATCGTCGGATATTATGGCCCCTAGATATTTGAAGGTGGAGACCTCTTCGAGTTTTAGCCCGTTTATCCGAATCTCACTTGTGAATTTCCTATTTATCATGACCTTGGTCTTTTCTGCATTGATTTCCATGCCGGACGTCTTTGCTGTTTTCTCTAGCTTTGCAAGGAATTCTTTTAGTTCGTCCTCGCTACCAGCTAGGCCGTCTATGTCATCGGCGAAGAGTAGGTTGGTTATAATTCTCCCTCCGATGCTGACTGTTCCGACATGGTCTTCTAGCAAATCTGTCATAATCCTTTCAAGGAAGAGGTTGAAGAGGATGGGGGAAAGTAAGCATCCTTGTCTGACACCAACAGTGGTCTTGAACCAATCTCCCAGCTTGCTGTTGAAGAATACTGCGCTAGTTGCTCTGTTGTATAGGTTCTTGATCACTTCAATGAGGTTTGCATTAATGTTGAATTTGTGAATAGTTGCCCACAGTGCCGCATGCCACACTCTGTCGAACGCTTTTTTAAAGTCTTTAAAGACATGATAGAGGTCACTCTGGTGTTGGAGATGTTTTTCACAGAGCACTCGCAGGTTAAAGATTTGCTCCGTTGTGCTTCTTCCTGCTCTGAAGCCCACCTACTCTTCTGAAATGATTTGCTCTGCTTGTGGTTTCAGTCTGTTTAATATGATCATAAGCATGACTTTGCTGGGATGACTAATCAGGCTGATTGTACGGTAGTTTCTGACACATCTGTAGATTACCTTTTTTTGGGAGCGTGATAACCAGCGATCGTGTCCAAGGGGTTGGCCATTTTCCTGTCTGCCAGAACTTGTTGCACATATTAGTTAGGATGTTTATTACGGGGTCACCTCCTGCCTGGATCAGTTCGCCTGGAATGTTGTCTCCTCCAGCTGATTTCCCCCTTTTCAATTTTAGTACAGCCAGCTCCACCTCGTCGCGGAGAATAGAATGCATGTCTGTGTTACTTGACTTCGGGCAGTTGAGCACTGATGCATCGCCTTTGGAGTCTTCAATGTACAGCCCAGAACAGTATTCGGTCCGTCTTTTGAGAATTTCTTGTTCTTCTGTGATACATTTTTCACACGTTGTCACAAAACTTAGTCCCCCTCCAGTATGACGTCACATAATTTGCCCCTCCCCCCTTGAAAGCCGTAATTTCTATTTGAAAATGAGCATGTTTCAAATCACTTTTAGTTCATATAAGTGTTTATTTACTTTAGGACTGCACTCTAATATCGTAACACGCGTTAAGTCATGTAAAACGTCATTAAATAAATTGTAAACAGTCAAATATTTAATTGGAACGTTTATTTAGAGTAGCGCGGTTTTGATGTGATGTCACATTTCTTAAACACACACCCCCCTCGTCACGCATCGTCACAAAAGTGTGACCCCCCCCCTTCTTACCCCTAGGCGCGCGACGTCATTTATGGACAAACCCTTATGTAAAATGTAAACAAATAAATAATATTTTTTATAAAAAAATATTCTGTACTTGATAAATAAATAAAGATGCAGATGTATTCAGTAGTAATGGTTAAATAAATATAGATATCTATGTATTGCACCCGAAACCAGTCGCTTTCTATAGGACATGGGTTCTTAAAGCTTAAGTGTGAACTCGGCGATTTATGTGAACGTTTGGAATTATATTTTGTTGACTAAGGTGTAGCTATAAATTATAACAAGATAGATAACTAGTTCCTCTTAATTTCCTTACACGCCAGAGTTATATGTGACTCAAATAGGAGCTTGGAACTCAGAGGTTAACATGAAACCTGCTCAAGGGGCCCTTGGTATCAAAAAGTGGACAACAGATTGGGGATCCCTGTATACGCCCTGACTTCATTGAAATTAAACTGGTCTTTAAAAAAACGGAGTTCGAAAGAACAGATTCTAAGGGACCATTAAGTCTTGGAAAAGTGTATGTGTGGGGGAGGGGGGTCCCAAACCTCCGGAGAACCACACATAACTTCGACTAAGCGCACCACAGCAGCTAAGTCTCTTTAGTTTACACCAGTTACGCTTGAACCAATCAACGTTAGCGTGTCTCCACTTTACCAATTGCGCTTGAGCCAATCAACTTAACGTGTCTCCACTTTACCAATTACACTTTGAGTGGAGTCAGTTCCGACCTAGCCCCCATCCCCACCCATTTCTCAAAATTGACAAGAGTAACACCATTAGTTAAATTATTGAGCCTTGAAACACTAGAGGATAGAAGAACAAATGGCAAAAGTAGTAACAATACATAAGGTGATTAATTCTAACTGGAAAATACAAAACAAAGATAATCTAATACAACACTCAGATAGACATAAGGATAAAAAAACACTATTCTTAATCCGTATGCAAGAACAAACACATACAAATTCTCATTCTTCCCGTCCTGACATCGGACGTGGAATGGGTTGCCTGAGGAAACCAGGAAAACCAATACTTTATCAACATTTAAAACGCGAATGACAATGCAAGGCTAGACATAACCATGGATAAGCGTAGGAGGCAATAATCTTCTGTATATAAATAGCGTCTGCTTATTCATTTGTTAAATTGTTTGTTTTGTCAATTCCTGGATGTAAACCGATGATAGAACTTATTGTGTGCGCGTGTGTGTAGGGGTGTATGTGTGTGGCGGTCCTATCATTAGTAGGGGCAGCAGTGAGACATCCCAGTTGGTGAATTGCTGGGGGGAGTCCCCCACACACCTTGAGCATGCACGAGTGCTCCCAAAAGTGTACGCTAACCAGTTGAGTAGGGACAGTGTATGGCACAGTAACAGGTGTCAATATGGGGGATGTATGGGTGCTATTTATCCGCCTGCTTGTCTGTCTCTCTATATGCTTGTCTATCTGCCTGCATGTCTATCTTTCTCTCTGTATGCCTGCAATGGCCTGCATGTCTGTCTATCAACACGTTGGTGAAAGTGTATACAGGTGCGTCCCCCGCCCCCTTCCCTTGTAATTTGAACCTTTGTGTTATGATCAAATTGTTCAACTATTAGAATTAAATCACAGTTATATTATATAAAATACAACTATTTTACTAATTTCAGAGAGTACAAAATAACTATAAAAAAACAATAACAAAAAAACGACCTCTTCTGTAAAGTAAACGTCCTTTTTACATTTTGTCAGATGAGTAGGGTGAGTGTGAACAGTTTTCTCTGAATTCTTGGAACCCTAAAAGGTTGTTATATTTTTGTTGTGGAAGAGGGGCGGTAGAATCTTGACCCGCCCCTGATTAGACTAACCGTGAGTACACCCCTGATAAGACTTACCCTGACTACGCCCCTGATTACACTAACCCTGACTCGGACTACGCTCCTGTAGCTATGAAAATTGACACGCATCACTGCATGCACGTTGTTACTTTGGACGGTGATTTCCTTAACTGCTAGTGAAAAACTACAGCAAACTGAGGTCAAAGAACGACCAGCAAGTGAACTGTGTGCTGATGTAGTTTGTCCGTATATTATATCCTGCATATATGCGTATACATATGAAACTGTAAAAATGTGGGTTTTTTATCAACTAGTAAATAACACGACTTTATTATAGAACTAATTTTTTTTCTTTTTTAAATTTGTCATTCTGTGACACCCATCTCTTTGACTTAAAACAATGACACCTTGAGTATAGCGCCGTTACAGGTAATCATTATGACTCCAATAGTCCAAAATATCTTCTTAGACTTCTGAAGAAATTTCGTTGCTGATATTCCAATCTTTGAACATATTTATATTTCAATATTTAATCGTTACTGCGACGCACATATAAATAATGCTACACTAGACATTTGTAATTCAATTAAAAAATAAATTTAAAGAGCAGGACAAAAATGTATATCCATTTAGATTAGATAGCGTCATTTTTAGAATAATATTATGTGAAAGGAAAAAAGATACCCTCGACTCCGAATAATTAAAATAACTTTTTGTCAAGAACTAGGATATCCTCTTGACCAAATCTGTTATCACAACATGAAATAAAAACATAAATAAAACAAGCTCCATAAAACACAAAAGTTTCCCACCTGTGTATTAACTATTGAAAAATTATTATCCCCCTACCTTTTGGTAATCTGTTGTCTCTGGAGTTCAACTGCCATCCGGGGGCTACCTTACACAAACCGAGATGGGTGGAGTATGGAATCACTATAAATAGCTATATTTTTGTGACGGCACTAGTGATACGTGCCTGTAAGTGATGGGAGACCCCCACCCCCAACCCAACCATACACACAAATGAAAGTTACAATCTTTACCTCCAATTTATGAAGAATGTTAACCCCGTCTTGTGGCATTTTCACTTAAAGTATTTAAATTTGAAATAAATAATTGATTTCAAGTTATATAGTGAAATTTAAAACATTATTTTTAATTATTTTTTTTTAAAATTAAGAAACAGAATAAGTTAATGGAAGAGTGAACTTGAATATTAAAGTAAGAAAATTTCAAAATAAGAATTTAAACAATGAACACCTAGCGTGAATCGTTGGTTTTAAACAATGGTCACCCATCATTTTTTAATCCACCACCAGTTCAGATGACATGCACCGATATTGAGAACCCTTCTGAAGATCATCCCCCACCACCACCATCAAAGAATAAATGATTGGAAATCAAAGTAGTAGTAATAATAATAATAATAATAATAATAATAATAATAATAATAATAACAATAATAGCAATAATTAAATAAGATGCATGAGTTTTTGTTGATGCTTATTGTGAGGTTGTCACTTGTAATTATTTTTACAAGGCCGATAACCTATGACCCTATGATGTCATTTTCCCTATAATATCTTTTTAGCGATTTTATTGATATTATTTAACTTTATGAACCTTCCTTAATGAAGAAAAATTTAGACATAACCGTTCTTAATCTTGCTTATTTTGGCCTAGATATATTAATGTATGAATAGTTGAAAGTTACGTGTAACTGGAAAGTCAACTGTACGCTTTAGTTGCGAGTTCGCGCACAGTTCTCAACAGCGGTTTACATGTTAGTTTGCTATCTAGATCTCAGAGAATACTTTGTTAGTCACAGTGAGCAGTTAAGGTAGGTAGAAGGAAATATAGAAGAGTCGCATGAAATCCAGAGTCGCGTTAGTACCAATGGCCTACTATACACACAACCAAGTATTGGTTGACGAATAAATCTGGCAAGTCTTTCTCTTATCTATTCATACCAATTAGAAATCACTATTAGACTTGCCATTGTTTTTTTTTAATTTGAAGGGATAGTGTGCTTTGTAAAACATAAACTGTTATGGGGAGGAAGGGGGTGAATTGTAAATGAATATCTGCAAAAGACTTTTCAAAATTACTTGTGTTATTAACGGGGTGGGGGGGGGGCTAAAATATTTAAAAAACGCAAAGGACTTTTTTTTTAAATTAAAAAAATATAAGATGCGATTTTCTTGATCCATGTATGGTCTTCTCTGGACAAAAAGAGGCAGGCTCCTGGTAACGAAATGTAGCAATTATTTGTGTTTTAAGCTTTGGCATTAGGAATATACAATTCTAGGCGTCACAAGGGGTGCGTACCGCACTGGGTGACATTATCACAAGGGGTGACACCAAAATATAAAATTCTGTATGTTCCCGATTTTTGGCACTGGCAGACTCAGGGGAGGTCTAAGGGGTAAGTCGTGATGGCGTGACACCATGAGCTACCGCACTGGGTGACACCGACCCTTGTGACGCCTCTGCACCACTGGCGCCCTCTGTCATGATTCTAGAATTCGCCGATACATTGGCTTGATGTTTAAGGCATTATGGGTTTGAAAGTTCATGGAAGAAAAGGAGGACTTGAAATAATAACAATTTGTTTAATTACTTTACTATTTGACATTCTATGACCAGTTTCCAGAAACCCGTGGTGGCCAGTGGTCAGAAACCTGTAGTGACCAGTGATCAGAAACCCATATAGTCGTAAACTATAACACCAAAACAGCTGGAATCGTAAACCTGGGATGGAGTTACGAGTCTTGGTATGCGACTTGGGAAAGGGCATTAAACCTTTTAAATTTAACTCTCCAATATATCAATGGCTGTCCCCATCACCCCACCCAACTCGCATTGATTGAAGGAGGGCAGCAACATTTATAAGCGCACCCCTCCCCCCACGGCTTTAGTTGTGTATCAACGCCCATAGCCATCACTTGTATTTTATTTAAAGAACGTGTATTATATTTTGTTAATCAAACTAAAGGGTATATGTGGGTAATATTTAGATCCATTGAAATGCAAACAAAAGTTAAATGTCAACACGGAATAAGAAGTCTTTTAAACCAGCACTAACGATAACTCACAACATCACTACTGGCAACCAGTGGTGAAGTCATTCCAGTACGTCTAAGAGTTCCGTCCCCTAGTAACTAGTATTACATACACAGTCCATCTAACATTGGCTTTTTTTCTGATGAACATTAAATAATTTATTTAATCTTATGCACTTTATTTATTTTAATTTTATTGCAATGATTGAAATTGATTTTCCCAATGTAACTGTGTGATTTTCAGTTATTTCTGAATTGCATAAGGGGCCGTGCATAAATGACGTCACGCACTTAAAAAAAAAGGGGGGGGAGGGGGTCACACTTTTGTGACGATGCGTGACGAGGGGGAGGGAGGGGTTTGAAGAAATGTGACTTCACATCAAAAGGGTAACTTTAAATAAAACTTACACTGAAATATTTGGTCGCTTACAATTTATTTAATGACTTTTTGTTTCTTTTTTGTTTCTTTATCTTTAAAAAAAATAAAAAAATCAGTGCTTCTCAATGTGCCGGTCGGTAGGCCACCAGACGCTGGTTGGCGTAAGCTATCAAGACACGAACATTAAATCTAATTATAATCCTTAAGTTTGAGAATCCACAAGATAAAATATGAAATTGTTTCACTGAGTCGTTTGATGTTGACATCAAAGCATTTGTGATGAAATCGCAGCTCCGTTTGGTTCGCTCATGGCAGGAGTCGAACAACTTTTTTCCCGTTACCCCAAAATATACAAGTTTATGTGTGCATTACCCCCCCCCCAAACCATGACAAGTGTCTAAAAATGAACTGAATAGGATTATGTGTATATTTTTAAGTCGGTCCGCAGATGTTCTCAAAAAAGGACAGAAAAAATTGTCAGTGCAGGGAAAATAGTGCAACGGTACCTGGTGTAATGGAAAAAATTCCTGCCGGTCCGCCATACTAAAAAGTTTGAGAAGCACTGTTCTAGATATAATGGTAAATGAGTCCATTTAAAATTAGTCAAGTATTCTTTAACTTTATTGAATGCATCAATTCTTGACATCGCAATTCGAGAGGAGCACAAAACAACTTTTCTTCTTAGCTCAGTTTTTAAGGCATTAATTTTAAATATCACAGAAATGATACGTAATACAGACAAGTCATGTGGATTAAGATTATTGTCACTCGTGTCAATATAAATGAAAGTAGGGTAGATTTAGGTGTCTTCGTATACTACGTAGGTTAGAAATCTACATAGTTGTCAAATTTTTTTTAAAAATGCATTTTCTGGAAGGAATCGGTTCAATAATGGGCAATGTTCCAAGCGTTCACGTACACATGGCGTATTTTAATATATCTAGTGGATTGTAGTGGATGTTTTATGTCCCAAATGAGCAGTGGCGTAGCTAGGGGGTGCAGGGGGGGACATATGTCCCCGGGTGCCACGTTAGTGGGCGCCAAAATGAGTGTGAAAACTAATTATTCAATTTTATTTTAATGTAAACTAATGTATCCCAAATACGTTTGAAAGTTTGAATTTTGGAGCTCCATAAATATCTTAATTTTAAACCAGTTGGCAATCATGATTTTGGCGCCCCCATTGAGCATTAAGGGGCGCCATTCTACTCATAAACAAATGACATGTCCATAATGTTATATTTCTGATGGCGCTTTTTTTTTAAACTGTGAGTTGCTGGGAGCAGAAAATTGGAAAAAAAAACTGGCGCGATATTTTGAAAAGAATACTTAACTGTATTAAGTTTCTAGTTTCAAAACATTTCGCACTGCGTGGCTATGAGGCACATCTTCATAAGGACGAGGATAAAAATGTTGGAAACTTTCTCTCTGTGATCAAATTCGTTGCTCAGTATGATCCATTGTTAGAAAAAAACAATAACTACAACATGCCCGAGAAAATCCAGGTTCAGTATCTTATTTATCATCGGAAATAAAAATTGAATCAATCCACCTACTTACATCGACTGTAAGGAATCAGCTGTTGAGTGAAATCAGAAAAAACATGTACTAGGATATCTTAATGGACTCAACACCCGATCTAGGTCACGGGGAACAGCTTTCTCAAGTCATCAGATTTGTGGATGGTAATTTTCAAATTATAAAATTAACCATCAAATAATCATTTTTTAGTTTTTGTTCAGATACATTCCAAAGACGCAGCAAGCCTTGAAAGAGTTATAGTAGAGTAACTGGAGTCATACCTCTAGCCGACTGTCGGTCACAATGTTATGACAATCCTGCTGTAATGACTGGGCATTTATACTGCCTTCAAAAGTGAATATGTGCCAGAAATCATAGAGCATTCTTCGTCAACTGACAACCACAGCTTAAACCTAGCAGGAGTACACTCAGCTAATCAGGATCCAGTTGTTATCACGTTTTTTTAAATAGTTGAAAGTATATATACTTATTGGGAAGAATTAAAAAGAGTTGTGCCAATCACAGCGAAGATGGAGTCTGAAACACGTTGGAGTGCACGATCAGAAGCTGTTAAAGCTATTTATTTATGAAGGACTAGATGAACTAACTTTTGGTCAATAAGTCCTCAGAGGCATGCAAGGATTTTGGTCTAACGATAAGCCTAAAAAAGACCAACATTATGAGACAAGGAACAGACTGCTTCCCAGCAATTTCCATTGAGGGAAACACCTTGGATGTTGTCGAGGATTTTACCTACCTTGGCAGTAACATCACAAGCACACTCTCCCTGGAAAATGAAATTGAAACCACAATCGGCAAGGCTGCATCATTAATGGCTAGGCTGAATAAAAGAGTGTGGAACAATGCACAGCTTACTGATAGGACGAAAATCACTGTGTACCAGGCCTGCGTGCTCAGCACACTCCTCTATGGCAGCGAGTGCTGGATGACATATGCCAAACAAACAAAGCAACTCAACAGCTTCCACTTACGATGCTTGCGCAGGATTCTGCACATCAAGTGGCAGGATAAGATCACGAATGTCGAGGTACTCAGAAGGAGTCATATGATGAGCATGCACTCAATCCTGAGTGAGAGGCACCTGCGGTGGTTGGGACATGTCCGCAGGATGAGCCCGGAGCGCATTCCAAGAGCCTTGCTTTACGGTGAGCTGGCAACTGGTATGCGGAAGAGAGGACGCCCCTGCTTGCGCTTCAAGGATGTCTGCAAGAAAGACATGACTCTGGCGCAGATTGACCATAAAACGTGGGAGACCATTGCTGTGGAGCGCACCTCCTGGCGGGCAAAAGTGCGCGAGGGCATTCAAGTCGCGGAAGCCTCCATTACAGCCAGGAGCGAGGAGAAAAGGGCCAGGAGAAAGGGGAAGGTAGAGGAGCAGGAGGAAACGCCATCATCCCATGAGGATGGATGGGTGCTATAGATAGAGATAGATAGAGAGAGATGAACTAGTAGGGCTGTTGGAAAAAATATCAGAAGATGCAACTATGACGCGTGACACCAGAAGTGATGCAGAAACTTTGCTGTCAGATATATCAAACTTTAAATTCCTAGTTTTGTTACATTTCTGGAACACCATACTTAGGATAATTGATCGTGTCCAGAAACGGTGGCAGGATCCTACTATGAATTTCAAGGAAGCAGCAACAGATCGTGAATCGCTGGAGCTAGAACTTGTCAACATTCATGATTATTTTAGACAGAGACTTACAAATGCTGCTCAGTACCTGGACTGAAGTTCTACCGGAAACCCTTTTGGATCTTTTTGGTTTTATCGTCTAATATGAAAATGATGTATTTCCGAATCTGCGCATTTCACAGCAAATACTTCTATGAATTACTGTTTCAATTGCAAGCTGTGAGCGGCCCTTCAGCAAACTGAAGCTTATATTGTCTAATTTACGTGCTTCAATGGGACAAGGTCATCTGAGTGATCTTGCACTCCTTAGCAACGAAAGAGAAACACTTGAGAATAATAATTTTGACAATGTGATTGACGAGTTTGCGACTGTCAAATCAAGGAGGATCAATTTGTTGTAGACTATGTCTAGTCATGTATAATTAGTAGAGTATATATATTTTTTTCAAATAAATTGTTTACAATCGTATAGAGAATTATTAGTCTGTATTCTATTTCATTACAATACAAGATGCTTAGAAAATGAACCATATAAACCGTAAATTACACAATTTCTTTGAGGTCTCAGTGAGCCCCGAGAATCTGTCGGTCCGGGAAGGGGCGCAGATTTTGTATCAGGTCCCCGGGCGCAGATGACCCTAGCTACGCCACTGCAAATGAGTCTGCATTACCCCCAAGAATTCTCTTTTTGACCCCAGATGAGGATATTAACGTCTGTTCGCCGACCTCTTTCTTACGGGTTTCCCGTCAGTCAATTGAGGGATTTTTAAAACATACATGTTATTTTTAAATATTTTTTTTCTAAACAAAGAAGTTAACCGTGATGATTAATAGTCAATGTTTAATTTGTATGCATTAAAATAAAATATAATCTAAGGATGTTAACACAGTTCGTTTTCTGAAGGCCGGTTAAACTTTTTAAAAAATTGCTTTAAAATAAAATATAATCTAAGGATGTTAACACAGTTCGTTTTCTGAAGGCCGGTTAAACTTTTTTAAAAAATGCTTCACACGGGTTACGATATTACAATGTAGATCTTCACTTAATAAATAATAAATACTTTAATGACAATAAACGTGATTTGAAACATAGCCTACTTATTTTCAAATAGAAAATAAAGTTGGTTTTTTGGTGTGATTTTTTGTTGTTTTTAGTGGGGGTTTTTTTTGGTGGGGGGGAGGGGGGTGGGTGTCAAAGATTTGTGACGTATTTTTATAGGGGGGGGGGTCTAATTTTTTGTGATGACGCGTGACGAGAGGGGGGGGTCAAAAATCGGCAAAAATCGCGTGACGTCATTTATGGACGGCCCCTAACCCAAAAATGGCTTTAGCACGTTGCTATCGCTACAGCGCATGCGCAAATATTTCAAAATTCGAACAATAATAATAAATTATCAACTAATTTGTTTTGTTGTTGTTGAAAAATTCATTACAATAAATAGTATTTATTATTTTCTAGGTACATTATACAAAAAAGGAGTTCAGATTAAAAGTAAAGCCTTCACATTTCTTTTACATAATAACATAATAGCCCCAAATAACCTGATGGAGATGAATACAAGATGTAACAGTCTTCATAAACGGAACATCCAGGAATTCAGAAATAAAAGTTACAGACAACAGACTATAGACCAGTGGTGGTGAACCTTTTTGGGGCCCTGTGCCCGAAATTCAACCAAAACCCAATTGATTATAGTATAGCAAAGCTCCAACACTTCAATCAAACCCGAAAATGGAGGTTTGGCTTAGCAAAATAACACACACTTTGTCTTAAGACTTAGAGAGAAAAAAATCAAGAAGAGAATTTTCAACGATACCAAAAACTTTTTAAAACATGAAATATATTGTGATTTTTGCTTTTATATACATAATGATAATTCGTCAAACATTGGTTCATACTTCTTTAAATCAGGCACAACACAAGCACCACTCAGGTTATCTGTCAGGCTGTTTCTTGTGGCAAATTTGATGTAGGCCTAATTCAAAGCTGAAAAAAGCTGTTCACACGATGATCCAAACAAACTAAAATATGTAACCCCGACGTTTTTTCATTGATTTAAACTTATTTGGCAGATTATAATTCCACGCTTTAATGATTTCATTTTCATAACTATATTTTGTACGGTCATATGTGATCTCTTTAAACACAAACTTCTCAAGTGTTGCACGCATTTCAGTGAATTTTCTTTTCCACGTAGAGCTTTCTTGAAATTCCAATAGCTCCATTTCCAGATTTTCAAGATGTAACCATTTTAATCTGGAAATATCAAGTTCTTCACACTTAGATTTATCTTGAGAAGAAAAAGAACACATGGTTGTTTATATTTGACGAAATTGTAGAGCTCTGTCATTAAAATTCTACTTTGCAGCTGCTACGATGCCCGAAATTTCCTTGTAGATTTCTTCATTACTTGGAGGATTGTGTGCAAATTGTGTTGTATTTTCTAGATGCAGCGTTAGATTCGGAGAATATTTCAGCTGCTCACTTGCAAGATCTCTTTTTTAAAAAAATGCAGTTTTCTTTAAAATGTTATTATATCGCAAAATATCCTTCCTGTCGTTTTCCCAAGCCTTGCAGTTGCTTTTTCAGTAGGCTACTTGAAGTGTTGTGTAAAATCTTAATTAAAAACATAACGCTGTTAAGACAGACCATATCAGTGAACTGTGGTTTTATCCTGCCCTTTTTCATTGAAAAAAATAGCCTTATTTCATTCAAGCAGCTTACAAATCTCTCTAAACTAAAACCCATGCTTTGCTCAAACATCGGACATTATTGTACATAAGCATAGTGTTATACTGTGTTATACAGTGTTATACTGTGTTATACTGTGCTTGAACCTCATCAAGAAGTGCCTGAAACTGTCGACAATTAAGAGATCGATACCTTCTCAACTTGGACTCCATTAGCTATGACCGCCATAGGCATGTATTGTCTTCTGGTGCAGTGATTGATTGCTCCTCGTAGCTGATCTGTAAAAAGGCGTATACTATTAACTTAATAACAATATGTATTTTGTTGAATGAGTGGAGGGGGAAAAGTGTTCAGTTATACTCTGAAAATTTCCAGCCATCGGCTACTATTTTCTTCATGAAAACAAGTCACCAATGACTTTTTGTTAGCGTTATAGCCTCTGTTTAGAAAAGTAAAAGGTAGACAGCGAACACAAGTGACTTTTTTTTTAAACCTTGAGATTTTACTGAGTAAATATTGAATATAAGGCGTTTCTGCAATGTCATTGGATTACAATTTTAGGCAGTGTGTGTGGGGATGGGGGAGGCAAATGATATCTCTAGTTTCTTACACCATGGGCGTGGGGAATTAGGTGGGTCGGTCCAGTTGGTACTATTTTAGGTTTGTGTCGAGGCAGAATTTTCGGCCACTACCAGCTTTTGTGTGGAAAGAGTGAACAAAAATAGTTCCAAGCTTTACCACTGTTTACCTCCCAGTTCAATTGTATGTGTAAAAGTTATCGAGGCGCGAAATACATTTTTTAAAAAAAGGTGTACGGTTAACCATAGGATGCAATAATCATCTGTAAAAAGGGAACGTCTGTAATATAAAAGACCACATATTTGTATGCCTTTAAGATGTTTTACAAAATTGATAATTGATCGTTAATTATAATAAATGTATATAAATAATAAAAAAATATTATATAAAAGAAATATTTCTTTAAAACACCTTTCTTCATAAATTTACTTGGAATTTTTTTTTAAATAAAAAAATACGTTCTTGGCTTTTCTTGGTCTTATAAGACTAACACCATTAGTTAAATCATTAAACCTTGAAACACTAGAGGATAGAAGAACCAATAGCAAAGTAGTAATCATGCATAAAGCAATTAATTCTAATTTAGAAATACAACACAATGATAACTTAATACAACCCTCAGATAGACATAAGGATAAAAACACCTTTCTTATTCCGTATGCAAGAACAAACACATACAAGTTTTCCTTCTTCCCGTCCGGAATTCGGGCGTGGAATGGGTTGCCTGAAGAATCCAGGAAAACCAACACTTTATCAACATTTAAATCTCTAATAAAAATGCAGGACTAAACACAAACCATAGATAAGCGTAGGACGCAATAATCTTCTGTATAGAAGGAGCGTCTGTAAAAAGATAAGATAAGACCATACATGAAACTACATGTTTTACACAAAATATTTATTAATTTATTACTCATTTATTCCGGTGTCTAGTCTCGTACCATAAAGCGCAAGGGCAATTGCGTAGCTATGGACTATGGGGAGCGTAAAATGAGCATTGCTTTTGTTTTACTGTTGTAGTTTTAGCAAGTGAAGCAGTTGTTAGATTTTTTTTAACAGCAAGGAGCAGCATTTTTTGCTTCAGATCAAATGTAGGTCATTGAATGACCAGTCAATATTTTTAAAATATATTTTTTTAATGTTTATTTATTAGATTTAAGATGAAGAGTTCCCACACTGGGCCACAGACTACTTACTTACAAACTACTGAATGATTCAGGACGCGGTGGTCGAGTGGCAGCGCACTGGACTGTCATACCGATGGTCACGGGTTCGAATCCGTGTGAAGGCAAGGGTTTGTTCCCGGGGCCTAGGGCGTCCCTGAGTCACCCCGCTCCGAATGGGTACCTATCTTATCTTATCTTATCTTATCTGTTTACAGACGCTCCTTCTATACAGAAGATTATTGCGTCCTACGCTTATCTATGGTTTGTGTTTAGTCCTGCATTTTTATTAAAGATTTAAATGTTGATAAAGTGTTGGTTTTCCTGGATTCTTCAGGCAACCCATTCCACGCCCGAATTCCGGACGGGAAGAAGGAAAACTTGTATGTGTTTGTTCTTGCATACGGAATAAGAAAGGTGTTTTTATCATTATGTCTATCTGAGGGTTGTATTAAGTTATCTTTGTGTTGTATTTCTAAATTAGAATTAATTGCTTTATGTATGATTACTACTTTGCTCTTGGTTCTTTTATCCTCTAGTGTTTCAAGGTTTAATGATTTAACTAATGGTGTTACTCTTGTCAGTTTCGAATATTCTCCAGTAATGAATCTGGCAGCTCTTTTTTGAATTTGTTCTAGTTTATCAATGTTTTCTTTGGTGGATGGGTCCCATACAGAAGATGCATATTCTAGTGCAGGTCTCACCTACACTGTAGTGTTAGGCGGCTGGGTAATGCGTGGAAACCACAAAGCCGTGGCCTGTGAATGCTGCATCACTTGCCAACAGATCATCTGTCATGGTCTGTGGACGCAACTATCTTCTGCATAGAAATAGAAGGAGCGTCTGTATAGATAAGATAAGAAGATAAGATTCATTGAATCAAAGATTATTTAGCGCATGTGATTTGAAATTTCGTGGGAAAATCTTTAAAAAAATAATATTCTCGATGTAAATTTAAAAATGTATACATTTTTTATTTTCAAAAATAAATATATATTATATTAATAAAAAATAATGTACAAATCTGAATAATTATTTAATTTTGAAAAGAATATTTGTTATTGATAGTTAATTCCCCTGTTGCTATGTCTATTCTCATTGTTGATAATCGCACAGAAATGGCGGACGAAGAGCGGAAGCACTTTTTACTGCTATCACCAATCTAAACAACGCATTATTGACTTTGTTTCTTTAAAAAAATATTTATTAAGGTAAATAGATATAAGAAATTAATATTTATACTTATCTACTTAATCCATTTAATGCTTAACACTTTAAAAGAACGCAGGATGCAATAATCTTCTATATATTATATTATATAGCATTAATATAGTCATGCCATGTTCATGTACAGTGACAGTACGGCTAAAGCAAAGAGAACGGTGCGCTCAACTATTTACATTGATACCGTTTTTATGGCAGAGCGCGTACTTCCGGGAATGAAATGTTGTATTTTTACACTTAAAAAGGGAATAAGTCCAATTATTTTTATCCATAAACGTAATTATAATTAAGGTTGTAATTTTAGGGTCTGGGTTAGGTTTAGTTGTCTATTTTTTAAATTAAAATAGAAAAAACAAATATAGCAGCCAAAATTACCATTTATCGAGCGCACCGTTCTCTTTGCTTTTACCGACAGTACAGTACTCAGTAAGTAATGTCATGTTCATGTACAACAATGTAGTTAATAAAGTTAATAAAATAATATTAATATTCTTATCTGTTAAAGACGCTCCTTCTATACAGAAGATTATTGCGAATTAATAAAAAAAAACTAATATAATATAAACTATAAATATAGTGATAATATAGTAAACCTTGTCTTAGACCTAGTCGTCCTAGGGCGCCTAGGCCTAGGCCCTAGCCCTAGGCCATGATTATCAATTATTTTATTATTGACGTCAATGAGCATCTGTACTATATTGACTGTAACTGTAAGTTTCTGTAAATAGTAAATGTAATGTTAAAAACGAAGACTTTTCTTAAACTTAAACCTTAAGCCTAAGCCAAATTTAAGTATAAAGTAAAAACTTAGGCCTAATTTAAGACTTAGACCTCTTTAAGTTTAAGACTTAAGAAGTTTATCTGACTTCTGACACTTATTTAATAATAATAAGTTATTACTCCTTATACTTATTAAGTTCTACTGTGAGACTGTGATGATGATGATTATGTTTTTAATATTATTATAGTAAAATTAAATAAATAATATTGTTCTACAATTATTATTTTTATATTATGTAAGCCTTTTAATATTATTTTGACTCACTGTGAAGCCTTTTAGCATAACTATTACTATTTTTAAATATTAAAAAAAATATCAATTTTGATGAAAGTAAAATATTTACTTGGACTTTCAGAAAGATTATCTATGACTATTTTATACATTTTAAATAAACATAAAAAAAATAGAAATTATCAAATATTTTAAAACTAGTTTTTCTGTTGTGGATGAGATTGTTAATTTTATTTTAAGCTTAATGGATTTTATTGAACACTGAAGTACATGTATGTATATTGTATATCAGATTTTCTTGGATCTTTATAGGCTGAACATTTTCTACAAACTACAACATGCCAACTGGAGAGATAGCTCCTCAGCAAGCACTTCAGATAGGCACTGAAGGAGTCAAAATGGAGACCAACAGCCCTCCAAGCATGTCACCAATTAATTCAGACATACCAGATAAGATAAACCACTTTGGCATTGAGACACTGAATAAACTGGTCTGGAAAGGGTGGGAGGCTGGTCAAGAGATATCAAAGAAGTTGGTACTCAAAAATTTAAGTGGAAAAACATTGAAACTTACTTACAGGTAATTCTAACAGGTTTTTAAAGGACTAACTGCATTTCATTAAATAAATTAAATTTTAATTCTTTAAATAATAATAATAGCTCATCCTAATTAATAGAGGCCATTTATTAATGATAAATGACATTTTTACTGATTTTAAAATCCTAAATCATCAAATACGGTGGTCGAGTGGCAGCGCACTGGACTGTCGTACCGATGGTCACGGGTTCGAATCCGTGTGAAGGCAAGGGTTTGTTCCCGGGGCCTAGGGCGTCCCTGAGTCAACCCGCTCCGAATGGGTACCTAATACTACATGTAGTTAGGCGGCTGGGTAATGCGCGGAACCCACAAAGCCGTGGCCTGTGAATGCTGCATCACTTGCCAACAGATCATCTGTCATGGTCTGTGGACGCAACTATCTTCTGCATAGAAGGAGCGTCTGTATAGATAAGATAAGATAATACACAAAATATTATTTGAATGTAAAACCATTTCCATACCCTGTTCTTCTTATTTGTGCAAGGAACCTAATCAATTAATCACATTTCTATAAAGTTACAGTGCATTAATCCTAAGTAAAGAATTTAACAGCTATATATTTTAACAATTAAGTAAATAAAAGGTAAATGAAACAATATTTGAATTGCAGAGTCCCAGAAACCAGATATTTTGTTACAACTTTCCCAAAGAAGATCTTTTTGACAGCAGGGGGCAACTTTACACTGCCTATATCATTTAGGCCTCTTGTAAATGAAGTATATGAGGATAAAATTACTTTTACTCTGAAGGTAAATTCATTTCATATTCAAAAACATTTCAATAGTTCATAAAATTTAATTCAAATAGTTACTAAATTTAATTAATCCATCCATTCCTGTGGCGCTACAGCCCATGTAGGGCTTGGGCCTGCCTCACCACCTCCTCCCACTCAGTCCTAATCAACATATTTCTTCTCCAATATTGGATGCCCATTTGTTGTAGATCTTTCTCTACGTCATCTATCCATCTAAGCCCAGGTCTACCCTTGAGCCGTTTTCCTCTGGGGTTTTGGTCATGCACCTTCTTATCTCCTGTCATTTGTCATTCTTTCTAAATGTCCTACCCAGCATAGTCTGTCCTTTTTATTTCTGCTTCTATTGTGGGATCTTGATAAAGACTGTTCAATTCATGGTTGGTTTGTACTCTCAAGCCGTATTCATTCTTTGTTGGTCCTTATATTTAATTGTTATCAAATTTAATTAATATGTCAGCAGGAAATATATTAAAATATTGGTAAAAAATTAAGATAATTTTCCTATTCCAAATATTTCCAGGATGGGAATGAGTTTGTTGTTCAGCTGAAGGCAGTGTTGCCACTCATTGACATTAGCATTCCTATAAACCTTGATTTCAAGATGTGTGCTGTGAAAGATGCTGTCTCCATCACTTTTGAGGTCTACAACACAGGGTATGGTTTTTCTGATCTTCTCTTATATTGATATTTTTTTCAGAAATCCTTGAGGTGTTTTAACTTCATGTATATCACATGTTTTCTAGGTGTTCTCAGTGACCTAATTTTCTCTGGTTGAGTTAAGAGTAAACCAAACTTATTCTGATATCTAAATAATGTTAATTAATATCTCCCCAGTGATGTTGACACCACAGTTTCATGGGATGTGCCTCAGCCTTTTGTCATTGAACCACTGGATGAATTGGTTTACCAAGGAGGCAGTGCGTCATTCAAAGCCACATTCAAACCTGAGGTAACTTACTTCTATTAAATTATAACAATAGGAGTTCACTAAACTCCTATATTTAAACATTCTTTTAATTCTAGTATTGTTCAAAAGATTTTACTCTACTTACCATGTACTTTTGTCTGATTTTTTATTTTAGTTAACATTAAGTTTTGTACTAAATATCTGTACTAAACATTTTAAATCCACCAACCCACGGAACACCCAGAATGCCTTTGTTTATGAAGTGACAGCTGTTTGTAAATTTGGACCAAATCTACAGATGATAAGACCAACAATGTTTTATGGAATAGGTGAGTTTTCATTTCCTGACATTTAACTAAGATGTGTCTCCCTCCTCTAATCAAAGCAAAGAAAAAAAAATTCTTCTTAAAGTTGCCTTTTTCATGTAAGTTACATAAATAATAATTTTAAAAAAATAACATATTAACTTATACTATTATAATTGATGATCTAAGTGGGCAGTCAATTTTAAATTTAAAAAAATCTAAATTCCGCCCATCTCTCTAAATGACACGATCAGCAGATTGACAGCTGTATTGAATAGGTTGATTGTTAGTGTAATTAATATTTTTTTTTGCCATGAGAAGTCTTGTAGTTTTTCAAATCATTCATGGGCAACAGTTTGACTTGAATTTTTACAGGCAAATATCCTCACCTGCTCGTCAGCCTTCCTGGTAAAAATGCACAGGCTGCTAACACAGATAAAATAAATGATGTGGTAGCGGAGTTAGACTTTGGCTTGATCCCGGTGGAGACAAGCGCTGCCAAAATGGTTGAACTTCATAATTTAGTCATGGTCGGTTATATATATATATTTATAGATATTTATAGCTATATGTAGATATTTATATATATAAATAGATATTCAAGCCTGTGCAAATTGAATATCAGAATCTTAAAGTAAATTAAAATTTGAAAAACAAAGGTTATTAAAAATCATTTTTTTAAATCTTGAAATTTAATTTGAACTTCTTAATATAAAATATTCATTCTAGAATTGTGTAATTCAAGCTCATCCATTTGACTCTTATTTCTATGTAATTTATTCATCAGTCTAAACATGTCTGAAAATAACTTTAGCTAATCTGATTGTCCATATAAAATTGTACTTATTTTTAGTGGTGACATGTCAACTACTCACATCAGTTCATACAAACTTAACATTATACAAATCTCAGTGTGCTGGTTGCTGAAATATCCAAAATTTAAAAGAAATTTTCATAATTTGTTTTTTTCTCTGTGATGATTCCCTTCCGTCATTGAACCAGCATTTATAGAATCCGCGATTTTACACTGAAAACACTTAAATTGATCTCCTAAGCATACAATCCTTTAATTTCCCTACAACAAATTCTTACATTTGTTTTCTTGTCATCTAACTGTTCAGGTTCGTACATTGTTCTCAGTGGAGAGGGTTTCGGGAATGCCAAAGATGGAGACTGCATTCAGCTGCTTACAGACACAAGGTGTTGCTCCTGCTATGAGTGCAATTAGAATCCCTGTGAGTAATTCTTCTTATTTCTTGTTTGAAAGAGAGATAGAGAGAGAGAATGAGATATAGAGAGAATGAGAGAGAATGAGAGAGAGAGAGAATGAGATATAGAAAGAATGAGATATAGAATGAGAGAGAGAATGAGAGAGAATGAGAGAGAGAATGAGAGAGAGAATGAGAGAGAGAATGAGAGAGAGTTATGAGTGCAATTAGAATCCCTGTAGGTTATTCTTCTTATTTCTTGTTTTATGGAGAAGCAAAATGTTTGTGTTTTTTTTTACCGAAGTTCAGTTTTATTATATTCAGAAACATGTAAACTTTTTCTTTGAGTAATTCTTATTACTTTTTGTTCACTTTCCAGTTAACCTTTAGTCCCAATGTGCCAAACTCTACTTATGTGGACTATTTTGAGGTGCACTCTATGGGTAAAACAAGTCGCAGCATTATCAAATGTGTGGGCAAAGCTGTTGGTGAGTAAAAAAAAATTGACCGTTACTCTAAAAAAAATATTTTTTATGGCCTCCCATGATTTTCCAAGATTCTGTTTGGCATTTGAAGACCTCAAAGGAAGAAACAGTTATGAGAAATTATTGTAGTTTTGAGATATTCAAGCTTTAAAGTTCAAAACTAAACAGGTTTATCATTAATTTACTAAATAATGTACATTTGAATTTTTAAAATATTTAATAGGATCAGAGACATAATTTTTTTTCATAAAAACTCATTCAGAACATACAATTTTTGACCCTCTATCAGATATAGGGGATATTAAAAATGTCAAAAGTGTCCCTTAGCCATTTCTTCCCTTGAGGTTTTCATTTGTTAGTGAAACAACTTCAGGGGCTTACAACAAAATTTGGCAAATGGGCACAAAAACTTGAAATGCTGTGGGTCAAATAGATACATTCATATGCCAAGTGTTGAAATCTGTGTGACTCTTGACTATTGAGTAATGCAAATTGTTTAATTTTAATTTTTGGCTACTCAGTAACTTGCATTAATTAATGAATTAAAATAATGAAAAGTGAATGGTATTGATGGCAAAATTAAGGAAAATAATATTGTAAAAAAGCATGTTTAATGCAAGATACTAAATCTATTACAATTTGCAGTTTTCACTTTGCCAACATGCAATTATTACAACCTTATTCCTATAGCTATTTTACAACAGCCATTCGCCAACACTGTTTTGCAGATATTGCAGATAGACATTTTAAGTTTTGTCTATGTCTATTTTGCAAATAAAGATTTTTAAAAAATGATTGGATTTTTAAATTGGTTATTTTGATGATGCCTTTGATGTATTAAGAATTTTCAAGAAAATCTTATCTGTTACAGATGCTCCTTCTATCAAATTATTTAGGCCTTATCCAAAAACTTTTTATACTTTAAAAAATATATATCCATCCACATTAACTCACAAGGGATTTAAAGGAATTTACAAGTGCATTTTTTAGAGTGATCTTTTTGGCGGGCCACTAAGTGTCCCTTCCGTGTGACAATGTAAGCTCACTGGACACAAGATTTCAAGCAAGGGAGAAATGGATAGTAGAAGAGACATCGTGAATGGAGATATGGATATTAGGGGAGACATGTCAAAGGGAGACATGTGGGAGATATGTATAGTGGGAAAGACATGTGGAAAGGAGATATGGATAGTAGGGGAGAAATGTCTAAGGGAGATATGGATAGTAGGGGAGACATGTGGATAGGATGCTATTAGACATAATGACAAGAGGGTCATGTAGTAAAAAATCCAAAAGTTACAAGGGCATGGGAGTGGGGGATGAAGGTGGCTATGAGAACAGATCAAATGGTCAATTTATGAATGTCAAGAGAATAATACATGCTCAGTTGGTCTACACACTACCATCTAAAATTGTGTGTGTGTTGTATTTGAAAAAAATTGGACTCCATTTTTTGGTTGTTTATATTAATTATTTTACAACAGGGCCCACAGTGGAGTTAGGGAAAAACTTTCTGAATTTTAAACTGGTCCACCAAGGCCACACAGGTCAACGAACTTTGGACGTCATCAATAAATCTGACATGCTGGCAGTCTATCAGGTATGAGGGATTCATAATTATTTGTTTGATTCTCTAGGTAAAGTTTGGTTAAAAGTTAGGATTTCTCAAATTTCTCTTTCTCAGCAGTTTGAAATAGACTCAGATTCATGTTTATACTTTCTACTCCTCAACAGTTTGAAATAGACTCTGATCAGTCTGTCTTCAAATTCCCTCACACAAGCGGAGTCATTGAGCCCAACTCCACCAAGACGATCATCATCAAATTCACGCCATGGCATGCGATCAACTATCACAGACGAGTGGCCTTCCTGGTCCACAACCAGGTCAGTGAAACAACCCAGTTTTTTATATGGGCTAATACATTCTGATTTCAGTCATGTTTTAAAATATTGGACAAAATATGGGTGAGATTGCAATCAGGCTTTTCGATTTATTATTTTTTAAAATATTTAAACAGGGTATTTATAGGCCTGACGGGACCTCACAAAACAATGAAAAAAGACAAAATTGTTGTTTTGTGATGTCCTGTCTGGCCTTTAAATACCCTGTTTAAACAACATATATTTTTGAAAATATTTCGATTTGTTAATGTTAGTTGTCCTACACGTTTACTATTACATGTATTGAAATTCAACTGTTTTGCTATTCAGGATCCAATATTCCTGGATCTTCTGGGAACCTGCCATTCTGCCTATGGCCAGCCTGCCATACTAAGGGGCAGGCACCTGAACCGATATTACACTCATGTTGAAAGGGGCTTGTCAGTTATTGCCCCTGATGTAAGTACAAGCTGAAAATATACTTTTTATTTAATTTTAAATTTCATTTTAGAGTTTTAACTTTGGAGATGAGGCATTACATCCATGCGGGTATTACTTATACAAGAGTTTGTGGGGGAAACAGTAGCACTGCAGAACTTAAACTCATCATGGTTGAAATAAAATAACATAGAAAACAGCAATGAACTTGACATCAATAGTAAATTATTACAATTCTTGCATTATTGATTAAACACACTACAATATATTGTAGTACGTACCTATTATTACCCTTTTGGTATAGCGATAAAGTACTTTAGCATTAACTTGTTTGATTAACCAACTGAGTCTTCATATTGTCATTCTTTTCTCAAGTCTAATCAAGCTTATTTGAGTCTCTGCTTTTTGTTGTTATTTTTCTATATTTTTGTCTTATCTGAGCCAAAATCACCCAATGTTTATGATTTCAGTAAACTTTCTTCATTCCTTTTTTTTTGTAGCTGTGCTCTTATCTAAATTTGATCAATATGTTATTTCCAATGCAGTCAATCTCAATTTCATTCTCTTGATTAGGCTTTGGGTGACCTACTAAAAGCTGGAAGATTGGATGTGGATGACAATGGATGCCTGTTGGTAAACAATGAAGAAGACAAGGTTTGGAAACTTTCTATTTATTTGAATCAATATTTGAATCCTCATATACTTTAAGACTGTAACAATAGATTAGAGCACTTAACTGTTGAATAGTTTGCACTAATAAAACTTGTTTAAATGAGAATGTTTTCATGACAATATCTCTCACAGCTCTAATTAGCTTTTTATCTCAGTTTCCTTTCAAGTATTCAAATTTTATTTAAAAAGGCTTAAACAATATCTGAACTTGCCTCGGCTTTAAACTGAACTTTTCATATTAATTTTCTTCTTCTTCCTCCTGGTGACTGCCCAGGCTGAGTTAGTTACCAACCCATCTCCCAAGGACTTGCCCTCAGTGGATGAGTATTTCAATGATGGAGTTCATTCTCCCATTGTTGTAAGTCTTCACAAAACAATATCATTTAATCTCTTTCTTTCTCTCTCTCTCTCTCTCTCTCTCTCTCTCTCTCTCTCTCTCTCTCTCTCTCTCTATATATATATATATATATATATATATATATATAATATATATATATATATATATATATAAATGATGTATGCCTGTTTGTCCTTTATGCATTACCACACCATTTGTGCGAAAAATATATAAATTACCACTCATTGCTTATTTTAATTGTCTTCTGAGATCATTACAACACGTGACGGGTCGTCAGCTGTTCTTTATAAAGAAACATGGCAGTTTGAGAATTAAAGAATTTTTCTTAGAAGTATTCATTACAGATTTTTTATTTTTTAGAGATTGTATCCTTGCAGCTATTGATACAATTTTTAAACCAGGGAATGGCACAAAGCCAACAAAGAACCAAGAAAAAAAACTTATAAAAATCTCTACAGTAATAAAAAAAATAATGATGGCATTTCAGAACATTGTACCTCATGTCAGTTTGGATGTTACCAATTTGGACTTTGGAAATTGTCAAAATTTTAACCTACGTGAAGAAAGAGTGAGTAGCCTTTAAAAAAAACAACACATTTTAAAATTTATACCTAAATTGTAGAATAATCAATTAATCAGAAATACTGTAACTTTAAGTTGAGCATTTGAATTAAAATGATTAAGCCAAAAAACATTATTTGTGAGAATAGATATTTGAATCAACTAAAACTTTTCTACTCTCAAAGACTGTCAACATTACAAACCACACAAGAGGAAAGGTCACAGTACAGTGGATCACTGGTTGGTTAAAAAAAAATTAAATAAAGAAACAAATTAGTTCATACCTCTTGTCCAATTTTCTGTTTATTATTTTAATTTTAACTGAAGCATAAAGTGAGTTGTTTGAAAATAAAAATGACTACAGTACAAATCCATTGTTACAAAGTCTATTTTAATTTGCCATCATCTGTGAACAAAGACTTGTGTCCATTGCTCATTTACATTTTGATGTCCTCCAGACACATCCCAAGTTTTCTCAGTCAGTCCAGACACACTGGACATTCCTCCACTCAAAGCCTGCTCATTCCGTGTCACATTTAAACCAGTGAGTCATAACCTTTGACCTCTTGCATATTGCAAATATTAAAAACTCCACTGATCTGTGGTAATTATTCCGTAAAATTAAACAATTTAGTTATCATGTCAAGTCATTGTCTGAAATCTCTATTAAAGAAAACTTTTCAAAGAAAACTTTTCTATTTCGATATAACAACAATTCTATAGTATCTTAGCAGAGAATTTCATTATTTATATCTTTTATATCTTAGCTCATGTATGTATACCATTGTAAATACAATGTACAAAATGAATAAATCTTAACTCCTGATTGCAGACTGCAGAAAACAAATTATTTGGCAATGAGCTGGAATGTTATGTCTTCTACAAGAGCTTGAGAGATTTTAGTCTAGTTGAGGACAAGACACACTGCCCACCTTGGTGTCTGACACTCAAATGTCTTGGTCAGTTAAATTGAATAAATGATTTTTATGTAGAATTTTTTAAGAAAAAAAAATATATATTATAACTTGTGGAAGGAATTTCAATTTTTTTTTAATGTAAGAAAAACAGGATGGGAAGGTTATTGTTGAAAAGCCTTTTCTTAAACCTTTATTCACACACAATGTTTTAAACATAATCTACACTATTCATTTTTGTTGTACTTTTTGAATTAAAACGCTAACCAGATTAAGATGCATAGTGGTTGCTTGGAGGCCACACGTGGATCTTTTCATATGTTGTGGGAGTAACCACATTTAGTCCTTTAAAGCAATCAATAGGAAAAATATTATATTAAATCTCTGCATCAACATCAGTTTAACTGTTAGGTAAATTCTACTCTTGAATGTAACATAATAAAATCTGCAAGTTATTACCATTTACGGCCATTCTGTTAGTTTTACTCTTGTGTGTTACATTGCTGCACTCATGAGTAAGTTAATTCTTGACCACAATAAGGATGATGGTCCATAATAAATCTAAAATTTTCCATAATTTCTAATCACAAAACTTGAATCAGTTAATTTTATCCTTGTTGAAATATCTATATCACATTTTGAGCATTGATTTGTATTCTGCATCAATAGGGCAGTTTCTTCAATGCTTGTTATTTATATTTAATATAAAATATTTTCAATATTAATTTATTTTTTTTTAAAGCAAATTTTTATCAATTTATTTTTAAACTTCTTTACTTTAGGCCACACTTTTATGCCCAACAACGACACATTCCTGCCACACAAGCAAATCAACCCTTCCCTGGTAGTGCTCCCAGCTGTAAGTGTCGGGGGGTCCAGCCACCGGACGGTTGTTCTGACCAACAAGGGTGACACGCCTATCATGTACGACCTCACTGAGAGTTTCACCAAGGAGAAGTGCAAGTCAAGATGTCAGGCCAAGGAGCAGAAAGAGTGAGGAAATTATTCCATTGAGAAGAACTGAAATACCCTTTAGAAATATATTCTCTGGTCTTATATATACAGACGCTCCTTCCATATAGAAGATTATTGCGTCCAAAGACCATGCCGGTCTGTTTGGCAAGTGACACAGCATTCACAGCCCATTTTTATGAGGGTTCCACGCTATTCCCACCCGCCTTTGTTTCCTAACTAGTGTCTTATACCCATTCATAGCTTAGTGGAATTAGGAACATTCTTAGCCCTGGGAAAACAAATCTCTGCCTTCCCAGAGATTCGAACCTGTGACCATTTGTACGCCAGCCAAGTGCGCATGCCACTTAACCGCCGTGCCCCACATCGAAATCTCATTGGAAATAATTCCATTGAGGAGAACTTAAATGCACTTTAGAAATCTCATTGAAAATAATTTCATATTGCTTAAAGAAATCTAGGTTAGCTGACTCTCATAAACAAATTAAATTGAAAATAAAGAGTGGTGTCTTTAAAGACATCGCGCAGTGGCTTGTGAAATTGTAAAATCAACTAGTGCACACAATTTTTTTCCCTTCAACAGCTTTGATAATCAGAGTAAACGCAAAATGACAGGGTTTATGTTTGGTATTAATAGAAAGAATTCCTTGCATTATTGAAACTGTAGAAGGGAGATATTATTTGTTCTTCATGGCAGCCAATAATTTCTTTCACATCTTCCTAAATAAATTGTTAAAGGATTTTAATTCAATTTTTCTTATACAACCTGACACAAACAGAATTCCTTTTTCTGTGAAGCCGAACAAAGGGATCCTCAAATCTGGTCACCAGATTTTTACAGTGCGCATCACTCCAGTAGAAGTCGGCCCTTCATCTCATGACCTACTTTTTCGACTAAATGACAACAAGAAATATGATCAGGTAAGTTCATTGAATGATAGTAAGAAATATGAACAGATATGTCAATGATAAAGATAAAATGACCAGTTCCCTCATGATGATTTGCTTAAGTATATTTATCAATGTGAATTCTTTTTGTATTTATTAATTGTTTAAATTTTGTTTATATTACATTATTATGTTATCCTCCAAATACAAAAAGAAGTGGCAGAAAAGGCTTGGTGCCTGTTTTGTCACTTTAAAACCATGTCTGAACTTCTGAGTGATGTCCCCTGAGGTACTACCAAACATTTTGTTTTGTTTGTCTGGTCCAGTTAAAGACTTAAAAATACAAGTCTTATCTGGCTGTGAATTTATATTGAAGAGATGTTAACAAACTCCATCTCATTATTTTATAATTCTAACCTTTTGTAGACAATACACTTGTGTGGCTCGGCAGAGATGGCCCAAGTTTTATTGGATAATGAAGGAGCCCTGTATTTTAGACCAACTTGTGTGGGGACTGTGACAAAGCGGATCTATGGTTTCAAGAACATATCACGTATTCCACTCAGGTCAGTCCATAAAGTGGTCACCGCAGTGATCTCTAGTTATTTTAATAAACCTTAGTGTTAGAGGATTTAATGAAAACAAGTTATGAAAAATTTATTTTAACATTTTTAAATGTATTTCACAACATATCAGTATGTGAAAGATGATTTAGAAATAATTGTGTAGACTAGTGATGGGCAATCATTTCCGAGTGAGGACCACATTAATAAGAAATAACCGTCAAGGGGCTGAACCTAAAATAAAAATTGAGCCTTATTTCAAGCACAAACATCCACCTTTAACATATATTTATTGATTTTTTTTATATACTACTGCAGGCTTCCGCAGGCCGCAAAGAACTCCCTAGTTTGCCCACCCCTGGTGTAGACAATTTTTTAAAAACATTACATTTGACAGAATATATAGAGTGGCGAAAATAGTATCAGCAAGTAGTTTTAATACTTAGCAATTTCCTACCAGGTTCCAGTGGGTGATTGGAACAACAGACAAGAAGGTGTTGAATGTGGAGCCAGCCTCTGGCATTGTGGAGCCAAATGAATGGAGTGTAAGTATTTCAAGTGGGTCCACTCCGAATGGGTACCTCACATTAGTTAGGGAAACAAAGGCGGCTGGGAATAGCATGGAACCCTCATACCCGTTGCCTGTCAACACTGCGTTACTTGCCAACAGACCGGAATGGTCTGTGGATGCAACAATCTTTTCTATGGTAGGCGCGTCTGTATAGATAAAATAAGACAAGACCCTAGAGATGGATAGTAATCCCTTTATGGACACATTGTTTGTGAAATTTTTTGTGCTGGCTCCTAAGAAGGTCCGTGATGTATTTAATCAACTCTGGTCGTCTGTGATACAATTCGGCTGTAGAACTGAGAACATACTTCGCATTTAAATTTTTTAATGTTATTTGAATAAATGTTTATGAAATATCTAACACACAGGCAACAATGATTAGATTACTGCATTCTTAACGATTTTGATGACCTATTACGAGAGATTTTTCAGATGAGTCACTGATTTTGCTAATGAGATATATACTTTTTTGTATAAGCTAAACAGATATTTTAAATTTTAATCATATTTTAAGTAAAACTTAAAACAAATATTTTATTTTCAAATTTTCTTAAAGTTTCAAACAATTTTATATCTTCCAATCTTTCGGACTTTGCATTTGTGAAGTGCTTATATAATTTTTTTTCCCCTCTACAGCATCAGAAGTGGACGTTCCAGCCAGAAGAAGAAAAGAAGTATGTGATAAAGCCGACCTTGGTGGCATGGGGTCAAGGACTCAGTCCTTCGTCAACAGGTGGCAAGAAAAACCAGTTTTCTATCCGAGCTGTGGGAGAAGGAGCACTGGGAGATATTCAGGTAAACATGAGATTAACGACACAATAATCTTCTGTATAGAAGGCACATCTGTAATGTATAAGATAAGACGGCAGGAAAACTTTTTTAAGTGTGACAAAAGGTCATATAAAACTTTTTAAGTGTGACAAATGGTCATATAAAACTTTTTAAGTGTGACAAAAGGTCATATAAAACTTTTTAAGTGTGACAAAAGGTCATATAAAACTTTTTTAAGTGTGACAAAAGGTCATATAAAACTTTTTTAAGTGTAACAAAAGGTCATATTATAAAGCTTTTTAAGCGTGACAAAAGGTCATATAAAACTTTTTAAATGTGACAAAAGGTCAAATAAAACTTTTTTAAGTGTGACAAAAGGTCATATAAAACTTTTTTAAGTGTGACAAAAGGTCATATAAAACTTTTTTAAGTGTGACAAAAGGTCATATAAAACTTTTTTAAGTGTGACAAAAGGTCATATAAAACTAGAGTGTAAACTGGAGATAGGACAGTTGAAACTCTCACAATGTCTAAGAAGTATTCTTGATCAGATGAAATATATATTTTCTTACACCAGGCTGAAGAGACCTACATTGACTTTGGCGACATTGTCGTGGGAAGCTCTGGCACCCAACACTTTGCCATCTACAACAACGGAAGCTGTAGCTTGAGGTATCGGCTGCTGATTGACGGGGCGGAGGAAGGAGGTAGCTCAACCTCCAACGGGGACAAGCAAAGTAAGAGCAAGAGGCCCAAGAATGTTTACATATATCGTTACCCACAGTTGGGACTGTGATGAAACTTAAAGATAGAATACGAGAGCGTCAAACAATGTGTTTGAATAAACCAATAAGTTCTAAGCTTTACTTATAGACAAAGACATTTATTGTCATTTTGGCAAATGCCTCATCAGTACAAATACATTTTTTTAATTGATTAGATTAACTTTGCATCATATGTATCCTAATACTGTCTTTGTCTATTAATACATCATATATATCCTGATACTGCCTTTGTCTATTAATACATCATATATATCCTAATACTGCCTTTGTCTATTAATACTATCTCTATGTCTATTAATACATCATATATATCCTAATACTGCCTTGTCTATTAATACATCATATATATCCTAATACTGCCTTTGTCTATTAATACATCATATATATCCTAATACTGCCTTTGTCTATTAATACATCATATATATCCTAATACTGCCTTTGTCTATTAATACATCATATATCCTATACTGCCTTTGTCTATTAATACATCATATATATCCTAATACTGTCTTTGTCTATTAATACATCATATATATCCTAATACTGCCTTTGTCTATTAATACATCATATATATCCTAATACTGCCTTTGTCTATAATCATATATCCTAATACGCCTATATATATCCTAATACTGCCTTTGTCTATTAATACATCATATATATCCTAATACTGCCTTTGTCTATTAATACATCATATATATCCTAATACTGCCTTTGTCTATTAATACATCATATATATCCTAATACTGCTTTGTCTATTAATACATCATATATATCCTAATACTGTCTTTGTCTATTAATACATCATATATATCCTAATACTGTCTTTGTCTATTAATACATCATATATATCCTAATACTGCCTTTGTCTATTAATACATCATATATATCCTAATACTGCCTTTGTCTATTAATACATCATATATATCCTAATACTGCCTTTGTCTATTAATACATCATATATATCCTAATACTGCCTTTGTCTATTAATGAAGCTTAAAATTTATTGTTTTATTCACACAAATAGTTTGTGTGTCTTGTATCACATACATCAGAATAGTTCATATATCAGAATAGTTCATGATTTTTTTGCAGACATTCTTTAGTATTTTTAAATTTAAAAACTTATAAATAATATCAGAAAGAAATTACACATGAATCCAATTAATATAATGATAAAAGACACATTTGAGAAAAAAAAGTTACATTTTGTACAGGAGGATGTGATGCACCAAACGATCCAGTAGTTAAAACTTAAACATGATATTTTACAGTAAATTTGACCCAGGTTTCAGGTTTTTCACTTTTGGTTTACCTACTAGCCAAGAATAGTAACCCTCATAGGCTGACAAATATACTCCAACTGGTTATTTGCCCTTACCTGGGAATGTTCCTAGATGAAGTAAAACCTACTGAAAGGGACATATACATCTGTTGCTATTAAGGGGTCAACTAATTTGGGGTAGAGGCCCCAGGGCTTTAGAACCACTTTTTTAAGAATAAAGTGCATAATTTGTTTGATAATTTTTAAAAAAATTCATTCTAAAAAAAGATAATTTATTTCCAAGACATAGGCATCGAACTGAGCCAAAGGGAGGGAATAATCCCGGCCAGAAGTAAGCAATACATCATCGCTACCATCAGGCCGATGAGGCGTGTCACTTACCAATACGCCATCAAGTACCAGCTGATAGTCCCCAAAAGTAAGTTTAATGTTGATAATTACTTCAAGAATATTAGCAGGGACATTTATAATTACCTCAAGAAAATTACCAGGAATGTTGATAATTACTTCAAGAATATTAGCAGGGACATTTATAATTATCTCAAGAATATTAGCAGGAATATTGATAATTACCTCAAGAATATTAGCGGGGACATTGATAATTATCTCAAGAATATTAGCAGGAATATTGATAATTATCCCAAGAATATTAGCAGGAACATATTGTTGTAGATTGATGCTAACACATTTTCTTTTATTTCAAATTATAGTAATTATTTTTTATATTTTAAATTCCCTTGTCATGTGATCTCATTATGTTCAGTTTTTGCATTGAAATCAGTCACCAAGTAAAATTCCATAACAGGTGTAATTTTTTCAGTGTAGCTCTTGATTTAATGCTGCTATAACATTTCAACGTCTTGTTTGCCACAGCCGAGACAATCCCGGCTGCTGTCTATGAGCCACAGCACCTCATTTACCTTTTGGCGTCTGGTGTCTACCCGATGCTTTTTGTCACTGACATAAGGCCACAAGGCAGCGCTGTTAGCTTAAGCAAGAAAAATTTGTGGAACTTATTCTCTATTGACAAGTTAGTCTCTCACATTGATTTTAACTTATTCTCTATTGACAAGTTAATCTCTCTCACATTGATTTTAACTTATTCTCTATTGACAAGTTAGTCTCTCTCACATTGATTTTAACTTATTCTCTATTGACAAGTTAGTCTCTCTCACATTGATTTTAACATATTCTCTATTGACAAGTTAATCTCTCTCACATTGATTTTAACTAATTCTCTATTGACAAGTTAGTCTCTCTCACACATTGATTTTAACTTATTCTCTATTGACAAGTTAGTCTCTCTCACATTGATTTTAACTTATTCTCTATTGACAAAGTTAATCTCTCTCACATTGATTTTAACTTATTCTCTATTGACAAGTTAGTCTCTCTCACATTGATTTTAACGTATTCTCTATTGACAAGTTAATCTCTCACATTGATTTTAACTTATTCTCTATTGACAAGTTATCTCTCTCACATTGATTTTAACTTATTCTCTATTGACAAGTTAGTCTCTCACATTGATTTTAAACTTATTTCTCTATTGACAAGTTAGTCTCTCACATTGATTTTAACTTATTTTCTATTGACAAGTTAGTCTCTCACATTGATTTTAAAACTTATTTTCTATTGACAAGTTAGTCTCTCACATTGATTTCAACTTATTCTCTATTGACAAGTTAGTCTCTCACATTGATTTTAACTTATTCTCTATTGACAAGTTAATCTCTCTCACATTGATTTTAACTTATTCTCTATTGACAAGTTAGTCTCTCTCACATTGATTTTTTAAAATGACTCCCAATAATACTTTTCAGGTATAAAAGCAATTTTATAATTGTATTATCTTGAATTTTTGTGGAATTGTTGTGGAATTTCAGTTTTATTTAGACTCTTGAAATGGTGAAATTTATTTTCAGTTTGAATGCTGCTCTTGATGCTGATCCTTCATCAGAGGAATTGATGTATAACGCAGCCACTCGGCAGAGGTAACTTTCAGTTGTGTCACTTTTCTATGCTAGAAGTTTTAGAATTAATCCTCAAATTTGTTTGACTGTTGAAGATGTTCAGTTCATAAAATTTTATTTTTTTTCAAATATCGATGATAACTTTATGGATTAGTCAAAAGTATCTTCACAATGAATTATAACATTATAATGAAAAAAAACAACAGATGTCATGTTAAATAAAACAATAAATTATCAGATTCTATGGACGAATCTAGTAAAATATTTTGCTTACTAATAAAATTCAAGATAAATACACAAATCAGTTATTTTGTTTTTTTTATTCTAAAATATTTCATCACTTATCTATTTGAAAGAAAAAAAAACCCTATAAATGCCTTAAAAACTCCAGTGTTACAAAAATAATAACAATGAAAGATTGCAGTCAAAAGATTCCTAAATGACAGTGTGAATTTCCATAGTTTCTTTGAGGTACAACAAACCTAATATCTATCACTCTGTCATGTTATTTGTATTCCACTATTACTTTGTTTCACATTACAGTATTAGAAAACACATACAGTTTCCATATTTGAGTATCAGAAAACACATACAGGGTCGGCAATCTCTATTTCCTTGTCATGTTATTTATTTATCTTTCAATGTTACTTTGTTTTACACATTTTAGTATCAGAAAACAAAGCAGCCAACTGACAAAAGTTGTCATGGACTTTAACTTCTCTGCTGCACCCATTGGAGCTGAGCCGTTCATTGTGACGATGATGTTTCAAAACTCTGGCACTGTTTCCTGTGATTGGTACTGCTATGATTTACTATTATTTACAATAAGGATGTGCATTATTTACTTTGTAATCTAACCTTCACTTTTTAGTTATAAAATTATGCAAATTTATGGTTTCAAAAAATGACTTCTATTCATATTTGCCTTGACCTTTGACCAGGGTGTTTATGTTTCCAAAAGACATTGAACTTGAGATGGGATTCTGGGTGGATGATGGTGAGAGGAACACAGATGAGCTGAATGAGGTCAGACACATCAAATATGTTTTTTTTGCGGAAATTTTATGTTTGATTAAATTACATTTGGCAACCAGAAAAACATCCATTCTGCTATCATCAATCTAGTAAATATTTTCAATTATATGAGAATTTCAAGAACTTTAAATTAATTCATATTGTTAGCACAAGATTTGTTTTTTAAACAAATGTAGCAAACACATTCTTTGCTACCTTTTTTTTAAAGAACCATTGTCCCTGAGAAAACAAATTTTCTTTTCAGATTAAAGTTATGGAAAATAAATTTTTTGAGATCACACCCAAAAAAGGAACTTTGAAACCAGGGGAGAAAACAAATGTCACCTTACAGTATGTCCACACCATGATTGGGACGGATCGTCTTCCTGTGTTACTGAAGATTGCTAGAGGAAGAGAAATTATGGTGTGCTCAAATCTTTTTTTATTCATTAATGATAAATTCGGCAAGGGGTTCATTAATTTATATACAGTGAATGATCACAATTTTACAAAAACAGATATTTAAAGTCATATTTTTATGCAACTGCTATTTAAAGTCACAATTTTTACAAAAAGGATATTTAAAGTCACATTTTTACACAACTGTCATTTAAAGTCAAACTTTTACACAACTCTGATCTCACTTCTCATGGCTTGGTATTGTCAAACTTGTTTGGAATGGAAGATAAAAATAATATGTGTCTCCTCATAAACTATTGTGTTAACACTCAAACTGAAAAATGTAGAGCAGAAAAAAATTACCATTTCAAAAAATTGTTTCTACTATACTTAATTATTTTTTAAAAAAATTTCAATATTTTCCTCAGTTAAACTTTTTAGGTGTGACATGTGAGGTGGACCATCCATTCATTCACTTCCCATCCAACAAACACAGGTTCAACCCTGTGCCAATAGGAGAGCTCTTCAGTCCAGTTCAGGTCAGATAATTATATTTGCGTACAATCATCCATGATTTAAATGTATTTATTTAAAAATTACTGTAAATAGTTAAGAATTCAAAAAAAAATATTCATAAAAACTTTTAAAAACATATTCCAAATGTGCACTGAAATACCACCTGAGAGCTACAGAAGAAGCTTAACTGGCAATACAAATTCTGAATCATTAATGCTGATTTATCTTGACTATTTCAAGGTTTATGAGCTGTATAACGGAGGAGCAGTCCCTGTCAAATACCAGTTTGACTTAAATCCCCTTGAAATCATCAAGTCGGTGAGTCTGGCAGGGGCCGTCAATTAGCTTACCCATTAATTTAAAAAACATGGTCACTCATTTTTTAAATAAAGGCTACTTTCATTTATTCAATTACTGTTAATTTAAAAAGTTGCAGTTAAGTTTCCTTATTCACTTTGCTATTGTACTGTACTGAGAGTAACAGCAAAAAAAAAGGATGTAAATTTAAAAACTCTTAATTTGGTTGTTTAAATAGCTTTATGTTTGGAAAAAAATGTAATAAAAGAAAAACATGTTTGAATCAGGAAAACTTTGACCAGCCCATCTTTGAATGCTTGAACCCAACTGGCACAATCGCCCCTGGCAGAACTGGTTATGTGGAATGGAGATTCTTTCCCCTGGAGGCTAAGACATACATTGTAGGTTTTCAGTTTCTGTCTAGTACGTTGTCTGTGTGTTTTATTGTGGAAGGTATTGTAGTTTATCTAACAATGGTACCAGACATACAAATTCACATAACCTTGCCTTGAGTTTAAAGTCTGTTACAATACTATCAAAGTTTTCTCCATCACTTTAACTTATCTAGAAAAAAAAACATGCCTCTCAATTCTAGGAATGCAATAATTTTTTTAATTCCTCATAGTGTTTTTGAAAGTGTAGACAGTTATGCATGTGTCACATTTTTCACATTTGTCTTCAGTCCATTGAAAACTTCACTCAATCACTTTGCATTAAATGCTGTGAATTCATACCCTGAATTTCTCACATTTTTGTACCAAGTCCACTAGCTCTCTCGTATCTTTTAAATTGTTTAAATACTCTCTTTCATTGATCAGCAACATTTCTATTAAAACCAGCAACTGTAGTGGGTAGACACCAAATGACAATATTGTAGTTGATCAAGACAGACACCATATGACAATATTGTAATTGATCAAGACAGACACCAAATGACAATATTGTAGTTTATCAAGACAGACACTATATGACAATGTTGTAATTGATCAAGACAGACACCAAATGACAATATTGTAGTTGAGCCAACAACCAAGACAGACACCATATGACAATGTTGTAGTTGATCCTACAATCAAGACAGTGTTCTGCATAACAACTACCTTGACATTACATTCTTCATCCATTACCATGAGCAGTCACTCTATTGTCTCCCTTAGAAAAACTTTACAGCAAAACTGGGGTCCATTGTTGTTTATTATTTCTTCTCTTGGAACATTGTTATATTCTAAATAAGACTTCATGTGAATTATCAATATACATAATTTGCAATCTCTGTCACGTCTGTCTGTCATGTCTGTCCGTGACGCTACTAATTTTAGAAAGCAGCGCACCAAATTACTGCACCAAAAAAGAACTCTTTTGGAACGGCCCGTATAAAATTGTTCAATAGGGAAATAAATGAATAAAATACAAATAAATAAAATAAATGAAAGTTCTGTATTACATTACTTTTTAATCTGATGTGTATTTATTTTGAAAACTTCAGTCATTTTTGACTGGTGATACACTAGTACTAATAATAGTTTGATAATTTATATAGCGCTGTACCCCATTAAGAGACTGGGCTCACAGTGCTTCACATAAAAATAGTAACACTCAATGCATTCAATGTAAATCATACATATAACCACAATGCATAATGGCATTACAGTGTACATAAGCTACGTTTATCATTTAAAGAAATGGTTAAGAATTATCCCACCTGAGGCATTGAGAGACGGAATGAGACTGGCTTAAAAAAACTCTGTTGTAGTTATCTACTAGTTATCTACAAGAAGTCAGTAGTATGTTTCAGTGGAATGGAATTTGTCAGCTCCAATATTTTCCCAAAGAAGTGTTGGAGCTCTCACTGGTAGTTGCACTGATCATGGACTTGAGTCTTGATAAATTGCAACACTGTTAAATTAATTACTCTATTAAATCAAGACTGTTTGGCAGTTTGAACATTAACCCTTTGAAACCACTTTAGTGTCCTGTGTGTTAAAAGTCCCTCACAGCCAAATGGAAGTATCAGTCTTTAAACACTGACTTGTAGTGTCAATTTTTCCCAGGAACCCAGGGAAATGGGGATTTACTGGGGAGGAAACTAGGGTTTAAACGGTTAAATTCGTACTAACTTTTGTTTATCACAGGTTGACATTCCCATTTACCTGGAGAATGGGGACACCACTCTTGTCACCTTCAAGGGCATTGGTTACGATAAGAGGATCATGGGAGACACAATGCCGTTCTCTGACGAGCCAGAGATTTCTGGAGTACCACGGGTCCAGAAGGCTGAGATTCCTGGCCAGGTAAGCTGCTAATTTAATCTGATCAGTGGGATGAATATCAACAGTTATTAAATAAATGGAAACAAAGTGACGGATGGTTCAGTAAAAAAAACAAGAATAACCTTATTTTAAATTTTGCAATGTGTTCTAATTTTTTGCCCTTAAAATTGTTATCAATTACGAGCTATATTTTCCTTTG
Organism: Ampullaceana balthica; assembly: GCA_944989445.1. Taxonomy (NCBI): domain Eukaryota; kingdom Metazoa; phylum Mollusca; class Gastropoda; family Lymnaeidae; genus Ampullaceana; species Ampullaceana balthica. The sequence goes on along the minus strand of CALYLW010000130.1, from coordinate 1,254,132 downwards.
TCTTCTATTGCTTGAAGCAATCCTCTATTATTGCCACTAAAAATATTAAAAGTTGTGTCTAATAATGGTGAAAATTTTCAATGATAAATTTCAGTTATTGTTTCAAATGTTTGTTTCTATACTGTTTTTACGTTTCTTTCTATACTGAATGTTCTATATCAGGGATATCCAAAGTCCGGCCCACGGGCCAAAACCGGCCCGCGAAGCCATTTTAACTGGCCTGCGGCCTCATCTGAAATAATTAATTAACTGACGTATTATTTCTGTAAAGATGGTATATTTATTAGAAAAATAGAAATTGTGTACTGTTTCGAGTATGCCAAATGATGGTGAAAATCTGTGATAATTTTTTTTAAAAACAATGTGGAAATTGGTTGTTTTAAAACCCGATGAAGTTAATTGTACTAAAATTTGATGACGTCATTTTATTTTATTTTTTTCGTCGACTCGGAAATGGAAACGAATAATGCGTCGGTGAACTTAAAAATTTTAAATAGCTTTTTTGTAACACAATTTTTGAAACAACATTTTCGGCTTAGTACAAAATAAACATATTTTTTCCATAACGCTTCAATTATTTATCAAATTTATCTCAACGACTTTTACCGACAGCTGTATAAAGAGAGATTGAAAGAGATTCGAACATTTGCTAAAAATGCTCAGCTTGTTTGGCTCGACATACTTGTGTGAGCAGACATTTTCAGTTATGAATTTTAACTAGAACCGTGTGAGGACAAGAATAATTGACTCTCACCTGCGTGATATCATACATATAAAAACCAGTGGCATTGAGCCTGACCTCAACTATATACTGCATTCAAGATTTCAGTTTCACTCTTCACATAAAAAGTTTGCTATAAAAACTTCTCAACTTATGCCATTTTTATATAATTTTAATCCGGCCCGTGAAGGTCTTTATTTCAAGAAATTTGGCCTGCCGTGCAAAAAGTTTGGACACCCCTGTTCTATATGTTAGTTCTATATATACTGCATGTTCTATATGTTTGTTTCTATACAGTATGTTCCATATGCTAGTTTCTATACTGCATGTTCTATATGTTTGTTTATATACTGTATGTTCTGTATGTTTGTTTATATACTGTATGTTCTATATGTTTGTTTATATACTGTATGTTCTGTATGTTTGTTTCTAAACATTGAACAATTTTTCTTTACCTTTCAGCTTGCCTTCTTGTCCATGGAGAGAATCTCATTTGGTAATGTCCCCCTGTTTTGCCAAACTCGACGTCTGGTGTTTATCACCAATAAATCCAAAGATCGGCCGATCTTCTTTGAGTGGCACGTCACGTCCCAGGCTGATGTAAAGGTGAAAGAACCACTGTTTAAACATATAATTATAAAATATCCTACAATTTTTCATTTAAGTTTCTTTAAGTTACTTGTTGTTTCAGAAGTTGAATCATGTGTGCTTTTTACCCTTCTTTTTGTAATTTATTCTTAAGCCCTCAAACATTTCAAGCTTGTTACATAAGATTTATCTCCTTGTACAAAAAATAAGACATAGCGATGTTTGGGATAAAATAACTGAATATCTTTGACATGTGTTGAATGTGAGCACAGCATCATCTTTAAACTCTTACAATGATGCAAAGAATGTTTCCTAAATACTAATTTATGGATAGTTTGATACCAAATTATATTTTTATTGAACTGTTATGATCTTGAACAATTTCTTATCTTGAAAAATTTCTTATGATCTTGAACAATGTATTATGTTCTTGAACAATTTTTTACGATCTTAAACACATTCTTATGATCTTAAACAATTGTGTATGATCTTGAACAATTTCTTATGATCATGAACAATTTCTTAAATTGAAAAATTTCTTAAGATATTGAACAATTTTATTATGATCTCAAACAATTTCTTATGATTTTGAACAATTTCTTATGATCTTGAACAATTTCTTATGATCTGGAACAATTTTGTATGATCTTGAACATTTTCTTATGATCTTGAACAATTTCTTATGATATTGAACAATTTCTTATGATCTTGAACAATATCTTTCTGAAAAGACTCTGAACATTTACCCACTGAGAGGGGAGATAGCTCCTGGAGAATACAAGATGTGCAGGATCACCTTTCAATCATTCACTCCGCCCACCTTTTATGACCTTGACCTAATTTGTGAGGTGAGTTCAATACCCAGATTGTCATTGTCTAAATTGTGTAAATTTCCCACAGTAAATAAGTTGTTATAAAAAATTATTTCAATGGTGGTTGTAATTTATAAAAACATCACCATAATGTTACATCTCACAAATTTTAACTTACAATTTGATGAAACAAAACTCAATGTCATGTTGGTTCATTTTTTAAGAAAATTATTTTATTTTATTAAAGAAAAATGACAGTCTTTTTAACTTATAGTTTGGATTCTGCTTCCAAACTTTGTTGCAAATAAATCGATTGTTGATTAAATTCCATGTTTATTTCTACAGATCTCAGATCTCCATGAATACACATTGTACAAGAAACAGCTGACGGCCTGGGAAGCAGAGAGAGAGAGACAGATGAATGAGTTCACCATCACAGAGAAAGATCTGCACGCAGACATGAGGACACCACAAGTTATTGAACTGGTGGTGAGGTTTCAAATATTTGTGTGTGCAGATAGAACATACAGTATAGAAACAAACATATAGAATATACAGTATAGCAACACATAGAACAGACATAGAAACAGATAGAAGATACAGTATAGAAGTGCAGAGTTGTTACTAGGGGGGGGGCGGGGGGGCAGAGGGTGCAGACCACACCAACCCTAGTGATGCCTCTGTGTGTGTATTTGTACTGATGAAGACACTTACTCCTGTGTGCCATCTATTTTTTAAAGCTTTAACTTTATTATTTGATTCACGCAAAATTTGGCCTTTTTTTAATCTGTTTCAAAAAATTTATCAGTCAAGTTGTGTATAGTGAAGTTGATTTAGTTCATTAACATGGCAGACATGTTTCAGGCTTGTCTAACTGTGGTCTAGCAGTATGCACACTCGGCTGGCACACCAAGAGACGCAGGTTTCAGTCTCTGTGAAGTCAGGGACTTGTTCCTGTCGCTAAGGGTGTCCGTGAGTCTGCCCATCTCTATGGGTACCTGACATTAGTTGGGGTAAATAAGGATGGATGGGAAATGTGCCACACAATCCCCTCGTATGCCATGGCCTGTGAGCGCTGCTTCACTTGCCCTACAGCCCAGCATGGTCTGTGCATTCTTAAAAGAAAGTAGAACGCAATAATCTTCTATTCTGAAGAAGCATCTTTAACCAGAAAATTCAAGGAAGGAACTGGAAAATTCAATGGTAGTGTTTACTAATTTCATTTGAATTATTTTTGGAAAGTTACGTAAGAGATTATTTTTAAAAAACGCATTTTAAAATTCCGCAGGATGGAAGTCCGACAGGCAGACACTCAAGACTTGAAGCCATTGCTGATGGGAGACCAATGTCATCTGATGGAGAACTGAGCAAGTTTAAGGTTTGAAAATTGAGGAGAATTCTAAGTTATTGATCATGATAGCATGAGTCTGTGCTAAACGGTGAATCTAAATTGATGACAAGACATGTGTTTTTTCAATTATTCTATAAAATTTCTGATTTAGGCCTTTAACAAATTTTGTTTATTATCTACAAAATTGAATGTATTATAAAATAAGCTGAAAATATGAAAATGTTGGAATTTTCTTCAAGGAATAAAAACAGAAGTGCAGCTGTTGAATGACATACATGTATATATGTACATATATATTTTAAAATGTTTAGTAGAGATAATTTTGATGCTGCAACTAACAAGGTTAAATTATTCCCCCAGACACTTCCTCCCATTCGCCAGCTGACAGAGGATGAGAGGAGGGTGAGAGAGAAGCAGATCAAGAAGAAACAAGCTCTCTTGTGGGAGAAGCCCCAGCCCATCAAACCTTCACTGCTGCACCTGGGCATAACAGCTAGGACACATGACACCAAGGACTTCCAGGTAAATGGGGCCCCCCCACGCCTTGGTACATATGACCCACGTTCAGGTAAATAGGGTACCAGTGTTGGTAAGTAGGCAGCACGTGCAGATAAATAGGGGCCTCTAACTTGTACATTGGAAACATATGCAGGTAAATAAGGTATGCAAGCAGGTAATAAAGGCCTACATGCAGGTAAAAAGGGTACCCATGATGGTACATATGATCCATGAGGCTAGTGAGGGCCGATGATGGTATAATGAAAGTAAATTGGACCCCTTGCTAGTATATAGGTCACAGTTGCTTGTAAATTGAAGAGCCTAGTGCTAAAAGTTCTTAAGTCACATTTTTGTCATTCAATCGGAGCAGTGAACGTTTAACATCTAATTTAGACCAATCTACTGTATAAATTTGAAAACAATACAACGTAACTAAGTCCAATTTTTTATTAGCCTAAAAAAGTTAAAATGCTTTCATCAAATAGACAAAAATTAATTAAAACTTGATTATCTCAAAATACGTAATTTGTGACTTAAGTACATTTACTTTAAGCACTAAGCTCTTCAATTTGGCCCACATGCAAGTAGTTAAGGCCTACATGAATTTAGTAAGTAGTAGTATACATGAAGAAAGACCCCATTTGGTTGGTATATAGGAAACAAAAACACGTAAATATAACCCACATGCAGATAAACATGGCACACATAAAGGTAATAGTCCCACATTTCAAATATTATATCTCATACAAACTATTGTGTATTTGGGTCTGTATGAGTTACGTTTTTGATTTGTGACTCATCTTAAATATCAATAAATATATATAATTTGCTATGTATGTTAATTCATTTATAAGGCTATGTAATCAGGCAATAAAAGATTTTAGAAAGTGCCTTGAAAAAAAATTACTGCACCAAAAATAACTCTTTTCGAACGTCTGCATAAAATTGTTCAATATGGAAATGGGAATATATAAAATATAAAAAAAATTTTGTCATTAAGGAATTGTTGAATTAAAAATAAATGAAAGTTCTGTATTACATTATTTTTTATTCTGATGTGTAATTTTTCAAAAGTAATGGATTTCAGCTGAAATATATTTATTTAATAAATTCCATCATTTTTGACGGGCAATGCACTAGTTTATATAATATGGCAAGTGGTGTTAATTATGCCATTTATTTGTTTTTCAGACCAATTTCCCCAGAGAGTACAATCACTATTTCATTGATCGCACTCTGAGTCTGTCTGCACAACGAACCAAACGTCCGTTCCTGGTGCCATCCCATATGGAATGTTCCAAAGCTGAGTCTAGCATTGTTGCAAGCATCCTTGGCAGCTGTCTGAGGTGAGTGAAATGGATGGCTCCAGATTTAAATTTTTATTTTACAAGATTCAATTTTCAAGAAGAACTCAGCATGGGGGAGTGTTCAAAATAACATCAACGGCCTTTTATAATTTGTGATTTCAACCTTAATAAATTAATGTATTCAGTTAACATAGTGGATAAGTATTGGCTATTGTTTGGAGCAGAGGTGTCACCAGGGTTTGTGTCGCCCAGTGTGGTAGCTTATGTCAACCCCTTCAACGACTTACCCCTTAGACCTCCTCCCAGTCTGTCAGTGCCAAATATTGGAAACAAACACAATTTTACATTTTTTATGTAGCACCTTGTTATGGGGACCACCCCCCGCACCCCCTAGTGACGCCTCTGGTTAGGAGTTGGTGTTAAGGGTCAGTGCTGAGGGTCAGTGAAAAGGATTAGGGTTAGATGTTAAGCTGCTGCTAAATATAAGCTAAAAAAATTTTTGCTTTAAAACTACCTTAATCTAATAAAAACTAATAATTTTTTAAAATAAAAGTAATGATGGCACTTATCTCACAATCCAATAATAATACATAATTTGATTTTTAGTTTAAACCAAGTTGCCAACAATAAGTGACACATTCTTTAAGTCAGTGATACAGATGTGTTTTTAAATTTTATATTGTATTAGATAAAGCTAATGTGATTAGAAAAGTATTTTAGACCAGACAAACAACAAATGGCTAAAATCAAAGAATTGTTTTAAATTCTACACAGTTGCTAACAAATAGTTTAATCTTAAAGTCCATCAGATAAAATATATTCTAGAAATTATTGATCCAGATAGCTTCCCCCATTAACTACAAATATCCATGGAGAAAATTTTTTGTATCCACAGAGACCTGCTGGATGACACCTATTTCCTGCATTCACTGAAGGAAATCATGCACGACCCCATCCCGTACTTCAGCCAGTTCAAAGAGAAACCCAGCACACAGATTGGTGGCATCGGTTCATCCAGTAGGGAGGCTACAGATGTAAGGGAAACTAATGGTCTCAGTTAGGCTGTCTCAAATAGACTGTCTCAGCTAGGGTGTCTCAAATAGACTGTTTCAGCTAGGCTGTCTTCGCTAGATGGTCTAAGCTAAATGGTCTCATCTAGGATGTCTCAGCTAGATGGTCTAAGCTAAATGGTCTCATCTGAGCTGTCTCAGCTAGGTGGTCTAAGCTAAATGGTTTCATCTGGGCTGTCTCAGCTAGTTTGTCTCAATTAGACTATTTTAGCTACATTACCTCAGCTAAACTGTCTAGCTATATTACCTCAGCTAAACTGTCTAGGCTACATGGCTTCAGCTTAGCTTTTTATAATTATGAGTTTAAACTTCGTCATTTTTATAATAATAACAATAATAATTTAAGAAAGTATATTGTGCTGTACCCCAGCTAGCAGCTTGGCTCACACAAAAATAACGTGACTTTTCCTCCACATTTCAAATGTTCTGTTTCCTTCAGACTGTTGTGCTTGAACAGACGCTGTCCAAACAAGAGATTACCACAGAAGACGTAGAAGACACTCTGCCGACCGACAGTGACAATGTGAGGAGTTTAAGGACTTTTTTTTTCTTCTCCTATGTTCAAATGAAAAACGTTTTCCTTGAGGTTGGGAATGATGGGGCAGGTTTCAAGATGCTGTTCTACGATTCAATAGAAAATTTAAATAACAAGTCGGCCACAAAAAGATGATAAACTTTAATAATTGCCCAATTTCTACAGCTTTGTGCAATTCAGAAAACATGCATTTACCTGCTTTTTTTAATCAGCTATATATTTAATTTTTGCTAAACCTTTAATTTAAAAGATATTTAAATTTATTCATTAAGTACAGGTCTCAGGGCTAGATCATGACATTTTTTTTCCATAAAAAAATTAAGAGATACTTTTAAATTTACTTGTAGATTTCAAGCCTTCTTAACGACATAAAAATCCAGTTTACACTTTGCAAGCAGAGATTGTTTCCTAATGGCATTATGGAAGTCCAGTTTATATGACACTCCATCTATAGCTATGCAAAGACCTGCTGAAAGGATGTTTCTTATCTTGGTGTTGACATTTACCTCAATACAAATATTTTCTCATTAGGCTGGATCACAGGGTGAATCAACTGTGGCTGAGTCTGCGGCAAAGCACCTGTCAGACTTCGAATCTGACTTGATGGCCCAGTTTTCACGTGAGATAGCAGAAGGGAAAGGGAAGCAGGTGATAAAAAAGTAAGGAGCTATATTTTTGATCTGTACAAACCTAAACGCACTACCAACAGTACTAAAAACTTACAAGCTGGCTATGTTACTGTCCCCATATTTCAGTTACAGTAATGGTAGTGGACCCATGGATCTTAGTGAAAATTTGACACACTGGTACACAAACTAAAAATAAAATACTAAATAAAATTATTGAAAATGTTCAAATTTGATGGAAAAAACAAACACTAAATAAATTTAAATCTGAATCAATTAAAATATCTTTACTTTGTACAGAAAATTTAATTTTTTCACATTGAATTTGAAAATCTTCAGACAACGGTTAGCAAAAATTAGTTTTTAAGTGTTTCTTTTCAAACACTATTGATTATTTTAAAATTCCTTTTTTTATTTAAAAAAAAATTGTGTGTATTTTAAATTAAAAAAGCCCCAGTCTTTGAAACTCTGCTTGGTGGCTAATTTAATTTCTGTAGGATTCCTTATTCCAGGTTCTTAATCAGTTGAATGTGATTTTACAAAATTGTATCCTCCATATTTACACTACTCCTATAACTAAAAGTGTGCTTTAAAAAGATTTTTTTTAAGTGATAATAATAATGAATATTTTAAAGTATTCAAGTTTTATTAATTATTGGAACATTGAGATATTTAAAAATGAAAGTATTTGAAATATTTTAAAATCCAAATCTGTATTGTCTCAGGCAACCAGAGTTTGGGAACACAGTTGAACAGATTTTAGAGAACACAATTCTGAACCTCATGTTCGAGGCCATGTCAAGCGAGTACAGCATTGTCAGCAAACCCCGCATGATTGCTATGCTGCGGAAAAACCTTGCCAATAAAAAACCCTCTGCCTGTTGATTGGGCAGGTTGCCACGGAGAAGGGAGAAAATTGAATAATTTTCATTTGCCGTTCAAATCAAGATGGCTGATCTGTGTTAATATGATGAAAGAATGTGAATTAATAAATGAATTTTATCAAATTATGCCACATATTACCATAGACATATTGTCATGTATGACAATGGTGTCAGTTTGCCATGTCATTCCATCATGTCAAACTTTTTAGGTACAACTTTGTTGAGAGCTGTTGAATTAAGGTTTAACATTTTACCTGAGGAATAGTGTATTTATTATTTTTATTATCTCAATAATTGTTAGCTTTATCAATCAAATAACATTGTTTAAATTTTTAAATGCTTGTAATCATAATCAAACAATTTTTTAAAAATGTGTATATATATATATATATATATACACATTTTGATGTTTTTCCTCTAATTGAAATTTATAATCAGCTTTCAAACAAAAATTAAAAATTAAGCTTTCATTAAATAATATATTTTAAAAGATAATTAAGAAAAATAATGCATTATCAGATTGTGTAAGTAATCCTGACTAAAGGAAATACAAATTCCTTCCAGTTTATCATGTCTGCATTCATTCCAGATTTTGAAAATAAATTGAAACTGTACTTTTATAGTATAATAATGTTTTCATTCATATTAGGTTTCACCTTTAGGTGACAAGTTAAAATTGAAAAGAACTTCCACCGTGTATATACTTTTGTTTTGTTGCAACTGCTGTGATATTCCTAGCTCCATTCTCCAACACTTTTATACCTAAATATTTTGAAATATCATTAATATTATGTTCATACAGCTTCACAAATATCTTGCAATGATATAACTTTTGTTTTTAAATTAAAATTTAGAAAAATATACCATCAGTTATAATGTTTTGAGAATATTTTAAGAATTGATGAGAAATAATAGAAGTTGATTTGAAGCTGATTTTCCCAGTGACCTTTCCACAAGGCATCACACCGCCTCTCTGTCATCCTATCATTGGACTAATGTATCAAAATTTGTTGCATCCATTCATTATGAGGCCATCTTAACTCCCTTGCCCCAGTGTTGTCCGTACAATCACATTCACTTATTATACTATACCCAATATCTTAACCTCTGGACCCTTTAGTTATGACTTATGTCCTGTTAAATGCCTGCATGCCATGTATGTCTAGATCCACCAAATTGGTCAACAGAAATGATTTAATCTGTTTGGAAAATTGACTTACAGAGCTTGCCAGTGATGTACTATTATATTTTATTACATTTTTTGAAAGCATGTTTACATAATTTACAGGTGTGTTTAAAATAAAAATGTTTTATATTTAAACTGTAAAAACAGAAATACCACTCCAGTTTTTAAATAAACCAATCAACTGTTCTTCTCATTGGGCAGCTTATTGTTTTTTTTATTAACCTGTAAGCCAATCAGGAAAAGACACACTGAAATTTTTTCCCATATGTTAAACTAGGTTGTGCTGGGGCACCGTGGCGTCTAATTTTTTTTAGGAAAACTACAGCGCCCACCTTTTTCAAAAGCCCAACTAACTTGTCCTTGTATGATAAATACGTAATATTAAACTTTCTGAAATGTACACAAAGTATTTTATAATTAACAATCCTCAAATCCTATTTTTACATCGTTCCCTTTTCCAAAATTAAAATATGAGCTAAAACAATGACGTCATAGTTAATGTTAATCTGGAAACCAAAATGATTATGATTTTTAAGTCTAAATTTTCAATTTAAAAAAAAAGCGGAGTGATGTCCTTTAGCCTTATGGAATCATAATTGAGGGTGTTTATATATATAATTGTTATGTGTAAGCAGTTTTACCCATATTTTAAATTATGTGTAGGCAGTTAAACCCGTATGTTAATTTGTTTAATGTAAGCAGTTTTACCCATATGTTACATTCTTTTTGCAAAACCTCCTGTTGCACAGACTAGTCTGAATGGAATAATTTTGATTATCCTCACTTTTTGTTCAATGCTTCTGGTGATTCTTCAGGGCCAAATGTTCTATCTCTTGTTCAGTTTTTGTGTCATGAACTGTTTATCCCCAGATTAAATGTGGACATTTTTTTGTTGTCAGGTTATGTTAGCAGGCATCTCTTTCCAGTTTATTGTGTGAGTGGTCTCCCCTGTGTTAGTAGTCTCCCCTGGGTTGGTTATCTCCCCTGGTTTGGTTGCCCAGCACCAGCAGCTGGTTGTAGCGATGTTCAAAGAACTCTGCAATATCTTGTGTGTCATGGCGGCCTTTACTTCCATTGGCTGGTTGGGATCTTAGGCCTGTGGAGCAAAAAAATGTGCTCTTTTAAGGTATTTAATCGTGAGGATATTAAGCAATTGGAAAATGAATGTGGACTTTGGGAATAATAAGTGTAGTATAGAGAACAAACGCTCAAGGAATTCTCTTAAAGGAATCTAAGCACAAGAATACTGCAACATATACTGCTGTTTTTTAAAGGATCTGAAGGGTTTTCAGTGACATGGAGAAGTTTGATTTATAGGTGATAAAGGGGATTACTTTAATATTTTAAATGTCATACGTTTTAAATTTCCAGGTGGAGCCTCTGATGACTTCCTGTTTCTCAAGGTAACATCAGTGTTCTGAGGTTCTGGGTCATGTTGGCCAATGACCTGTCCACTGACGTCAGATCTAGTCTTTTTCTTCTGATGGGATTTTTTCTGATCTATTTCTGCCTGGCGCCTGGCCCAGTCATCTAGGAACTGTTCAATGGAAAAGTTCGGGGCATCGACCTTTTTAGCAGATCTGACTCGATGTTCTGGGAAACAAAGACCAGGAGACATTCATATGTGCTATGAAATTCAGATAACACAGAAAATATGGCAAAATTTGGGTGTAATGGATGATTATTTATGTTCCTTATTTTTTAAACTAGGTTGTTCTGGGGCGCCTAGGGGACCCACTTTTTTCAAAAGCCGAAGTAACTTACATGAATGTTATTGCATACGTTTGAAGCAGTGTATCCCACAACCAAAAATTGGTATGTGAATGCTATGGCGGATTAAGGGGGGGGCTGAATGGGCTAAAGCCAGGGGCCTCCGATGATTTAGGGGCCTCCAAATTTATTATATTTATAATAAAGGTGGACAAATTTTTGATTGAATCCCTAAAAATATATAAAATTAAATAAATTAATAAAATCTTATGTATTAATCTGATCGCTATTGTAGGCACTCCAACTCAAAATTTCAAATACATCTAACACACACAAATAGCATATCATAGGAAAGAGCTCACTTTCAGTTTTCCAATGACACCTGGATCATTGTTCTATCTCTTTTAGGAGAAAAGTTATGAATTTTCAAGTGAATTAATTTTCCTCCTTATTTACCTTTGTAATTAATTCTAAAAACTGTGATCGAAATTTAGTGATAGTGCTTCGCATACTATTTTATTCATAACTTTGTAATTAATGAAGATAGAGCCATGCAATTTGGGGGATACATTAATAACACATACTTAAATAAAAAACAACACAGTAGTTGTGAATTAATGAAATATATTTTATAAAACATGGCCATATAAGTGCAAGGGGTCATTAGCGACAAATGTCAACAAATTCAGTTTTACTACAAAATAGCATAACTTTCAAAGTAACAATGTCATAACTGTAGAATTTTCAGTATAAGCATATAATGCACAGCTGAAATTAATGCTAATAAAAGAATACATTAAATGCAGATCAGATAATTTATGCATATTTATAAAAAATTACATGGATTGCAAATTGAACTAGGCCGTAAAATTTACATTTAAATGTATAACTTTTAGACCATTAAAGCTTTTGCTATGAAATTTTCAGTACTAACAGATAATATACATTAAAAAATAAATGTATATAAATAACACTTATAATGCAAATAAAAAAAATGTATGCATATTTTTAAAATTACAAGTGCACGAAAAGCTAAACACGGCGAAGACATTTTAATAGCCTATTGGGACCCGATAGTTATTTTTTATATCTTTTGAAGTAATCTTTCCCATCTAGATCGAATCCCAGTGGGGGTATAATTTATTTTTTTTAATTTGTCTAAATTATCTTTTTACACTCAATTTTACGATACCAGTAAACAGTTTATTTCTTCGTGTTCGGTTTTTTGATGAATCCGATCCCGTAGTACAGAAAAAGTATAAGAAAGGAACCAATGGACTATTTAGTTACAAGTTACAGTTATAGTCTTATATTATTAGCTGTCAGGAATCATTTTATTTAAAATGGATTGGCTGGATTGGGCCCCAGTTTGTATTGCAGCCAGGAACCCCGTGTAATCTTAATTCGCCCCTGTGTGAATGAGTTCAATAAAAAGAATGAATCGTTAAATTTTTAGTTCATTAGAATGATTTTTTTTCACAAAATTTCTATATATATATCCCTTTTCCAAAATTAAAATATAAGCTCAAACAATGACATCATATAATATTTTACACTGAGAAACACCACACGCTCTGTTAATCTCGAAAACAAAATGATTATGATTTTACATCTATATTTTCAATTTTTAAAAAAATGCTGATTATGTCCCTTAGGTTTACAGAATGAGTGACCTGGGCTTATATATATATTTTTTTTCAGAGATTTTTGTTCTAATTTGAAACATGCTTATTTCAATTATAAAATAAGGCTTTCATAGGGGGGGGTCCGCAAAGCTTTGTGACATCATATCGAAAGGGGGGTCTAACGGTCTAAGTTTTTGTGACGAAGTGTGACGAGGAGGGATGGGGGTGAAAAATCTGCCAAAATCACGTGACGTCATTTAAAGACGGCCCCAAATGCAAAAAAAAGTTGGAATAAAGTGGGATAAAGCTGATGTTCTAATTCTACTTCCTCCACACAATGTACTGTGTCTTTTTGAATTAAAGTGAGCATTGTCATTATTTTTACATAGACCGTGATTTGTAATGAACGGTAATGTATATGGGACAGCCTTCCAGCCATGTAAAGTGAACTCATATTGGATAGACATAAGTTGTTTAGATTATTAAGCAACAACAACATCACATACCATTGAAAGGACGTATCAAATGCCTTTCATGGCAATAATGAACAAAAGTACAATTAAAGAAGAAAAAAAATTATATTTTTTTGTGTTTCTGAAAGTTGAAAGGTCTCATTAATGTCAATTTCTTTCAATGTTGAAATCAGGGAGCGATCTCTGTTATTCTTAGAAACTGATGCTGATAAATATAGCCTCCGACACCCCACAGGAAAAAAAGACATCAATTTACTGGCATGGTACAGCTAAACACTGAACAACGACTTCGATTAGTTAGTTTTCCCTTCGTTCTCAGAAAACAACACTAGACACAGCGGTCCAGTTACAAGAGTTATCCATACTTCACAAACACTAGTAGTAACCTCCCTCCCCGCACCCCCAAGACCCAAGCTCTATCTTTAGATAATAGATATGTTAAATATTTAAACAAACCCATAAATAAACCAACCAGCATGGCCCCAGAAACAATGCTGTAACATTTACCTTTTTTAATGGCAGCCCCGCTGATAAATGTGAGAACCAATAGTCCAATAGCCATAAGACCACCTGCATCACGTGATGTAAAAAAAAAGGAATAAATAAATTTTAAGGTATTAGAGCAGCGGGGAACTTGGAGGGTCCCTTAACCATACGTACAGGTGAATAATTTGTTAATTAAAAAAAATATATATACATGTAATACATAAAACAAATATCTGTCAAAGTATAACTTAACAACCTTCCCACTGGTCCTCAAAACTTCAAAGTTAGGGCAATGCTGCTTTAAACACATAGATAATTGACAGTGCTCCCATTTTAAACTGTATTTTTTACCAAATCTATCAGAAAAACAATAGCAATATGAGACTAACAACAGTATGTATTTAAAATAAGAAATGGCAATTAGTGGAACATGGCTACGTAATTAATTTATTATTTAAACAGTCTGTTCACTCACCACTCACCGTCTTGTGGGCAAACTTTTCCATGACGTCACGTGACCTACAGATGGGTGGACAAAACGTGATATATTTTCATATTTTCACTGCAAAACTAAGCTGTTACACATATACATGCCACTTCTTTAGAAGCTGTCTCTAGTGTTGTCAAGAAATGACAAACTGTCACACATACATGGCATTGCTATAGAAGCTGTCACACATATAATGTACATGCCACTGCTATTATAGAAGCTGTCTCTAGTGTTGCCAATGAATGGTCAAATTAAAGGTCCATTTGATGAATTAATATATTAAACTCAACTGTTCACGTGAGCTGTTTAAACGTTCAACAAACCATGACAAGTTTTGTGAGACCAACAAACTTCTAGCAAAAACTTACCGCGTTGAGATTGGTTCAGGGAGTAGGCGCACGCTGGTGTTGTGTTGCTGGAAACCCTTGGAAAGGGGGGATGGGTAGACATAAAGACATTGGCACCACTGTGTATTTGACACCTCATCACGGCATCTGCCATCGGCGACCTTTGAACTCATTAGCTCTTAGGTGGCGCGTCCCATGTTTTTTGTTCTGTTCTAATGGTCGATGGGGACAGAACTCTGGTATTTTGATGAACCCAAACAACGATTCGTGGAAATAGTTACTTGGTATGTGAGAAGGGCTGCCGTCGGAGCCCTGCTAGAGATGCTGCAGTGGTTGCACGATGGTTGAGTGGCATGGGCGCTTGGCTGGCGTACCGAGGGTAACGGGCTTAAATCCTCGGACCTGGCACTAGTTAGGGAAACAAAGGTAGGGCCGGTCTTAGCAGTTGCGGGGCCCTATGCGGCGAGTATGCGAAACGGATTGCGCGGGGCCCACTTTGGGTAGGGATTAATAAGGATAATAAGTGAAAATTAAGATATGTGGGGCCTATGAAAGCGCGGGCCCCACTGCGGCCACATAGGTTGCAGTGGCCTAAGACCGGCCCTGAACAAAGGCAGCTGGGAAATGGCGTGGTCCCGCATAGCCGCTGCGTCACTTGCAAACACATTCTTACCAGAACGTAGGACTTAGGACGCAATCATCTTCTGTATAGAAGGAGCATGTATAGATAAGACAAGACAACACTGGTGTTTTTAGTTCGAGATCTTAGGAGTTCAGGGTGCGGAACATTAAAAGGAGGGGGAGGGCTCTTTAGTCGACATGACAGATCTGACTGTTTCACAAGTCGTAAAAAAATATGGACAGATCTGCCTGGAACTGGATGTTCAATGAAAGAGAAGGTCCTAATCCTAATGGCGTAATATTGACAGAGGTTTTTAAAAGATTTTTCTTGGAGACGCATTTGATACAGCTTAAAAAATTAAAAATTGTTAAAGAATAAATTCAAAAGTAAACATAGCTAACAAAATCATACTGCAGGTTACTATATCATTAATTTAAACTAAATGTAATTCATATATTATATTTTTCTTATTTGAACTTGGTTTAAAAAAAAATTATAAGAATTGTGCAATTTTTTTTCTACGTCGTAGGTAATAATTCTTGAAAAATAAAACTTAATTTGATGCATATCGGTAGTACAGTATTTCATAATTTATGTCTACGCATGAGCCTTAAACAATTTTAAGAGGAAAAAAATATATATTTCGAATTTCGAGGTAATTTCCCCTTAGAAAAAAAAATCAAGATAACTTCCCCTTAAGATGAAAAGAAGTAAAGTATGCAATTATTATGCAGCATTTTACTTCAAGGTCTCAGTTTCACTCTCAAATTATCAAAGCAGAGGTGAAGTCGCGGGAAGATAGGTTGAGGGAAATGTTAATAGACGTAAGGTAAGCTTATTTCTTTCTTTCAGTAATTAATACTTTAATACAGAGAAGCCCATATGATTATAACACAAGATAACATCCCTTTGACTTTGTACAGCATAAGTCATAAGTCAGTTTCAGTGATTCCGGTTTGCTTTTTTTTAAAACCTAAATTGGCTAAATTTAACGGTTTTTGCGAGGCAAGGTTTTTTTTTAAAACTCCAAATCAAAGGAGAAAAAATTGACCATACTAGAGTTAGTGTCTACCATGTTAACTTATTTCATTATAATTATAGGATGTTGCTAGCGTTACGACATGTCGTAACGCTAGCCAGGAAACTAGTGCTACGACATGTCGTAGCAGCAGACGATTCGGCGGGATGTTGCTAGCGTTACGACATGAACTGTCGTAGCAGCAGACGATTCGGCGGGATGTTGCTAGTGTTACGACATGTCGTAGCGCTAGCCAGGAAACTGCTGCTACGACATGTCGTAGCTGCAGACGATTCGGCGGGATGTTGCTAGTGTTACGACATGTCGTAGCGCTAGCCAGGAAACTGCTGCTACGACTGTCGTAGCAGCAGACAATTCGACGGGATGTTGCTAGCGTTACGACGTGTTTTTTTTTAATTATAAAAAAAATTAAATCAACAAAAAACTCGCCGAGAGCGAGATTAGAACCCAAGTATCGTTTTAACAATCAAAGTTGTTGTTCGTCCGTCGTAGTCGACGATGACCACTCTCATCATATTTGTATTTGACCTGTGCTAGGCCGCCACGTGTGTCCTCTGGTGGCTTATTAACCCTATTCAAGCACGCAATTTGCGTCGGCATGTTGGAGAAGAGATGGATGGGAACCCTTCAGGATGGTGTTTGATACGGTCCTTCCTGGCTTGACGTTTTGTCTTGGCAGCCTGTTGTCTATTACCCTCACAGACAACTGCGCCATTCCGTATCATAGAGCGCCAGTGGGCTCGGTTACTGGCTGCTGCTTCCCAGGAGTCATGTCTAATGTCAAAGGCCTTTAGAGCAGTTTTAAGTGCATCCTTGTATCACTTACGTGGACCACTGCATGCTCTATAGTCTATGCCCTGCAGTAAACTGACCATAGCCTCTAGCGAGGCGATGGTCGGGCATGCGCACTACATGGCCCACCCAGCGTAGTTGGCTCTGCATGAGGTTAGTGTGGATGCTGGATAAATAGGCTTATTAATAATATATAGCCTATAGTTACTACAGTATAGGCTGAGTATAGGCTATACTATACATGAACATCATTATTCATTGTCATTACGATTATCAAAATAATTTCCCAGAAGAATGGGGGCATTTAAAGTTGAACCATTACTAATAGTTTTAATAATACATTGTTTTTACCTCTTTGTGTTAACCTTTTGAGTTAGAGAAATATATTCCATTACTGAAAAAAACTGGTAGGGGCCATCCATATATTACGTACGCAAGGAGGGGGGGGTCCTCAATTAACGGCATTTTGCGTATGGATTGAAGTTTTCTCTTACTCTTTCGCCGTTATACCCGTTATAAACACACAACGGGACGGCGATTTCACTGTTTGTATTGTTCTTTTTATCAGTTTTGTTATGTAATGTTCAAGACAATAAAATTTGAATGCTCTATTGTATTTCTTCAATAATTTCAACATGAAAAACACGATATTACAAAAAACTATAAAAGGTCCGTCCATGAATGACGTCACTCGATTTTGGCCGATGTATACCCTCCTCGTCGCACTTCGTTACAAAAACTTAGACCACCCTTCTCCACAATTACGTCTCAAAGGGGCCATCCATAAATGACACCACGCACCTAGGGGGGAGGGGGGTCTACATATTTGTGACGATGTGTGACGTGGGAGGGAGGGGGGTGTGACTTCACATCAAAACTCGCAACTTTGCATAAAAGTTCCACTTTAAATATTTGATTTGTTACATGACGTTTTACATGACTTCACGCGTGTTACGATATTAGAATGCAGGCCTATACTAAATAAATACTTAAATGACAAAAAAAGTGATTTTAAACATGCTCTTTTTCCAATAAAATACAGATTTTATGGGGGGGGGCGAAAATCTTTGTGACGTCATCTTGGAGGGGGTGGTCTCAGGGCCGTCTTAACGCATAGGCCCAATGGGTATTAGCCCAGGGGCCCACGATCATAGGGGCCCCATGGGAATATGTTTATGTATATATATTATGTATATTTATTTTTTATTCCTGCGGGGGAGGGGCCCAGCACTATTTCTTTGCCCGGGGGCCCAAACTGGTGTAAAGACGGCTCTGGGTGGTCTAAGTTTTTGTGACGACGCTTTAATAGGGGGGGGGGTAATGAAAAATCTGCCAAAATCGCGTGTCGTCATTTATGGACAGTCCCTTCTCGGGGCCGTCCGTAAATGACGTTACGCACCTGGAGGGGGTTGGGGCAGGGGGTCGACCATTTGTGACGAAATGTCACGTCACATCAAAACGCGTAACTTAAAATAAAAGTTGTACTTAAAAATGTGTCTGTTTACAATTTATTTAATGACGTTTTACATGGGCTTCGCGCGTGTTACGATATTAAAGTGCAGCCTTACACTCAATACATACTTAAACTTAAATGACAAAAGTGATTTGAAACATGTCGTTACGCTAGCCAGGAAACTAGTGCTACGACATGTCGTAGCAGCAGACGATTCGGCGGGATGTTGCTAGCGTTACGACATGTCGTAACACTAGCCATGAAAGGTTTGCTTGGCTAGTGTTACGACTAGCACTTGCTACGACTAGCCTTAGTACTATTAGTTATTAGCAGTAGCAGTAAACACTTCGGAAAAACTAAGTCGCTGTAATATTTTAACAAACTCTAGACTCTACATAATATTTTAATTTTATACGCATAAAATATAACATATATTATAAATAAATATATAATTAATAATAATATAAATATCGTATTATAATAATACGATATTAATAGTAATAGATCTGGCAGCTGGGCTTATTTATGTGTTATATTTATAAGTGTATTAATTCTAAAATCTAAATTTATTTAAATAGATTTAATCAACGTATCCGCTTTTCAGAATAAGAAGAACACAAATTACAATTACCAGCACACTCATTTAAAAGATAAGTATTTCTATAAAACACAACACGCCGGGAGCGGGAATAGAACCCTAGCCTTGCTTTTATTATCAAAGATCGTCCAGCACTAACACTTCATCTAGCGGAGCACATGTCTGGAGCTAGTTTCTAAAAAATTATATCTGTTTGTCATTAAATGGACACCAATCAAGTTTTTTTTTAACCTTTAAAATTCATTATCCGGCTTACCTAGTAATCATGAAATTTTATTATGATAACTATTTTGTATTTTTAAAGTATTAGTATTAGCATAATTAAAATACAGCATATTTTTACGACTAGTCGTAGCAGCAGACAACTCGACGGGATGTTGCTTGTGTTACGACATGTCGTAGCACTAGCAACAGCCCGTCGAGTTGTCTGCCGTTACTTTGTCGTAGCAGCAGACACTTCGATAATTATAATATATATATTTTATTTTTATGTATGTAATAGTAATATATATTTTTTAAGTTTTATTTTCTGCATGGTAGCCTATGTGGCTATGCGGCATGCGGGAGGTATGCTTCATTATGCTGCTACTGCTACTTCCAGCCATTAGTATTAGTCTATAGTCTATACTATTACAGTGCTAATTTGTGAGTCTTCTTAATTCCTAAGGCCAAGGCATTTTTTCGGCTCTCAACAGTCAACAGTAAATAATCTGACAGTGTTCGATCGTGATGCAACCATTTTGTTTATTTATCACACTACTTGCGGGATTGTCCCTATAAGATGCCAGATGGAAATTTCTCACTTACAAACAAAATAAGAATCAAACATCTAGTAACGAAATAAAAAATGAAATTGTCTTTAAAATATTTATTTCTCTTCTAAGATCATTAAAATAGATAAATAATACTTTTTTAAAAATATCTTCAGTCAATAAATTTATTTTAGCATGGGTCGAGCCAGGTAAAAACATCTGGCAAGCAGTTCGCTAGATAAACAAAATGGACTTACTTATGACCAGATTATGTATCATATAGAGCCGAAAAAATGCCTTAGAAATTAAAAGATTAACAAATTAGCGCTGTAAATGTAATAGCTGAAATGCAACATTATATAATAATACATTTAATAAATTAAAAACGTAAGTTCTCAAGAGAAAATTAAATTTCGCTATGAAATAATATACGTGTAAATAAAATCTGCAGGATTACCATGCAACTATTATTATCAATTAGCCTTACTTTGAAAATTGAGTAGTGTTTTGCAGTTATCTACCAATATTGCATTGCAATTATTTTTAAAATTTGATTAAAAAATGTTAACACCAAAACTAAAATTAAAGTGTAAAGATGCAAAATACTTAGACTTAGGAGTAAATCAGTAATAATAAATGGCAAATTTAAATGAGAAACTATCATGATTATCACTATCTCATGGAAACCCCAAGTCGATGAAGTTATTAAAAAATCAAACAAAACCTTAGTCTTAGGGGACTTAGGCTTTATAAAAAGAAACTTTTAGTAAAAGACTTTTACAGATGTAATAAGAATATAAAACAAAAATCTAACTTTGGTGAGACCTGTACTAGAATATGTATCTTCTGTATGGGATCCATCCACCAAAGAAAATATTGATAAACTAGAACAAATTCCAAAAAGAGCTGCCAGATTCATTACTGGAGAATATTCAAAACTTACAAGAATAACACCATTAGTTAAATCATTATACCTTGAAACACTAGAGGATAGAAGAACCAAGAGTAAAGTAGTAATAATTCTATTTTAGAAATACAAAACAAAGATAACTTAATCGAAGTGTCTGCTGATACGACAAGGTAGCAGCAGACAATTCGACGGGATGTTGCTAGGGTTACAACTAGTCGTAACACTAGCCACACTAGCCAGAAAAGCTGTATTTTAATTATGCTCATACTAATAGCCTACTAAACATTAGTTCTCATAATCAAATTTCATGATTACTAGGTAAGCCAATAAATGAATTTTAAAGGTAAAAAAAACTTTTGTGTCCATTTAATGACAAACAGTTATAATATTAAAAAATCGTAATCTGACATGAGCTTCGCTAGGTGAAGTGATAGTATAGTCGGATTGACGATAGTTTGATGTTAAAACCAATACGTGGTTCTAATCCCGATCTCAGCGAACTTTAAAAAATTTAATTTTAAAAAAACACGTGAGTGTGCTGGTAATTGTAATTTTTATATTACTTGCTCTGAGTGGATACGTTGATTAAATATATTTAAATAAATTTAGATTTTAGAATTAATACATAAATAAGCCCAGATCTATTAATATCGTATTATATATGTGTACAGTGTATAAAATAATAAAATATTATGAAGAGTTTGTTAAAATATTATAGCGACTTAGTTTTTTCGAAGTGTTTACTGCTAAGAGTACTAAGACTAGTACCAATGGTTATGGCTAGTCGTAGCACTAGCGACATCCCGATGAATTGTCTGCTGCTTCGACTTGTCGGACAAGTCGAAGCAGCAGACAATTCATCGGGATGTACTTGTCGTAACAATATGAAATAAACTAGTCGTAGCAGAAGTTTACTCGCTAGTGTTAGGACTAGTCGTAAAAATATGCAATGTGCTTACAATGCTAGTGTCGTCCAAAATAAATAAATAATAATAGTTATAATTTTTAATCCCAATATCGTCATCTTTTTTTATTTAAAAAAAATACATTTTTTAATATAAAATATATGTTTTTAACCATAACCTTTACTGGACTACTTGGATTTCACCGCAGCTAAGTGTTTTTTTCTATTATTTCGTTTTATTCGTTTCATTTGTGTACTATTTGTCCGTTGAAGAAGGCTCTTTGCCGAAACGTTCGCTGTTGTGTTACGTCCTGTCAGGCCTACTAATACCCTGTTTTTATTTTATGCATTTACCTTTTTAACCATAATTAGGGTGTGGCAAACGTGGTGATTGTAATTTTTGTACTGCTTATTCTGTAAAGCGGATACGTTGATTAAATATATTTAAAGAAATTGAGATTTTAGAATAATTACACACATAAATAAGCCCAGATCTATTAATATCGTATTATATATGCATATAAAATAACAAGAAGAGTTTGTGAAGATATTATAGCGACTTAGTTTTTTCGAAGTGTCCACTGCTAAGACTAGTCGTAGCACTAGCAACATCCTAACTTAATACAACCCTCATATAGACATAAGGATAAAAACACCTTCCTTATTCCGTATGCAAGAACAATCTCATAAAAATTATCGTTTTTCCCTTCCAGAATTCGGGCGTGGTATGGGTTGCCGAAGAAACCAGGAAAACCAACACTTTATCAACATTTAAAGCTCTAATAAAAATTCAGGACTAAACACAAACCATAGATAAGCGTAGGACGCAATAATCTTCTGTATAGAAGGAGCGTCTGTAACATAAGAATCTTAGTAAGATAAATTTACCCATATTTTATATTTAAAATATTAGTCAAGTTACTTGCGCTTTTAAGAAAATATTCACATATTCTTGCCTTATTCAGATAACTTGGTTATACAGTGGGGCCCACTTAACTTGAGCCCGGTTAATTCGTCAGCTCTATTAAGTCGACATTTTTTTTTGGAACCGACAAATTCTCTCTTTGTCTTTGCATTTTTTCATCGGTTAATTCGATTTTTTAAAGTCGCCGAGCCCTAATATTTCGAGCACAAAAGAGTGCCAAATTTGCAACTTAACGTCGGTTAGCTCGATCCCCGTCTGTTCGCCTAGCAATGCACTTTGGCATTTTTAGTTCAAAACAGTGTTGACATCTCGCTTTCTTCGAGACTTCCAGCTATTGTGTGATTTTACGAGATTTCAATAAAAGTTACCGGATGTTTTTTCTTTCAATATGATTCCGTTTGTTGAGTATGTAATCACCAGAGGTACTCGAAAATCACGTTAGTGGTCTTTAATCCGTCATTATTTCGCTGTGTATGTTATATTATTATTAAACTTAATTCTTTTTCTGTTGCATTAATCATTTTATTTTTTTAGATAAACGAAAGAAAATAAAGGTTTGTATCGAGAATCGACGGTGGTTTTTATATAATTAAATAAAAAATTATTATTATTCTTTTAAAAGTTTGTTGTTACTTTGTTACCAGTAAGATACGTGACTGTGACTAACACATGCGTGACGGTGAAATCAAATCATTTTCTTAATATTCTAGTAGATATATAATATACACGTCATCACTGTTGTAGGTCTAATTCTGATAAGGTCAAGGCCGCATTTGTTACTATTTATATTACAAGTTACACGTATCATTTGATTGACTGAGGAATTTCGAGTGCGGTCTCATAGTGACAGATATCCTGCGCGTCAAAAGCATTAAACTTAAAATTACCATATTGATATGTTTATTTTTTTTTAATTCGCCGATTCGACGGGCATTGCAAACACGCGCCATGAGGCAAGGAGAAAAATTTGACCTTTAACGCATGCGCAGACAATTATAAACTGGTAACTTTTTAAAAATTAAATTGAATAGAAACATTACCACAGAGACGTAATCAAAGTCATTTACTTCAGCAAAAATATATATAAATATATAAATTCCTGAGTAGTCATAGCTTTTCCCGACTATTTCCCGAATTTCAAGACCGGGAAAATTATTTTAAGAATTCCTGACTGAGTGGGAACCCTGGGTTATATTTAAATTATTTAAATTGATTACAGTCTCACCCCCATTACGTTATATTTAAACGGTCCTTAAAAATGAACGGTCTTAACAACCTTAGGAAAGAGTGAAGAAATATTAGGGTCCCGATATTCCGATACGATTCCGATTAATCGTCCCGTCACTAATTAACGCACATCATGTATATAATTATAAAGAAATTTCAAGCCCATGTTAATATTTTGCCGCCATATTGGTTTTCGTTTAACTCGGTGATCGGTTATCTCGGAGCCATTTTTCATACCCCGAGGCCGTCGACTTAAGAGGGTCCCACTGTAATAGTATTTATTAACAATTAATTTTTTTTTGCCTGTATTGTTAAGTGTTATTTTTAAAAAAAATTATCCTGTCTGATAATAAGGAAGTCAGTGTGATTCTAACAAATTTAATTTGCCAGTTTCATTGCTGTAACTGTTTGGAGTATGGAGCGTTTGGAACACATCACTCGCTGACATTTTACATCATGGACAACAAAACAGCTGGTATTTGCTGCTTCAATTAGGAAGTACATGTAGCACCCCCTGGGTAAGAAAATATAAGATACACAAATAATATGTGTGATCAAAGCAATGAATGTGAAACTTTATTAATAGACAAAAAGATACTTGTGCAATCATTTTTGCAAATGCCTTCATCAGTACACATAAAAAACACACAAGTATTTAAATTAAAATAATATATACAACAAAATATATCATGGAAGGCTAATTAAGTAGAGAATTAAAAAAAGGAAGAAATCTGTTTTCTTAGTTAAAGTGAGTTATAAGTTTTTGTGTAGATATTAGAGCTAAGTACTTCATTAAAAAAATTTTTTTTTCATTGGCTTGTTTTTGTGTGTGATCATGAAATAACTCTAATTAATTTAATTATGAGAATGACATCCTCAGACTGAGGGAGTCTTTTATACTTATTGTACTTAAGACAGAAATTTCCAGTGGAACTTTGGTATAAGTTCTTTATCCGTTCCAGGTCCTAGGATGTATACCAAACGTAATTTTAGTTAATTTTACTATAAGAATTAGAGGGAAAGTGATTAATCTATTCCTATAGGAAAAAAGCGTATTGTTATTTATATATTTATACATTTATTGACGTAGTTGTATACAATAATTTAAACACTGCTTAATGCTAAAATCATAAATAAAAAGAACTTTAAACAAATTTTCTGCTTTCCTGTTATTAGCGTTATGCAGATCAAAAGAAATTTTTCAACACGCTCTAACGTCCCTGATTTATGTTTTGATTTCACCCTATTTGCCCATTTAATAGAGTCTTTGTTTTTTACAATAATAAAAATCGTCATTCTTGACATGCTTCAATTAAGTCCCAAACACACACTCCAATTTCATCTTATAACAATCTCTTTTTTCAACTCCATGGTGATCCTAACATTTGTTTCCTTTGCTTGGCTCCTCTCCTTAAATTTCTTAGAACTCATGATAAGTGAATTAAAAAATATTCAGAGAAAATATTTTTTTTTGAATTTGCTTTGTTGACGGTGTCGCAGCAGAGAGGTGAACACTAGCGTCGGTACTTCACAGGCGCTTTTATGTCCAATCAGAGGATGCAAGGCAAAAATTTGATGAATTCTCTATTTGGTTCACAAAACAGAAAAAATAGGGACTGACGGTTAACCAGTCTTTTTGTTAATGGTTAACCGGTCCTTAAAAACGAGCAGTCTTTACAACCTTAGTATAAAATAATAATCTTGATATTCCCTGCAGTAATGGACATATCATTTTACAGATTTTAAATGTAAATGATAATTTTTTGGGGGAATTTTTTTTAGTCAAAATGTCACTTATGAAATATCGGTGACATTAAAATCGGGACCTATCCATGCTACCAATATTGCCGATAGCCTGATATCGGTTCCAATATATCGGCCAATTGGTAGACCCCAACCACAGCAAACTATTTATTTAGATAACCAGTGCAGCTGCTTAAATGTTTGCCTTTCCGCTTTTGAATTTCAACAGTCATTCAGAGGATTGCCAGATGTCAGGGAAACAAGTATCTTACAAAACAAGTTTCAAGGCCATGATTGTCATGACGCTACACAAGTCATGGTTATATTTCCTGATACACATGAGGCCTGGCCGTTAGGGCACTGGTACTGGAGGCATAAACTGCCTGAGGTATGGTTTTTGAATCGTTGACAGCTATACTTTGGTTTGGATTGTTGTTTTTAAATTTTAAACATTGTTTGAGTAAGCAAAATTGAGCTACTTTTTAATGAATTAATTAGTCTTTGAACCGACAAGGAAGAATAACATCTTTATTGAGTTATGCCAGAATAAAGAGTTAATTTGGCAGTGTCATGATTTTGTGATTCAAAATCACTGTTTAGAAAACTGATGAACTTCTTAAACAAGTTTTTATGTTACCTTTACTTCTGGTTTTTGTCTTGTCTTATCTATACAGATACTCCTTCTATGCCCTATGCCAGGGGTGGGCAAACTTTTTGTACAGAGGGCCGCATTGAAAACTTTATTGCTATAGGCGGGCCGCATATATATTTTGTCTACTTCAATTGCCATTGAGGTCTAAATATGAATTATTGATAATAACTAAGTACTTGTCATTTTATTTCACATTCACACTCTATTACAAATGTGCACTACATTTTAAAATATGAACTGAAACAGTTTCTAATTTGATAATAACAATATACTATTCAATATTATTTCAACAAAAGTTTTTTGTTACTTGCCATATTAACTATGAAAAAGTAGGAACAAAATTTACATATAAGTTACCCATAGAGTTACATTATAATTAATAAGAAGTATGTAACTGTTCACAATTATGGATAATGTTCTTGATCTGTGGAACCAGTTTACTGGTTGTCATTCGCTTGACCGCATTCAAATTGCAGTCAGTCAACATCGATCTGTTCTTAGCCTTGTTTATTTTCATGCAAGAAAAAGCTTGCTCACAGATGTATGAGGACCCAAATAGTGACAAGGCCTACGTTTTTTTTCCCAGTCATAGCACGTGCTCCATAGGTTGTTAACTTGCTCTCTTGTTCCACACCAGCCCAGTTCTCTCAACACAGTTCTCAACAGCATTGAATAAATCGTCTTTGAGTGGCTCAACACTAAGTATTTCTTCGGGCAGCTCAAAACGAGTGTTCATTTCCCGTATAAATACCAACAATTGTGCTGTGTTCTGTACATCGGTACTTTTGTCCAACGCTAGAGAGCACCACAAAAAGTCTTTGCTTGCATCTCGAAGTTAGTGCATCATATTGTCGCTAATTTTTAAACACGCCTGACTACAGTTCTCCTTGATAAAAGAAGGCTATAAAATTTTGCTTTCAGTTCTGGACACAAAATGCTTGCTGCATCTGAGAAACATTCCTTGATGAACTCGCTGTCTAAAAAAGACTTGTTTCGTTTTACAATCTTATGGGACAGCGCCATACTGGCTTCGGTTGCAGCATCTTGTATTAAAGACAGTTTGGTGAAAACAGTTTGCTGCTTCTTTAAATTATTAACCAACACCTGGCAATTCCTTTTTAACCACGTCTTATTAACTCGCTTTCGTTCCTGTGGATTTGTCTGTCTACAATTTTTTCAAATCTGCCAACGTAAAATTAAACCACTTCTGATGGTCCTAGAGATCTCAAAATTTTACCACAGATAGATCTTCGACGACAATGCATTGTATAAAAATTTCAGATCGATCGAATGTACCGTTATTAAATTATTGAACTTTTTAGTTTCTTGGACAGACACACACAAAATGCCACAGGAACGAAAGCGAGTTAATAAAAACGTGGTAAGAATAAAATAAATAGAGGTAAAAATAAGATTTTTAAAATTTACGTTTTTATAAGTGTTCTAAAAAGAAGAAAGTATTTAAAACTAATAAGTTCAAGGACTTTCATGACTAAAAACGTGGGCCGGGTGTTTGGTATACAAATTAAAGATTTATAATTGAGAAGGCAAAAAATATACCTATAAGTGAGAGAACGAGTGAACTGGATATGTAAAACCTCATAAGCGCCTGCCCAACGCCTTTAGTCATATTATATGAAAGTACTTGAACTTATTAGTTTTAAATATTTTCTTCTTTTTAGTACACTTATAAAAACGTGTTTTTTAACAATCTTTTTTTACCTCTATTTATTCTCTCTTCGTTCGTTAAATTGTGCCCGAAATCGAAACATTTTGTTTGGTGGTGTCTTTTTAAGTTGAACTCCTTAAAGAAGCTCACACACTCACGGCACAGCAAGCAGACTGCTTTGCTGCCAACGCTCTTGAAGCAGTATTTAGCAGTCAATTAGTCATTTTAAAAAACGACATTCGTCCTCAGTCTTTCATTTTTGGCAGCACTTATTGTTAAATCGTCTATTCACTTTTAAATTAAAATTTTTACAATTCCGCCAATATGTAAATCGTAAACAAAAGCCACTCCCGGTTGAGCTGAAATGCAGATTCGAATAAGGATGTAAACAATTAATGACTAATGATCAATAATCAATTTTGTAGCCATAAAACCGATTTAATATCCCTATATTCGAATAAAATACTCGGCATAAAATTTTAAAAATATAGCAAAAATTCTAAAAAAAGAAAATTTACATCGACATAAGATCACAATATTTACATGCCTACGGGCCGCATAATATTCTCTGGCGGGCCGCATGCGGCCCGCGGGCCGTAGTTTTCCCACCCCTGCCTTATGCAGAAGATTATTATGCCAGTCTGTTGGCAAGTGAGGCAGTGTTCACAGGCCATGGCTATAAGGGTTCCACGCACTACCTAGCCGCCTTTGTGTCCCTAACTAGTGTTAGGTACCCATTCAAAGCTTGGTGGACTCCGGGACGCCCTTGGCCCCGGTAACAAATACTTGCCTTCACATGGATTCGAACCTGTGACCATCGGTACGCCAGTCGAGCGCGCATGCCACTCTACCACCGTCCCCATTTTGTTTTTTGACTATATTCTTAATTTATTTTCAATTCCAGCTATATACGCTTAGATGACTTGGTGATGAGACAAGTAAGCTGATGCCACATTGATGTGACTGTGATGTTCAATTTCGGCTTTATACCCTTGGTTCAGATGACTTGGTGATGAAACAAAACTTAGTGATGAGAAAAGTAAGCTGATGCCACATTGATGTGACTGTGATGTTCAACTTCCAAAAGCAGTAAAATTACAACACAAACAATTTT
The DNA here is from genome assembly GCA_944989445.1 of Ampullaceana balthica. Lineage (NCBI taxonomy): Eukaryota > Metazoa > Mollusca > Gastropoda > Lymnaeidae > Ampullaceana > Ampullaceana balthica. The sequence goes on along the minus strand of CALYLW010000130.1, from coordinate 1,225,023 downwards.
AACATGAGACTTCATTTTTCAAAACTTATTGAAATGTATTCATCTTAACCATTTCTCTCAAACTTTTTTTTTGAACTGCTAGTGAGCCCACATACTTAAATTTTATTTCCTAAAGCATTTTATTATATATCATCAGTTTAAATAGGAAAATCAATATTTGTGAAATCCTTAAATATATCATTATGACTTTAAATAGGAACACCAATATTTGTCAAATCCCACTCACAGTACTTATTGGAAGTTACTTCCAGGATAATTTTTTGTTATAATTTTTTTATCTCCAATAGTGAGAGTGGTGTTTGATTTTCACCCTCTTTTTATATTATGTTGACAATTATTTACATGTTCCCATGGGATGTCCTTTTCTGATCATGGATGAATGATTTTTTTATATTGCTAATACTCTTCATGCTAGACCCGCATGCTCATTGAGATAACACTATCCATGCTAGGTCAACATGCTTGTTTTGCTAATCATACTATCAATGCTAGTTCAATATGCTCATTGCTCTAATACTATCCGTGCCAGACTAACATGCTCATTGTGTCAATACTATCCATGCTAGACTAACATGCTTGTTGTGTTAATACTATCCATGCTAGACTCGTATGCTTATTGCGCTAACACTATCCATACTATATCAAAATGCTCATTGTGCCAATATTATGCATGCTAGACCAAAATGCTCATTGCGCTTCAATGTTTAAATACTCTATCAATTTTTTAAAAAAAAGTTTACACATTTTTATTAAATTGATCTTTGTTTTCACATTCTTTCAAAATTTTTGGAAGACTGTTCCACGATTTTGGTGCTGCCGATTCAAAAGAGCCAAAGGATTTCTTCCTGTGTCTACCAACTCAGTGAATTTTCAGAAGGTACTGCATCCCTTTTCAATGCTGCTGCGCTGATCCGTTCATACAGCCATAAGATATTGGCAGAATCTTATGGCATTCTTTCAGCTACAGGAAACCAGTGTAGATCCCTAATTGCTGGTTTAATGTGGTCTGACATTTTCATTCAATCCGCGCTGCATCATTTTGTACTCTGTGGAGTCTCTGCAATTGGTTTTGAGGCAATCTCATCATGGTTCAACTGTTTGATGCCATCCATGATTTTACAATGCTTCAGCAGACTGATCATGAATATTGATAGTCCCATTCTAAAACTTGTTCTAAATCTAATTTCCTACACTTCCTCTGATATCATGTCTCTTTTGCCCTAGGGAACATGTAGCCGAGTGGTGGCTAAGTTAATAAATCAATAATAAAGTCCAATTCACTTTGTAAAGATATCAAAACAGTTTCATTTCTGAACTACCAAGAATACCGAAGATCCTTGGCATAAAGTGGCAGGATAAAATACCAGACACAGTGGTACTGACCAAGGCAGGTCTCCCCAGCATATTCACACTCCTGATGCAGTCCCAGCTTCGTTGGGCAAGGCACGTGGTCCGAATGCCAGACGAGAGACTGCCAAAGAGACTCTTCTATGGCGAGCTCCAGCATGGCCAGCGGTCCCACGGTGGGCAAAAGAAACGCTACAAAGACACACTGAAAGTCTCACTGAAAGCGTTTGCCATCAACCCAGACACGTGGGAACTTGCTGCAAAGGACCGTTCCACCTGGCGTTCTTCCACGAAGGTGCCAAGTCATGTGAGGCAAACAGGATCACCTCCGCAGAAAAGAAGAGGCAAGCCGAAAGGCCCGTGCTGTGAACCCTCCTGGAGATGTCCCACTCGTCCCTTGTCCCTTCTGTTCCCGAACCTTCCGTGCTAGGATCAGCCTCATCAGCCATCTGAGCACGCACAAACAAAGCCAGTCCCAGCAACCCTCGGATGACTAGAGTGGTCTTTGTCGAATCGACGGAAGAACAACAACAACCAAGAATACACAAGGAACAAGTCACTCCGCTCTCTACGCTACCGTTGCACTCTCAATCTCTCACACAGACCAAGAGCAGTGTGTTACTGACCCACCGGTGTGTCCCTGCTCATCACGTGACTGACCTCCACATGCAGTAAAACACGGGTAGTTGGTCAGTCGCTCTCTGTGAACTCCAGTCACATCGAGGGCTGGAGTAAACAGTGACCCGTGACGGTCACTAAAGCAGACTTGAACTTGAACTATCCCTTAACCCGTTGTTGGGTCGTTGGGGCACCATCGTGAACTGCACACTAACACACGCCATTTTGCTGCTTTTTTTGTCTTTGTTTCTGTCACTGCAAACAAAGCAGTCTTTCTCCTTTTTGCCCTCCAATAAAAACAGCCAATGCAATGGGGCATCTGTTAATGGCAAAGCACGCTGAATGCCAGGTGGTTGAACAAGCGGCGGCTGAGTGATTGGTCAGCAAAGAGACTGCACAATGGAAAGAATGAATTTGTCTCGTTTCATCCTTTTGTCAGGCTCCACAGATTTATTGTATATAATCCAAGAATTTAGAATAGACACATCCATAAGATTTTGGAATACTTTCTTCGAGTAGCGCCTGGTTGACCTTTCAGCGGCAAAATGACAAAGTTGCTTGTCACTAATGTCAACACCTCCCATGAACAAGTTGTAATCGAAAATGGCAGATGACTTCTGTTTAGTCTTGTTCCTTATCGGTTTCTCCTCAATAACAGCATTGTGAGCTGTTATGAGGAGAAGCACTGGCTTTGTCTGAGATTTTTTTTCCCAAAATGCAATGCACAACATTTCACCCTTCCGCCAGAATTTACTTTCCCCCATGTTTAACTTGAGGACCTTTCTTCATGTAGGCCTCTAGAGTTGGCCCTGACGGTGCCTGTCAGTAATGTCTTTTTATTCAAAAGAAATTCTGCAAGCGCAGGCTTCGTGTAGAAATTGTCGGTAAATAGATGGTATCCTTTATTTAAAACTCTGGACACCTCCATTAGCTGTTTGACAAAGCAAAGGCTTGTCCCTCCTCATGCTGTACGTCGAAGTCCTTCCCAGCATATAACTCAATATGCACTACGTATCCATTTGAGTCACAGAGCTGGAACTTTTTAATGCCAAACCCTGCGCGTCGCTTGTTTGGCATATACTGAATGTAAACTACACGATTTTTCATTCCAATCATGGACTCGTCGATGGAGATATTTCTGGATGGAACATATGTTTTTGACATGTTGTCGCGAGCAAGTCTGACTTTGTTCCATGGGTAAAACCCATCCTCTCCTCTTTTTTTTCTCTGTAGAAATGTCACTCACATGCAGCATTCTATGTGTAAGGGTGAACATTTTACATGTCATAGTCTCACCGAAGTAAGGAGTATGAAGAACTGATGTTGTTGACCAGTAGTCACCGATTTTTCTTTGCTAATAATGCCCATGTTCAGGAGAAAGCCTAGGTATTTTTTTAATAATTCCATAGTAATGTCTTCCTCTGGCCACAAGTCATACCTGCTTTGAGAAAATTTATCTCTCCAAACAACAGTTGATTCCAAATTTAGGAAATGCTGCGCATATCTGTTTGTCTCTCGCAGCACTGTGTTACATAGTTCATCATCAAAAAATAAGTTAACAAAAATTAATAGGCTCTCAACACACATCCAAATTTATGTTCTGAGAACAACCTGCATTTCTGACAATGAAATTAGGGTCTAGTCTGGGTCTGTTCTGCACTATCTCCACCCTACTCAAACCTAATTTGTCAGAAACGGTATCACCACTAGGACAGAGAGGTGCAGTGCCTATTTCGTCACTATATGACTCTCTTTCGTCCTCACTGCCTGGAACTATCACTGCTATCATCAATAATATGGAATGTCCACAAAATCAACATTTTCATTGTGCTCCAATTGAAATAAAACAAATAAAGATATTCTATGTTGATTATAGGATCCAGAGGGACCCTCTCCAGTGTCAGACATTTTGGCAGTCAAAAAAAATTCTGAAAATTTTTACTACCGTGGTTCTTGCTAAATGGTGGTCTTAGCCATTTTCACATCATCCACCAATTGTTGATAACAGTTTCGGTTTATGATTTGATCCGTGGTTCTCTGTTGGTAGAACTGGGTGTCCTCCAGTTGTCTCTGAGCTTCTTTAATATACACTCTCTATCCCATACAATGATGGCTCCGCCTTTGTCGGCCGGTTTGATGACAATGTCTTTACGGCTGCGCAATAGAGACAAGGCTTTCAACTCCACTGTAGAAAGGTTGGAATGACGGAGTCGTGGTAACAAAAGGTTTTTTATTTCGTTCTCGGTGCTTTTGATGTATAAGTCCAGAGCCTTGGATTGACCAGGCAGTGGTGTCCAAGTGGATTTCCTTTGTTTTTGGAATGGGAATAATTCATCCTCGGGAAGCGTGTTGTTTTTCCCGGCAAAATGGAACTGAAGTCTGAGAGCGCGGAAAAAACGTTGAGAATTGCTCTCTAGTTGGAAGCTGACGCATGATGGTGTAAGAGGAATGAATTTAAGACCCTTAGATAGAAGAGATCTTTCATTCTCTGAGAGAGGTAAATCCGGGGGTATGCAAACGACTAAATTCTTGTTGGTGGTGGTCTGTTGAGGCATAATTTTAGGAGGTTTAAGGTTACCAAGCTTCTTCTTTTTGTGAGTTGATAGGAAAATATATAAATCCCGGTTAAGTTGGTGGATAATGACTCTAATGAAGTTAAGTGCCAGGTGGTTGTCGCGTAACTTGGATGTTATACGTTCTTCAAGTCTGTAGATCTGGGTGCTGAGATAAGCAATATACCATTTGTGAGTGTATACTAGCAGATGCATACGTTGAAAAGCAACTTTCTTCTCAAGAGATAGTAGTTTAGATTTATCTTTGGAATTAAAAGAAGCGGATGCCGGGTTAAAATTGCTGGAAAAGCCTTTGGGTACTAATTGGAGGCGAATGCAATTATTAAGAAAGTTGAGATGAACCGTGTATCTGGTTTTCTTAAACAGGTTAAAGGCCAGATCTTTGCAATTGTTACCTAAGTCAAGTGTTAGTAAACTGAACGCAGTTAAAATGAAGGATCTCAGTTGGTTCATAGTACTTTTGGTAGAAGGCATAGTGATCAAGTAAAAGGAAGCGCTAAAGGAGAAGTGAGAGGAATAAATAAAATAAAATAACAAAGCGATACAAATGAAACAAAAAAACAAACACAAAGTAGCAGTCAGAAGGTAAAAGTAAATAAAATAATGGGGGTGAGACTGCAACCAGGCTTTTAAATTAGTAAATGTATAACATATAAACAGGGTATTAGTTAGCCTGACAGGACGCAACACAACGGCGAACGTTTCAGTGAACGTAGTTCAATACATTCAGCTCCTGTGTGGTGTCAACAAGAAAATCCAAGTCCATGAGCCATTTGTCATAAAAACCTCTTCAAGCAGGTTCCCCTGCTGAGCCAACGCACCTCAGTAAAGTAGAGCACATCCTTATTTGCAGACTTTATTTCCTCCAAAAAAAGCCCGAAATTGCCTGTTCTTTAAGCCCCTGGATCTTATACGGTTGATGCATTTCACAATGACAGACATCATATTGTCAAACTTGAGACATTTGCTGCACAGGACATGCTGATGGATATTACAAGGCAGAGCGATAGCCTCCTCCACACCCTCCTCTTCTAGTTTTTTTAAACAAGTTCAACCAGTCCATTTTTCCTCCCTGTCATTGAAGGTGCTCTGTCTGTTGTTATTCCAGCAAACCTCTGCCATGGTAAACCGGCATCCACAATGGCATTACACAGCTGCCGGAATATGTCCTGAGCGGTGGTCTAACCATGCATTGGCATCACTTTGAGCAACTCCTCTTTCACTTAAAAATTTCATCAATACCACGGATACAGATTGCCAGTTGTGCAGTGTCAGTGATGTCTGTGCTCTTATCAAGAGCGACTGAGTACGCACTGAAATGTTTGGCCTTCTCTTGCAGTTGATTGTATATGTTTCTTGACAGCTCAATAGTGCGCTCTGCCACTGTGTTGGCTGAAAGACTGATGTTGCTAATCTGACCCTTCTTTTCTGGACAGACAATACTTGCAGCCTGTAACATACACTTTTTGATAAACTCGCCATCTGTGAATGGCTTCCACGCCTTAACAATCAACTCACTCACTATATTGCTGGCTTTGACAGCTGAATCACTATCTTTGCATGCTTTCTTGAAAAAATGTTGCTGCCTTGTTAGACATGCCTTAAGACTGCTGATCCGGCCCTCTCTAACATTTCCTTTGAATTTTGAATATTCCTTAGCGTGCCTAGTTGTGTAATGATGTCTTATGTTGTAGGCCAATTACATACTATTGCCTGAAACCATCAGGCATTCTATACATTGCCTAGGCATTCTATAGAATGCCTGAATTTCACACTTTGCCTGTAACAGCTACAAATGATGTTGGGCTTTGGTGTCCAGTTGTGGCATTTTAGATCTCGATTCCAAGCGTGCTCTTATGAATCCGTCACGTTTTTCTGGACCACACACCACTTGGGAAGCTTCTTTAACTGACTTGATATGTCTCTCTAGTGACTGGGTGTGACAAGGATAGCGAGCGAAATCCAGTCTTGGTGTATCTTCTTCCCGGATGATGGTTAACAAAGTATCGTCATCAATGTCCATTACAATCGGAGGCTCTATGATCGGAGTTTTCTTCCAATTGATCATGTCTATGTAGCTAGTAGCTCCAAAGTTGATTACTGGCACACAGAAAGATCTAACTGAACTCATGCATTTCTGCTTTCTGGATTTCATTATGATCGCAGAGCTAACTCGCGTATATCTGTCCTGTCCCCTCGCTGGTCAATACATATTGTTTGCCAAACCAAACAATGAAAAAAACGTCACATATAATGAAAATTTAGGAAAATTAATGAAACAGTTAACTGAGAATATGGGACTTGGGAAATAGACGTTATCTTTTCTAACCACTATTCCGTCAGCGCTTTCAGGGTTCTGGCGGATTCGTTGTCTAGGGAGATCGAGGTCCGCCCTTGGCCACAGATATTAACCAGTGTCGGCAACTCCGAAAGAGTCTCGGCTGGTTAATGTAAACACCAAAGTACCATACTGTACGTTGTATAATTAATTATGATTAGTCACCAACACACTTGATTTCCGTATAAACAAGTTTAATGACATTGTACTCTCAAAGGACGAGAGAATTGAAAAGATTGGTGCATATATCATTCCAACATCCATCACAAGCCAATTCACTCACTCCATATTCGGCTCCTAACAGCTCTCTCTATATATATCCTTTCACTCATTGTACCCCGGGTGGTGGTACATCCGCCCCTGCATCGGGCTGCTTGTCTCTGCGTCGCCCAGTGGAGAACCTCATCATCACTTTCGCTCTTCGATGGGGTCTTTGGCGGCTCTATCTCTGCCTCTGGAACTAGATCTGACAGAGGTGCCTTCGGCAGAATCAGATCTTTTCTGTTTCTTGTTTTCTCTGCACCTCCGGCCAGGGGTAGTACTTTGTACACGTGCCTGTCTGGTAGGCGGGCAGTGACACTGTATAAACCTGGGTGCCAGCAATCTTTGAATTTATTTTTTCCTTTACCCAGATGATGTATATAAACCATGTTCCTTACAAATAGAGGATGTTCACTCCCTTGATTGTAGGGCTGGTCTGAGTGGGTTATGGGCAGGTGAGTTGGACTATTATACCTGTGACGCACTGCTAGGGGGAGGTCACATTTGTTTTTGTCCATCACTGTGGTCCCTGTGGCCACTCTGTCCTTCAGAATCTCCGGTTTGCAATATTTCTTATTTTTACGGCGCTTTTTGGGCCGTTGGTGCTTATGCTTTGATTGTTTACATGCTGTCGACAGCAGGGACTGTGTCGTTGTCATGTTTTTACTGTTCTTATTGATGAGAGAATTTGCTGGGATAAAACTCTCAGCCACAGGTGCAGTCTTTAAATCACATCGGTTAACTGTTGATGCCAGAAACTGAGGTACTTGGTTGGCATGGGGTAGCCAACGTTTTAGTACATTCATACCAAGCAGAACTGGCACCTCCTTCCTCTGCACATGCTGTGGTTGGCTTATTGGTGTTGGGACGACGAGAAAAGGGACGTTTCTTAAATATTGCCCGAACATATTCACGTCGAAAGTTGTCAACCCCAGGTATGGCACTTCAGCTCCATTGACGGCTTGTATTGTGATGAAGCCTGTGTCAAGGGTGAGGTGGTCAAGATGTTGCGATGCCCATGATTCTGTAATGGTGCTTACGTCGTTCCCAGTGTCGATCAGCGCCGCAGCCTGGTGACCATTTATGGCTACATCCCGAGTTGGGCATTCACCCATAATTTCCATTGACTTCACCGGTTGACAGCTGTGTGATGGAAAAGCTCTTACAGGTGCTGGTTGCTGTCTGGGCAGTTCTTGGTCTAACTGACTGTTGCTGACGTGTTTGTTACCTATTGGTGTCTGAGACGTAGCGTTGTTTTGCTTGACAGTCGTCTTTGGAGTGTCCCTTCCGATTACACCATAGACAGTGTTTCAACCGGAGATGAGTTTGATGTTGACCCAGATCAGGCTGTATGTGTTCTGGTGGACAGGGGGCGACGAAGGGGTCCATGTCCCTCTGGTATCGGTGCATCGATTCGTTGAGCCTGTCTGCAACAGCTGCTACCTGCTGGTCTATGTGGGCCAATAGTTGATATATTCACAATTTCTGTAAGGTCTTAGTAATACATAAATCATCAATCTACAAATACTTGCCTAAGACATTATCACATTCACAGAGTGATCTCCTAAATTATAACATGGTAATCTCTTCGTCTAATATCTCAGTATTAAGACAAGTCTGAACTCTCCTAGTTCGCTCTGTCCTAACTCTTCTCTCCATGTCTCTACTGTATCTGTTGCGTTCAGGGTTCTGGATAAATTAAGATGAAGTCTCGACTCTTGTTCAATGGATAATTCAAGCCGTTATTCAGTCTGCAATATATTTACAGCAATGGATTCAGGTACACAGCGTAATCCATTAACAATGGCCACTCACTCGTAAGTGCATACAAGGACTCTCTGTCCCTAATACTCGCAGTACCACGCTGTACACTCGAGCACACCTCAATGTGTTACCAGCTATTAGAGCCAACGCTCTATCACTAATGGCTAGTCCTAACAAGGACTATGGACCTCTTCACTCGGTCCCTCTTCTACTCTCTTGTGCTCCCCTCTCTCTGTCTCACACCACACTATTTATACACAGCCCCGCTGTCTAACTCTCATACCGAGTGACTACAATTAACCCCCATTATTTACAAGTGAACTCTTGTCAAGTCACGCCTTGACCCAAGTCACAACAATGTTACAACAATCTCACAACAATTATTCGCAGTGATTCTCATACCTTGACATAATCACCTTGTGTCTCTGTATCCCTGATTAACCCCGCACATGCTATATTATATATATACCCCTTTTGTTAACTCATGACATCTCATTGAGTGAACAGAAAACAAAACTATTATTAAACGGGTGAATACATTTGAACATAGGTTATAAAAACAGTGAATCTTACACCTTTGATACATATCTGTAGGTTTTTGATGGAATTCTAGCTAGAAAGACATCTTCTCTTTTAGTACAACCGTTCAAAACAGTTGATCAGATTAGTAAACAAATTCTTAATGGAAATTCTGGTTCCTTTGCATAGTTTTTGTGTTTCTAAGTTTCTTCGCAGCATAACTGACAATCCAATTTTTAGACTCCAGTTGTGAGGAGGTGGTTCCAATTATTTAGAAATTCAGTTGGGTACAGCACTGCCTGGCAGCACTTCACATAAAAATAATAACACATATATATAATTATCAATGCATTCTATGTGAAACATTCTTACCCTAACCACAACATAAAATGAAAGTATGGTACAAATGGTAACACATATAATTGTTAATGCATTACTAACAGGAAGAAGGGATCCAAGTGTGTGGTATATTTGTCATTGGACCTTAAAAGTTGGCATAAATCTTGGTTCTCTTATCTCTCTTGTGGCATCAAAAAGACGTCATTTGGAAGCTGGAGTTGAATTGTCTTAATCTGTCTAAAAAATGTCTTAATGCTGGTGTTGCTCCTGACATTAAAGATTGTAATGGCTCAGGTGGCGACAGAAGTTTACGAAAATGAACTTAAATGTTTGAACAGCATATACCTGGAGGTTCACCTTTAAAATTCAACTGCATTACAATATTTAAAAATGATATCCATCTTGCCAATAACTAAGTTTAATATTTATCAAAATTCATATTACTGTAGTCCATAATGAAAAACACAATAGAAACAAATTATTTATATCATTTCACATCATTTTTGTGCTCAAATTCTCTTTTCCATTAATGAGGTATTTCTTTTGATTTGTCTCCTTTTTTCAGCTAATTTTGTTCTTACCATCTCCAATCTAGCTTTTCTAGCTTCTTTTGCTTTGTGTCTCCTTTTTTGAGACACATTTGTTCTTACCACCTCCAATCTGGCTTGTCTGGAATCTAGTGCTTCATGCATTCTTTTTTCCAAAATTCTTTTTCTTACCATGTCTAATTTGGTATTTCTAGATTCTTGTTTCATGTCTCCTTTTCTCGGACACTGTTTTTCTTAAACTTAAAGATTCTAATCTAGCTTTTCTTGAATCTTGTGTTTCAAGTTTTCTTACTGCCTCAAGTCTCACTTTTTATATTCCCGTGATTCGTGAATATTTTCACTCCAAAATAATAATTCCTTTTCTTACTTCATCCAGTATTGATTTTCTTGATTCTAGTGTTTCGTGTATTTGTTCTGAGATTTGCATTATTAACTCTTCTCCGGATCAAAGTTCCCATTGTTGATTTTAATAAGATGTTTTTGACGACTGGCGATAGCATTGTCCAAGGGCGCACACAGCTTTGAAAAAAATAGACACGCACCTTCTCGTCTCATATCGTCATTGATAAGCCCTTCTTAATCATATACAGTGTACTGCCAAATAAATGTCACCACATGCCATGACTCATATGTCTCATATTAGCAAAAGTGCTCCAGCAAAACATAAAGAAAAACAGGCATATTTTTAATCATTTTTTCTATTTCACCAATATTTCAAACATTTTACGCAAAGAACGGGCTACAAACATAATCTAGCCTAAGAATATTACCGTCATATACCTTACGTAAACACCTTGCATGGCAAATCAGTCAGCATTGTCAAAGGCAAACACAATTCTACAATGTCCTGTGGCATCGAAGTCTTTTATGACTTTAGTGACGCCAGGAAATATGTCGGTGTGAACATACAGCAGCGCCAGAGGTGATAGTCGTTCTGATACCATTGTTGAACGCATATAACTCTTGAGACGGCGGAGCGACTAGAAGCTGCGTTCAGCTATGGCAGATGTAACAGGCATCGTTAAAAGTACATGAAAAACAGTGTGCAAATTTGGGTATAAATCCTTCGTGAGTAAAAAACAGTCTTGCAAAGACACAGCAGTGTTGCTGACTTCTCCTTCACGTGCAGAAAGTTTGAACTTCCACCTCTCAATCTCTACATCAAGATCATCTGGATTAATGAATGCTGCATAAGCTTCCCGAATTTTATCCATGTCATCCTTAGTCAGACTGGATATATGTTGCGGCATAAGCATTTCTGCTGTCAAACCTCCAGATGATGCACAAATGCGGTCTTGAAGTTCTGTTATTAGATGATCCAAAAAGGAATTGTGAACATTTAGTCTGAAGTAATCTTGCACAGAATTTGTTGGTCCCTGTGCATTTGATCTGTACTATTGTCTAGCGGTAACTCTTGGTGCTTTGACCTCAACATTCAATTTCTGTGCTAACTTGGAGGCCTCGGTCTTACAGTAGGTGTTGCGTACTGGGTTTTTAGTTCTCACTGGATAGTCACAGACACACCCGCTGGATACTGGAATCATGACAGATGAGGCGGATGACTTGTTCTTTGAACCGGTCGTTCACTGACACACTCAGGACTCTGGACTGGAACGATGAGGCGGATGCCTCTTTCAACGGACAGGACTGTCACCGACAACACCCTGGACATTGGACTGGTCTCTGCATGGACTGCCTCTATGTATGGACTGGAACGTCACCAAAAAACACGCTGAATCAGACAACATGGTCTGCGGCCAACACACTGGACACTGCAACTCGTTGAATAGTATAGACAGCACGGTCTCTAACCAACACACTGGATACTGTGACTTAAACATTGTTGTCATCGAACAGTCTCCAGAAATCCTCGGACGAGCGCCCAATGTTGCGTACTGGGTTCTGGATAATAAGACAAAGTCTTGACTCTTGTTCAATAGATATCTAGTCTTTATTGTATCAGCAATAAGTTTACAGTTCTCTCAATTATTCTGGTACACATACTTATTGTACTGCAAATTCCACTTACTTATATAAGTGCATACACTGAATCTGTGTCCCTATTACTATCACTACAAACTAGAAACTCATCACACTTCGATGTGTTATTAGATACAAGAGCTAACTGCTCTATCTGTAATGGCTAGTCCTGACAATCACTGTCATTTTCTCTCTCTAGGTCTCTACTTCCTTCCTCTGTTTGTGCGTCTCGGTGCGATGCACTACTACACTACACTATATATAACCCGCCTGCCTTTCTAGCTATCATGAGTGACAAACTCCCATCATTATATTTAATACCAGTGATTCTCATACCTTGACAGTACGCATCAACCACAAATTGGTATTAAGCTTTCCGCCATTCAGAAACTGAATAAAAATGTCCACACTCCTTCCAAAGTCCCCGTATGGAAAGAGCAGGGGGTTGCACATTGGGTCACACAATCTACTGAGAATGGATATAATTTTGAAACCTCCGCTTCTCAAATGAATTGTTATATCCCTATTTTATGGAGGTGCACTGCCTGCATTGTGAAACACTGCAGCATTCCCTCTGTTGCGGTAGGAGGGTTTGTTCTGCGTGGTTGGGCACTATTTAACACTTTGTCTCAGGAATGTCAAACTATATTTGCGTGTTGGGCGATTTTCTTGATTTGCTTTCAGCATCTCCTCCTGATCAAATATCAACATATTTTTGTAATGTCAAGAGAAAGGATTTATATTTTCAAGATTTTCCATAACAGTATGAATGCAACCATAGTTTGCTGGGTTGTTCATTCTTTGATGCAAAGCGTGAGCAGAGTCAAGAATGTAAAGTTGGGTGTACTTTGGGGATTCACTTTGTTTGAAGTGTAAAGCAGATGTCAATGGTATATTTGACCATGAATCCTATACCAGAAAAGACCTGAATGTGTAGCGACTGTGTGGTCAATCTGTGCACCCATAGAAGCAAATTCATGGCACTGATATATGATCAAATATTATCCATAAAATTTGTAGAATGTGAATCTAATCCATTCATATAACTTGTAATGGAGGGATGCAAACGCTCCCTTTATAGAACAATTTGAAGTTAATTCGTCCTCAAAATGTTAAGCATTGCAAAATGAACACATTTTTTCCATGGTGCCAAAATAGGTTCCTTGTATTTCATCTTCATTAAAGTTATCAGGAAGTAGAGTACAGTCGAACCCACTTAACTCGAGCTCGGTTAACTCGCCCACCCTATTAAGTCGACGTTTTTTATTGGAACCGCCAAATTCTCTCTTTGTCTTAGCATTTTGTCATCGGTTAATTCGATTTTTTAAAGTCGCCGCACCCTAATAACACGAGCACAAAAGAGGGCCGAATTTACCACTTAACGTTGGTTATCTCGATCCCCATGACCAATCGCCAGCTTTTGAAAATGTTAGGTATGATTTTTTATAACCAAGGGAAGGCATACAATTTTGGCCTTGAGAGGTCTTATGGTGATGTCACAGCCCGCTTGCGTTAAGCTCTCAGAGCTGTGTTACTAACTTAAATCGCCAGCTTTTGAAAATGTTCCTTATCGATAGGGCTAAACCGATCAGCCGATTTTCGTATACTCGGAGATACTCGGCAATCGGCCGCATAAGTGATGCCGATGCCCAGTATTACGTAATTGCTCCAATAGCAAAGATGCACGCAGAATCACGTGTTTAAAACATTTTGTTTTGTATGGAATAACAAAATGTACCGTGTGCAGACTTGTTGTCATTGGCAACCATTCATCCTTCAACCTCATTTTGACTATTACATATACTGTACTACTGCTTTGTTCTATTGTTTCATTCATAAGAAGTGGCAGTGTGCAAAAGCCATTTAACTATTAGTTAGAATTAATTAAAATATGTCAAAGTTGAAGGTTCAAAAGGAGTACCTAATTTATTTGTGTACGTTTATATAGAGAAGAGTTCGCTTTGTCATGAGTCATATATAGGTCATGATAGTGATAGATGTGGCGGTGCCTAGGGGATTGTGACAAAATGAACCCTGTATCGATAATCGACATTGGTTTTTATTTTATATTTGTACATTTCTGCTGTTAGTTGGTACACATATACCTTTTGTTGTTGGAAAACATGGATGTACATTTTTATAGCATGCCGATGGCTTCATCAAACAAATAACAGCAATGCGGTTGTGTTATAAAAACCTCCAAAAACACGTGCATGCACATTCTCATTTATTAATGCTAGTGATGGGACGATATCAAAATCATAGGTTGCTTACAAGGCTCCTCAGATTTTAAAATATATAATATAACAGATTACAGACAGTTTACCCACCCCTACTCTCAATCTCCCACACCATTGTTGTTGGTTAGTCCGATTAGCATCAAGTTACCGAAGGAATTCTGAGTCCATTGTAAGCTGAGGGAACAGACCCAAAGAAGATGATTTGGAAGAGAATGGTATGGGGACAATAAGGGGATGTGTAGGTTACAAGGGTATTTATTTGTGTAGCTTGTAAGGAAAGTCACACTAGTGCACAGTGCACAGTATCGCTCACTCTGGGAATCACCCCAAGAGGAAAATACGTCACCAGCTGACCTGCGCGCGCGGCGGTGTGGCGGGCAGGAGTAGATGAATTCATTTTAGTTATGTACTAGGGAAAAAAACTGCGCTAACGCAACAAAGGGCTATATTTAAACTTAAACTTTCCTTTAAAACGAGCGGTATTAGCAGCCTTAGGAAAGAGTGAAGAAATAGGGTCCTGATATTCCGATACGATTCCGATTAATCGTCCCATCACTAATTAACGCACATCATATACATTAAGAAATTTCAAGCGCATGTTAATATTTTGCCGCCATATTGGTTTTCGTTTAACTGGATCATCGGTTATCTCGATGCCATTTTTCATACCCCAACGCCGTCGACTTAACCGGGTTTGACAGTATATCACAAATTTCTGCCAATCACAATATTTTAGTATAATGATAGGCTTTCTTAACCTATTTCAATATTGAGACTACCGGATGAAGGCAAGCAATTCAAAGATTAATATATAAGAAGATAAAAGCTGACATAATTGGGAATAAATTAATCATTCCCTTACCATCTGCACGAGCTGACAAAACTGCAGCAGCCCATCTAGTTCTTGCAGCTTCCTCAATGACAAAACCGGTTTCATCTGAAGATGAAACCTTCATCGCCATTATATAACTGCCATTCTGTGTCAAACAGGAAACATTTTTGATTCACAAAATTAATTAATTAATTTGGAGAAATTAAAAACAAATCCAAATATTATCATGTTAGTTTTGATAATGATTATGCTAGTAATTCAATTATAAAAATGTCATGATTTGTTACATTTTAAACTAGTTTGCTCAGTAGCATTTTATTCTGAAGTATGTGGTACTTCAAAGTACAGGGTACTTTTATTCAGTTCTTTCTTGGCTTAACAACTTCGGTCATAGACCAAGCACCAATAAAAGCTTATTTGATAAATAATTGTTAAACTTAAACATTAACATTTAAATTTCTAATTGGCCTAATTAATCATTCCCTTACCATCTGCACAAGCTGACAAAACTGCAGCAGCCCATCTAGTCCTTGCAACTTCTGCAATGACAAAACCTGTTTCATCAAACTGTGCATCTGAGGATGAAACCTTCATGGTCATCACATAACTGTCATTCTGTGTCAAACAGGAAACATTTTCGATTCACAAAATTAATTAATTAATTTGGAGAAATTAAAATCAAATCCAAATATTATCATGTTAGTTTTGATAATGATTATGCTAGTAATTCAATTATAAAAATGTCATGATTTGTTACATTTTAAACTAGTTTGCTCAGTAGCATTTTATTCTGAAGTATGTGGTACTTCAAAGTACAGGGTACTTTTATTCAGTTCTTTCTTGGCTTAACAACTTCGGTCATAGACCAAGCACCAATAAAAGCTTATTTGATAAATAATTGTTAAACTTAAACATTAACATTTAAATTTCTAATTGGCCTAATTAATCATTCCCTTACCATCTGCACAAGCTGACAAAACTGCAGCAGCCCATCTAGTTCTTGCTGCTTCCTCAATGACAAAACCGGTTTCATCTTCAACCTTCATCGCCATTATATAACTGCCATTCTGTGTCAAACAGGAAACATTTTTGATTCACAAAATTAATTAATTAATTTGGAGAAATTAAAAACAAATCCAAATATTATCATGTTAGTTTTGATAATGATTATGCTAGTAATTCAATTATAAAAATGTCATGATTTGTTACATTTTAAACTAGTTTGCTCAGTAGCATTTTATTCTGAAGTATGTGGTACTTCAAAGTACAGGGTACTTTTATTCAGTTCTTTCTTGGCTTAACAACTTCGGTCATAGACCAAGCACCAATAAAAGCTTATTTGATAAATAATTGTTAAACTTAAACATTAACATTTAAATTTCTAATTGGCCTAATTAATCATTCCCTTACCATCTGCACAAGCTGACAAAACTGCAGCAGCCCATCTAGTTCTTGCTGCTTCCTCAATGACAAAACCGGTTTCATCTTCAACCTTCATCGCCATTATATAACTGCCATTCTGTGTCAAACAGGAAACATTTTTGATTCACAAAATTAATTAATTAATTTGGAGAAATTAAAAACAAATCCAAATATTATCATGTTAGTTTTGATAATGATTATGCTAGTAATTCAATTATAAAAATGTCATGATTTGTTACATTTTAAACTAGTTTGCTCAGTAGCATTTTATTCTGAAGTATGTGGTACTTCAAAGTACAGGGTACTTTTATTCAGTTCTTTCTTGGCTTAACAACTTCGGTCATAGACCAAGCACCAATAAAAGCTTATTTGATAAATAATTGTTAAACTTAAACATTAACATTTAAATTTCTAATTGGCCTAATTAATCATTCGCTTACCATCTGCACAAGCTGACAAAACTGCAGCAGCCCATCTAGTTCTTGCTGCTTCCTCAATGACAAAACCGGTTTCATCTGAAGATGAAACCTTCATCGCAGTGGCGGATTTAGGTTTGTCTGCGTGGGGGGGCCAGGAGAATTTCAGGGGGCGCCGCAAAAAATGTTTTTAATTCATTCACTTAGTGCAAATATTTCTAGGTGCTGAAATTGAACTAAAATTCATTTGTCTAAATTGCTGGTTATGCAATGAAGATTAGAAATTTGATACGAGATTCACTCTTATTGCTATATTTTATGTTGAAAAAAAACATTTCTGCTTACTTGAGATTTAAATTTATAGCCTAAGTTTTCATCTTAAGAGACTGCTGCAGTTTCAAATATGAAATCTAAGGTGTTTTGTTTGTGTTCAGTACATTTTCAGAGTAGCCCTGAGGCAACATGCTAGACAAAAAGAAATATATAGTCTTAAGTAGATATGGTTAATCAATTGAATTTATGAAAATGGTAATGGTAGTTAATTTGGGAGCTGTTATTTGTGACAAAATCTAAATTGCTCATAATCCACTTTCAATTGCTGAATATCCGAGCAGACTTTAAGATAGAAAACTCATCATAATAAGTTTATAGTCTTTGGACTAAATAAAATATCTAAAATGTTTTGATAATTTTTTATAGTCTTCCAATAGTTTGTTGTGCTATCTGCAAGATAACTCACCAGTTTGTTCAGCTTGCCATAAATAGCAGTGACAGTAACTCAAACAAATAACTAAGTGTTAAATAATAAATGCTACATTGATCATTCAAAGTAAATTATTTAATATTCTTTTTGTTTACATCAAACCATTGCAATGAATCTCTTCAATATACAAACAATTGTTTTATATTCAGGAGAGTAACAGGTCACAAATGCAAACAAAATATAATGTATTTTATAAAATGTTAATAATTAATAAAAGTCCTAAATAATTAAAGAAATCATTTATCATATAAATATTATATGCATATATCATATGTAGGATAAAAAGATGACAGTAAATTATGAACTTAGTTGCAAAGGGAACAACTTATTTTTACTAATAAAATTTTAAGAGCTACTGTTTTTAGTTCTTGTAATAGTTTTCTATCTGAAAGAATGAAATGAGAATTTTAGCTGGCAAAATAGTTTAGGTTAAGGCCTGCTAATCTGATGCTACAAATAATGAAAAACACAGAGACTTTGGTGGAGCGGATTGGTCAGGATTAGTAACACACACACAAAGAGTGCCAATAATATTATATAATAAACTAAACAATTCTCTTCAGAATTTAAAAAAAAATAATTTATCACTGGAAGTTTGAGCATCAAACTTTGGGAAAATCAATGAACTTTACACAAACAATGATTTTAAGTTCCTTAAATAAACATTTAAAACTCTAATAAGAATGAAGGACTAAACACAAACCATGGATAAGCATATGACGCAATAGTCTTCTGTATAGAAGCAGCGTCTGTAACGTATAAGATAAGATAGATAAGATAAGATAGAGCCCTGAGCCCTATATAAATTGCTTTCTACGTGATTTCATTGAAGCAAAACGATTTATCGTTGATTCAAAGTCAACGTTCTCAGCTAGATCACGTTCAATTGAAATTAATGCCAATCCAGACAGACGTTCGTTTGTCATTGTTGAGCGCAAATAATTTTTGATGAGTTTCAATCTACTGAAACTTCTTTCAGCAGTAGCACTGCTAACAGGAAGAGTCAAGAAAATTTTATAGACTATTGACAAATTAGGGATACCTGATGCCATTTGTTTTTCAGTCAAGAATGGCTGAACCTTTTTAAGTTGTAGCTCACTAGATAATGACGAATAAATCATTGCATACAAATCTTTGAAGGTATCATATTCTACGATTGCTTCTTCAAGGTTAATGTCGTTTTTGTAAATTTTGCATATACATTGTACTTTGAAAATAACCTTTATTTTCTTCCGACATTTGTGATGGATCAATACAGTAGAAATAAGTAACTGTGCTCCAAAAGTCATTAAATCGATGTCTATTTGTGTTACAAGTAAATCCGTGATAGTGAAGTACGTTCAGATTTAAAGCGTGTAGTTGGATCATCAGCCATTTTATCTCTGCTAAGTTCGCCTGCCATACTTTTCTTTTTTGCAATTCGCTTTTCTTTAAATTCTGTTTTAACATCTAGTTTGAAACAATGTTCGTTAATAAATGATTTGACATCTACAATCAGAATTTAAAAAAGCTTTATCGCTTCTCATTTCAACAAACTTATTTCTTCCAACAACGTTTTGCAAAGTCGTTGCAAGTAGTTTGATAACACGAAGATAACTTTTGTACAAATAGCATCAGAAAAACAAAAGAATATTGTGTTATTAAAACAGATAGTCCCATAGCTTCTGCTCTGACAATTCCTTTATATTCTGTTGATTCCCCTGAATTTACATCTTCAAGTTTGGCTAGAATATCAGAGAATGATCAAACAACTGCATCAACTGCATGCTTACGGCTTGCACATATTGTATCAGAAAGACGTTTCAGAGTATCTACTGTTAATTCATATTGAGATTTTTGGTGTTCTTTAAGAGTATGTAGACGTGGTAAACTAGACGTAAGGAATGCCAACAACCTTAAAGCTGTGCCGAAAAACAACTACATCAGTGTTTACAGACATTGCTTCGATAGTAACCAAATTCAAAATATGGGCACAACAATGGGGTGAAAGTTTCTTTATTTGAGTTTGAAGGCCACTCCAGAGTATGCCTGTCCTCGACAAAGTGTGAAATCAATATCTTCTCAGCAAATGTGGCAGCATTTTTATTTTTAATTAATTAATTTTTTATTTTATTTTTTTATAAGTCCCATAACCGGTGGTCGTAGGAGGTTTCCATTAGAACTTACTAGGGGCGGGGCTGGGTAGACCTTGGTGGGCGCCCCCTCTCCCTTCCATGTCAGTGGAGGACTTTCTTAGCGTTAGTTATTCCATTTTTTTGTGGCTTTAACGTGGGCTAGATCCCACGCCCCTCAGCTTGTGAGGCGAGCGCACTATTGACTTCACTATCCAAACACTGTTTACTAAAGTATAAAAGCCTATAAATCTTTCCACAACATGTCCTGATTTTAAAAAATTAACGTAAATAAACTGACATCTGATCAATTCTAGATATATCAATGGTTGAATCAATAAGTAAAGAAAAGAATTGTGCAGACTTAACTTCATTATCAATTGTCGACGATAATTCAGATGCGAGATTTAAACCAGATATTACAGTTTCGTCATTTGAAATACGATAATTAGCAAGCAGTTTGGTGTTGATTAGAAGTTTCGTGTTTAGCAATCTTTTTTTCTGCTCTAGTGACACCTTTATAGTGTTCATCGAGGGCGTCTTTAGTGGGCGCCATTTTAGACCCAACAGGGGCGCGGGGGGGCAAGCCGCCCCCCCTGCCCTATAGCTAAATCCGCCACTGCTTCATCGCCATTATATAACTGCCATTCTGTGTCAAACAGGAAACATTTTTGATTCATAAAATTAATTAATTAATTTGGAGAAATTAAAAACAAATCCAAATATTATCATGTTAGTTTTGATAATGATTATGCTAGTAATTCAATTATAAAAATGTCATGATTTGTTACATTTTAAACTAGTTTGCTCAGTAGCATTTTATTCTGAAGTATGTGGTACTTCAAAGAACAGGGTACTTTTATTCAGTTCTTTCTTGGCTTAACAACTTCAGGCATAGACCAAGCACCAATAAAAGCTTATTTGATAAATAATTGTTAAACTTAAACATTAACATTTAAATTTCTAATTGGCCTAATTAATCATTCCCTTACCATCTGCACAAGCTGACAAAACTGCAGCAGCCCATCTAGTTCTTGCTGCTTCCTCAATGACAAAACCGGTTTCATCTTCAACCTTCATCGCCATTATATAACTGCCATTCTGTGTCAAACAGGAAACATTTTTGATTCACAAAATTAATTAATTAATTTGGAGAAATTAAAAACAAATCCAAATATTGTCATGTTAGTTTTGATAATGATTATGCTATAATTCAATTATAAAAATGTCATGATTTGTTACATTTTAAACTAGTTTGCTCAGTAGCATTGTATTCTGAAGTATGTGGTACTTCAAAGTACAGGGTACTTTTATTCAGTTCTTTCTTGGCTTAACAACTTCAGTCATAGACCAAGCACCAATAAAAGCTTATCTATACTAATGAAAGGCAAAGTCCTGACTCATCACTAATTCTCCAACTTTCCATGTAGGTAGAAGCGTGAAACTTTGGGAAGTTATTGAGTATCCTCTCGCGACGAAAATTGGCATAAAGGAAGATTAACATTCATGGGGGCCGGGGGACCAAAAACGTTTTTTTTCCTTATATGGCCTATATAAAATGTGAAAATCACTAATTCTCCTATTTCTCGAGTAGGCAGAAGCATGAAACTTTAGGTAGTTATTGAGTACAATCCTGCGATGGTAACAGACAAAAAAATATTCAAATTATGACATCCTGGGGGCCGGGGGCCCAAATGAAGTTTTTTCCTTATATTAGCTATATAACAACTGAAAATAACTAATTCTCCTATTTCCCGTGTGGGTAGAAGCATGAAACTTGGGGTAGTTGTTAAGTACACTTCCACAAAGGTAACAGGTGAAAAAGTATTTAAATTATCACTTACTGGGGACCGGGGGCCCAAATGTATTTTTTTTCTTATATTAAAAACAGAATCATCACTAATGCTCCAACTTCCCGTGTAGGTAGAAGCATGAAACTTTCGGAAGTTATTGAGTGATTCTTGTCAGGCCTACATCGATCTGTCGTAGGACTGACATGATCTTTGAGAGACTCTCTTGTTGGTGTGCTCTCTTTAAGGGAGATATCCGACGTCATAGGCACACATTGTCTTCTGAAGGTAATTGCCACTGAGCGAGCCTCTTGGACCCCCAGGCTGTCTTGGCATAGTTTCCCAGTTACCAGGTAGACCTTGGGTTTTAAGGAATTGAGGTGTACCATTGTGGTGCTCGACATACCTCCTCTTGGCACAGCAGACCTCCTCAGCGTGGCCATTCTGACTACACCAAAGATATAATGTTTTTCGAAGAGAGTGTTTCTGGTGTTGAATCGACTGTCTGAAGTTTGGCTGCCCATGGTTGACCCGGGCGTCAGTGTCACTTCTGTGTTGTTGGGATGCTAGGTGGTATCGTTCAACCACAGCTGCAACTTGCTTATCAATATGAGCCATCAGTTGACTCGTCAGCTGAGTGAGGTCAGGCGCCGGTGCTGCTATGGGCTGGGCAGTGGCGGCAACATCAGTGAAGTCCTCCCTTATCCAATGCTGGGCCTCCTTCCGGACATCTTCGTAAGAGCTGCCAGCATGTAATCTGGCATAAGCTCTTACGTCACGGCGTAGGGCGGCTGGCTGAAGACCTTGGAATAAATGCATCTCTTAGCGTGTCGTCCGCCAGGATATCTGGTCGGGCAGAGTTCGCCAGCAGGAACAGACTTCGCAACGCCGCCGCGTAGTTGTCTACTGTCTCTCCCAGGCCCTGTTGCCGTTGGTAGAACGCTGTGGTAATGGCGTTTGCATCCCGCTGTTCACCCCGATTCTGCACTATGATGCGCAGCAGTTTTTCTGGAGTGTTAATTTCCTCAGACGCACGATCCAGTATATCTAGACGGGCACGCCCCTCTAATGCACCCAGGATCCATGTGACCGCTGCAGCTGGGGGCATGGGCTGCAACTGTAAGAGGAGTCGGACCTCCTTAACAAATTGCTCTTCCCTGCCGTCGCCCTTGAACTTCTGAAGCTTTTTTCCATTCTAGATTTATTGTTAATACTGTTTTGAAACTTCTATCTTTACCCTGCTCGCAGCGCCAAATGTGTACTCGAGTGGTGGCTTAGTAGACAAGATAATATAGCTCAACAAATTGTTGAAATCTGGAAATCAGATTGCAAACAGTCTTTTATTCTCAACACAGCAACCATATGTCATATCATTCGTGTTTCAACACACCGAGCTCTCCCTCTCAACTTCCTTTCTTCTATTCTATATAGTGCAAACTACCACATAAAATTATGTATAAGCTTCAATTCAAAGACTTTGGCTTGGTTAAAAAAATTACTGGCTTGGTTAAAAAAATTACAATGTTTTATTCTTACTATTGAAATGTTGTAATTAATATAATATAAATATTAATGAATGAATTTTGAAAAAATCACATTACAACAATAAAACTCATTTTCATTGTGGTTAATTTATTATAATCTATCATATTCTATTATTTAAAATCTCAGTCTATGAGATTACAATACTATGAGGCATGTAGGTTTTTATAATTTATATATGGCTTCTTCCAAAAACAAAAATTGTTCAGAAAGCTTTGGAACAAATGGTTCATTGAAATTCCTTAGGGGAATCTGTTGGATCATTGGAGTGTTTTAAATGTGCCTTGAGATATCTTTGCAGTGGGAATGTTTAAGAACCAATGGTGCATTGAAATTCTTCCATGGAATGAGTTTGTAAGTGGTTCATGAGAGTGGTAATTGTTTTGAAGCATTACTTCCTTTCCTTCTATATAATGCTCTCAGTGCTGTGTGCATAGTTCGGCGTGGTGCAGGTGTGCACCATACTACATATATATAGACTGCTCTGGCGTGCTTGCTCTAGCTTCTGATGAATTATATATAGAACTAGTGTATTACTATTACCCGTCAAAAATGACGGAAGTTTTCAAAATAAATATATTTCAGCTGAAATCAATTAATTTTGAAAAATTACACATCAGAATAAAAAATAATGTAATACAGAACTTTCATTTATTTTTAATTCAACAATTCCTTAATGAAAACATTTTTTGTATATATTCTCGAATATATTCTCCTGCAAAACAGTTCCCTTATGGCAGTAATATTGAAATGTTGCATCTGATTATTTTTCCGCTGGAAAATTCAGAGATGCACAATAATCACATTGTTGATCCATTACGCCACAACTATGAATTTCTACTTCATTTTCAATAAATATGTCATTTGTTGGGATTGCAGGACGACCTCCGATTCTTGACCTTTGAACTTGTGCTGCAAGTTGAGCTCGTCAATTTTTGCTGCTTGATTTTCAGATTCTTGCGCTTGTTGATTTGCACGGGATCTTTGCATTCGAGCTGTTGGTTGCACTCGCAATGCTGCTGTTTGTTCTTGACTCTGGCGTGCTCTCCATCTTTGTTGTCGTTCACAATTCATTCGCGAAACGCGTTCCTTTCGAGTTTCATTATTCATAATGTAAGAGTACAAACCGACCTTTTTTGGACAAAATCTTGGGGAAAAGTTGGGGGGGGGGTCGGCTTACAAGTGGGTCATTAACGAATTTCTGCATGAATATCGAATATCAGTTTTGTTATTGTAGATCATCAAGGTCCTTTTCTACATTCTACAAGATTCGACTGCTCTATCAGAAGCTATAATATAGTACTAAACATCTGCACTTTTTTGAACGTTTTATTAAATTGTTTTCCAAATTTTGTTTTCAACAACGAATTTCGATGTACGCGCTTTCGTCACTGTTTACCAACAATTTTTTTTTAAAATACCGGTAACTCTTGCTTAACAAAGAGCACAAAGACAAAGATAGGGAGTACAAAGTAAACAATCATAATGACCAATTTAGCTTGTAGTTTAAAAAAAATGTGTACCATTTTGTTTAAGCTGTCCTATTATTTTTGGGGGGTCGGCTTGCGATCGGGTTATACACTTTTAATACATTTCTCTTCCAAAAGTGGGGGGGGGGTCGGCTTATAAACGAACGGGCTATAGAACGAGTTTATACGGTAGGTATGAAAAGCCATGTTGACCGGTGGTAATGAATGATTATTTTGTTCTGCTCGCTCTTGCTCCTCTTGTTCGATTTCACCTAGCATACGATAAGTTTTTGCATAAATGTTATTTTGTCGAATTACATAATGTAAGTTTTGTACGATATTTGCATTCAGTCTTTGATTTGCTGGATGTTTGCTTTGAGCGTTTGCCATTGCAGAATCGATTACAAAAAGTTGTTGTTGAGCTCCATCTTCTGGATGCATGTGCCCAGTCCGATGACAAATTTGTCCATGAACTCCTACATAAGGCCTACATCCTGATAAATGATAGACATGTGCACCCATTGAGGCAAATGATAAAGATGAATAATTATGAGTTAGCGACGGTTCCTTTTACCCTGTAGATGATTTTAGTATATTTTTTGTAATTGTCCCTTTTGCTTGAAAGCCGTATGGTAAATAATCAGAAAATGTAGAGACAAAGAGAGAAAAATTAAATCTCAGTCCCATATTGAACAATTTAATGCGGACATTGGAAAAGAGTTATTTTTGGTGCAGTAATTTTTTTTTCAAGTTTTTTTTTAGCGGTGCGCTTTCTAAAATCTTTTATTGCTTGATTACATAGCGTGCGCTACAAATGAACGAACATACATAGCAAATTATATATATTGATTATATATAGAGATTATAATAAACTGACACAGCTCAATTTAAAATGAACTCACGAAAATATGCGCACCTTAATTAAAAGTATTTGAAAGGGCACTCAAAATAAATTCTTGAAAAAAAAATACTGCACCTAAAATAACTCTTTTTGAATGTCTTTAAGTCATTCAATTTAGAAATGATTATTAATTTATTCTCTCTACATTTTACGATTTTTTAAACTACCAGCTTTCGTCTGTGTTTTCTTTCGGTCACAGATGGTCTGTGACAACTTTTTGTTCCAGTATTGTCAGAACTTGTGGTGTTTGCACATCCTTGTTATGACCTTCCTTGCCATTTCTAAATTGACATCGACAGGTCATTGTAGACTTTCTTAATTGACTGGGTTCTCAGGTGAATCCATGAGTGTGCGTTCAATCCCTCATGGAATTTTTTCCTGTCAGCTTCTCCAAACAGCCAACGTCTTCGTGCCAAGCATGACTTCGCCAACCCAATATTTATGAGAACTTACGGGAATACTTTCCAGTCCGTCTTGGCCTGAAACTGCCTAAACTAGAGTTAAATCTGGGTGGGATTGTGCACTGTTGCCAGTATGTAATAGTTTTGGGACACTATTCTTATCTGGCAGACTTATAAAGTAGCTAGTGAACTCAACCCCTTCGAAATAATGCCAGGATGTGTTTTTCTTGTGAGAACCCAAATCTTCGGTATGGTCGTTGAAATTCCCTGGAATAATAATATTCTTAAACATCGTAGTGCCGTATAGAGGAAGGCAATATGTGTTCCTGGTTGTGTTGTAGACATTTTTGATACAGTTAAAGTATTACCGGCTTTAGTGATACTTAGTGTCAGCGTATCTGTACCTCCAAGTGTTTTCCTCTTTACAATCTCAGCTGTGAGGTTGGTTTTTAATCAAAGTTACCAGACCTCTGCAGTTTTTGCACTTACAGTGGTTATGAGAAACCCGTTATGCGCAATGTGTTCTTTTCAACAGCATTTCTTGCAACAGATCTATGTTAAACCATCTGCTCGTGGAGCAACTTGGTTATTTCTGTGACTTTACTTCTGACACCTCAGCAGTTACAAGTTGTAAAATAGTTTTTGGGGAGATGAATCTTGGCATCTAGCTTCATTGAGCTTACATGTGCCTGGTAAATTCTTATTACTGACACAAAGGGACGAGGGGGTCCGTATTACCCTCGCTTAGTCAATTATCAGGTGTTTCAGCCATGAATGTTTAAGTCAATCAGGCTCTAATTTTCTTACCTTTTTGCGTTAAGTATACATTGTAACACACTATCTTTGCCCTGGGAAATGGATTCGAAGCCAGTTTCACTGGACCACTCATACAAAGCTTTGTGTGCCCATTGCTACAAGTAGCAAAGATTCCCCACAGCCATTTTTCATTCTTTGGCAATGCTGCCGGATATTGTTAGTTCCAGGTTATTGCCAGCCCCATGACTGTACTTGTGTTCTGAGCAGTGTAGAGGCCAACCCTTTTCAAAAATTGTCTAAATGATTTTCAAACAAATTCTCTTGGTCAGCTTTAATATCATGACATGCTTGTGGTTTGGTTGTAAATCGTCAGTGAAAACAGTTTTTTTAAACATTGATCTTCAATATTGTACATGGGATTCCAAATTGTATAGCAGCTGCACGTAAGGTCTTTCTTCCCTTAGCCGTAACTGCATTTTTCTTAACAGCCATTGGTATTTGACCCTTGTTTGTTTCTCAGCATGACTGGAGAAAAAAAATTCACCAATTTTCTACTCATCCTATGGGAAGTGTAAAAATATTTTCTAAATAAAAGGTATACAAATTTAGATTTGTACATACACAAAACCTTATCATCAACATCTATATCAATTAAAGATAAGCTTATTTCAATGAAATTAATATTGAATCAAAATTATGTCTAAATTTACCACAATACATGTAATTCATTTCTGTTTAATGAAAACCTTTATTCAAAGTAACTTACTTAGCTATAACAGGAATTGATAAATATATTTTAATTACTTATAGTTTTAGCATATGCAGGCAAAAAACAGTAGGGAGAAATGGGCCAGGTCCACTAGTATGTTAGTTCAGAAATAAATATTTAGGTTAAAAGTTTGTGATGCAAATGATCAAAATGAATATGAAATATTATAACTATCTAAATTTAATATATATAAATATGTTAACTTTATTCCTGATTGGCTACAGTTTAACACTGATTAACAGTTTCTAACTGTTAAGATGTGGCATGCCCTAAAGTAGATTCTTTAATGCCAAAAATGTGCAGTGTATGCAACAATTTAACCCGAAAAGTATTTAAAAAACATTAAAAGGAAGTAATTTGTGCATTCAATTAGTTTCAAAACATTTGGTCCATTAGTTTTGATATGGGGGGTTAGCCATTTACTCCCCTACTGGGTACTGTATATTATTTAAATTTTTCAATGTAAAAAAATATTGTTGAATTTCGTTACTGATTTAAATAATATAACACATAAATTTTTTGCCAGGTTATAATCTATAATATAAATAAAAGAATAGTCTTGATAAAGAGAATGTTTTTAAGTTATTTTCAATATTAGTTTGTGTATAAGGAAATTAACTTTTGTAACAGAATGTCAAAATCATCTGAAAAAGTATTTTTCTCAACCATATAAATTTGTAATAAACTTATAATTTTTAAAAAATTAGTTGACATTTAGGATAATTGTACTTTAGGGCCGTCCATAAAGTATGTCACGCTATTTAACTCCCCCCTGTCATAAATCTCGAACAAAGTATGTCACACTTTCGAACAAAAATTTAGGTTTTTATTCACAAAATTATTCAAATTTAATATAAAACACCGTGATGTCACACATGGCCAGAACCCCTCCCCCCTGTCACAAAATGTCACACTTTCTTACACCCCCCTTCCCCCCTGTTTAGCGTGACTTACTTTATGGACGGCCCCTTTATTAAATACGAGTGTTGAATTTGATCAGTTTGGACTAAACAATTTTTTAAAAAACATTTAACATTCTCAATGCCATACATTTTTTTTTCTCATTATTCACCAACTCAAAAAGTATTTGATTTGCTTAAGTAAGTTTAGAAATAGTTATTGTAATACTGTAGTTTTAACTTGTTTAATGATGGCTGATTCTAAATAAAGGGGGAACTAACACTGGATACATGGACAGAGCCAGAGTGTAAGTTGGTGGACACAAGGGCAGGAATGAATTTTGGGTTAATATAAATAAGTTTGAAGCTTTTATTTATTAACTGGCTCATTAGGTATATCCAAAAATGAACGTTTTCTTGAAACACTGATGTAATTTATTTTAATGATGCTATGCTTTTTATCTTTTAACAATAAATTTT
The DNA here is from genome assembly GCA_944989445.1 of Ampullaceana balthica. Taxonomy (NCBI): domain Eukaryota; kingdom Metazoa; phylum Mollusca; class Gastropoda; family Lymnaeidae; genus Ampullaceana; species Ampullaceana balthica. Next base: position 1,195,945 of record CALYLW010000130.1, on the reverse strand, counting down.
TCAATGGATAATTAAATTTGAATTGAGTTAATTGAAATATTGTTCTTTATTATTTGCATGAATCGTTGTGTGCAAGTACGAAATAGTGGCATTTCTCATGAATTTTAATTGAGACTTAAATTGAAAGACTATTGGAAAGATATATGTTACATGTTTTAAGCATATTTTGTATATACAGGATAGGACCTTTTTACTAACACTAAAATGTTTTCATCTCACATAAAAAAAAATTGAAGAAGAAGAAAAAACAAACAAATAAAATTAAATAGTGGTGCTTAACAGATATAAGATTCAAACTTCCATTGGGAAAATTAACCTCTTCTTTGACATTTAGGATAATAAAATCAACTAGCAATTTTCTAATTAGGCAACTTGTAATATTTATTATACATGTAAAACAAAACAAAGATATCACATGATATTTTAAAAAATACTTCAATGAAATATTAAATGATGCACACTTGAAAAAAAATGAGTACCGTAATATTTAAACTTTTATTTAGTTTAAAATAGTTTATTTGTGATTGTATAAAAAGCAAAACATAATAATAGATAGCTTTATTCAATTTAAAAAAAATATGTAATGTAGTTTTGAGACATAAATAGATTTTTGTTTTTAAAGTTTAAGATAGATTTTACCATTTTCTTTTTAAAATTTTCTAAGTGTGGCTATATAATTAAACAAATAAACTTTTTGATAATTTTATTAATATAAATTAAGTTCAAAGGTCAAGCAGAGATAACCTAGAATATATTTTCAACTTTAACATTTAGAATTTAAGTTTTAACGTTTTTATTGATTTATTCAAAGGGAACTCTTTACATTAACTTTTTTATTCAAGAAACAACTCTGTATTGAAAGTTAAATAGAGCTTAAAATTAATTAAAATTTTGTAATGAAGTACATACCTTTAAGTTTAAGTTTCATTTGTTTAAAAAAATCTCCAGAAGGTTGAAAAGGCACTTTCTCTTGAGTAGCATATACAGTGAACAAAGTATACATGTTGTATTTGATTTCATCATTGATTTTTTTTCTAAAATTATGCTTTAAACTGTTAATACTTATAGGATGTATAAGTATACTTTTTTTTTAATGTGAAAAATTTAATAAATACATAGGAGATTCTTAAACAAAATTATCCTTAACAACAGTCTACATGTATATGTAATTAACTTAAAATGAAATAAATAAAAATATGAGTAATTAACATTGTGTTTGTACTAAAAGAACAAAACAAATACAAGTTAAAATGACTTATAATTGTGTTATTATAATTTTAATAGTAAATATAAATTCTTATTTTAGTTGTTTGCATGTTGTATTGTACATTGAAACTATCATAGATTCTGAGAATAGCTTCAAATTTTCCAAGGTGTGTTGATCATCTAGAATGAAAGATGGTCTTTATAAACATCTTAAAATCCCAACACTAAGCAATTTACACTTTAAAACTAGTAACACTATTAGGGCAGTTTGGCATATCTTCAAAAAATTCACAATACACACATTGGGAAGAGAAATATTTATAACATGTTTTTTAAACTTGATTTTACAATTGTTTAAATAAATGAAGTGCAAGTGATTCTCATTGCCTCAACCAACACATCACTGTCATTTTCATGTCCATTCCGTCAGCTATATCAAGTGTAGCTTCTCTGCAACAAACACACACCTAAGTGGTGATTTCCCAAAACATGCACACCTATTGGTGATTCCCCACAACAAACTCACACTTAAGTGGTGATTTCCCACAACATGCACACCTATTGGTGATTCCCCACAACAAACTCACACTTAAGTGGTGATTCCCCACAACATGCACACCTCTTGGTGATTCCCCACAACAAACTCACACTTAAGTGGTGATTCCCCACAAAATGCACACCTCTTGGTGATTCCCCATAACAAAAACACAGTGGTGATTCCCCACAACTCGCACACACACCGAAGTAGTGATTCCCCTCAACAAACACACACCTAAGTAGTGATTCCCCACAACAAACACACACCTAAGTGGTGATTCCCCACAACAAACACACACCTAAGTAGTGATTCCCCACAACAAACACACCAAAGTGGTGATTCCCCACAACAAACACACACTAAGTGGTGATTCCCCACAACAAAAACAATTAAGTAGTGATTCCCCACAACAAACACACACCTAAGTGGTGACTCCCAACAAGAACACATGAATGTGGTGCTTTCTCACAACCACACTCCACACCAAGCCTCCGTAGAAATCCAACGCAACGCCACACGTGGTATGTGCACAGTGCACACCAGTTGTCGCTGCCTTACATTGGACGCTATGGGGAGCTATGAGGATGACGACTTGTCCGTCTCTGTGGTGGGAACAACTGATACGGTAGGAATTCATTCATTCTCTTTAGCACGAGTTCATTCAGTGCCAAACCAGTCCTCAGCAGTACCGGCACTGCATCATAACTTGCACAACAGAGGACACCTCTGTTACCATAGAACAACAAACAGTCATTGCTCACACGGAGCACCACAATATCCTTGCAATGTTTACTTTCTGTTATTGACACGAGCCCATTCTTATGGTTGTTAGATTACAGCATATGTCCGCTCATCGTTAATCTCCTAGAGATAACCTCTCAATTTGTTCCCTTCACCTTCGTTAAACCTAACCCCCAACTTTTTTTTAATTAAAAAAACCGAATTCTAAAAAATGAATCGTTAACTTGTGTGACAGTAAAATTCATCAAATGCCTGTAGATATTTAGATGAGCCAAGGCTGGCGTGTTTAACCAAATAGTTGGTGGCAAGTCCCTGTGACGTTTGATTGAATGCAGTAGATAGGGACTCTAAGCTACGAGTGCAATTAAATATTAGACATTATTTTCACGAGATGGGCAACATGTCGAACAGTTATTTAAGGTAATGATGAATTCACACCCCAAATCCCAGATTAATTTTTTTTAAAAATTAGAGCTGTAGGTAAAGCTCGATTATCTCCTATATAGAGGTGTAAATTGTGTAAAGGTGTACACAAGTGACATTGACACTGTCATATGTGACCGTAAGTTTGCACAGCACAGACCACTGCACCCAGTTCACACATGGCTTACACGCACACAAGTTCTGTGTGTCATGACTACTACTACTACTATACACGCACGTGCTTGTTGTGGGTGGAATGTTTGCAACTGACGCCAGCCTGCGTGTGTGTGACAGGTGGCTTCACCAATAACAATGCTAATGGCTTGGGAGGGGGGAGGGCGGTGTCAGCTTAGACAGCTAATACAAAGGATATTATTCTACGAGTGGGGTGGGAGGGGGTCTAAGACAAGCCATATAGCTACACTGGCAATGAATGAGGGCCCAGGAGGGAGCGGTGAGTTTAGGTGTCAATGTGTGCAGGGTCGTGGAGTATAAAATAAAAAGTAGAATGTGTTAATTAGTAGATGGTTGAACCTGCCTGGAGATATTGTTTAGATGTAGTCCAATGAAGTACGGAGGTTAGTTGAGACAGAAGTTGAGATTCATACACCTCACAAGCAAAATGTTCGCTTACTTATACTGTACTTCTATCAGAGGCGTCACTAGGGTTGGTGTCACCCGGGGCGGTAGCTCATGGTGTCACCCCTTCACGACTGAAGGGGCCGTCCATAAATGACGTCACGCGAGGTTGCCGATTTTTACCCCACCCTCCCCCAGCGTCATATTGTGTCACACAAAACTTAGACCCCACCCCTTTTTTACGATATGACGTCACAAAGCTTTGACACCCCCCTCCCCCCAAGCCGAATTTGTCAATAAAAATTAGCATGTTGCAATTATTTTTTTTGTCATTTAAATATGTATTTAGGGTAAATCTGCACTCTAATATCGTAACAAGCGTGAAATCATTGAAAACGTAATTAAATAAATGGTAAACAATCAAATATTTAAGTGGTACTTTTATTTAAAGTTTCGCGTTTTTGATGTGACGTCACATTTCTACTCGTACCACATCGTCACAGATGCGTGACCCCCCCCTCCCCCCTATGGTGGATTAAAAGGGGATTGCTGAACGGGCTAAAGCCCCCAATAATTTAAGGACCCCCAAACTTATTATGAATTATATTATTTATAGTGTATAATAAAGATTCAGGCCATTATTTTTGTACGAATCCCTGAAAATGCCTTGGACAGTCACACGGCAATGCTGCAAATGAGTAGGAAGTATAACGGAAACCAGGCTATTCTTCGTGAGAAGTGCATTGTAGTTCATTATGTGCCGTGCACAGCTCATTCCTTTAATTTGGTTGGGAAAAGAGCAGCAGGTTGTCCTGCTGCGGTCAGATTTTTTTGTCTTCTGCAAAATCTTTATACCCGACTTGTTGCATCTACTCATCATTGACAGGTACTTCAAAAACATATGAAATTGATACATGCTAACAAAGCCTTGTCTGACACAAGATGGTCAGCCTGACACGATGCTGTAAGGTCTGTTAATAGCTCATACAATGAGAATATCGCAACACTGTAATAATTAGCAACAAATGAAAATCAACAACGTGACTGTCGACTTGAAGAAGAAGGATTTCTAAAGGAAATGTAACAACTGGAAGTCGCTATTTTACTTGAAATTTTGGAAATAATTTTAGAAAGGAAGTCTCTCATTGAGTTTGTTAAAAGACAGCATTCTTAATTTGATTCCTATGAAGACAAAGGAAAGGAAAAGTCCGTGGTAAAAACAGTGTAAACAATCTTCAATACTATCAAACAAAAAAGAAAGCGTCAGTTTGATAAAGGGACATCAACAAAACATTCTCTTCGAGACAAAAATTCAAGATTGAGGTATTTCTGGTAATCATTGACAAACTTTCTTAAGCCCTACAGCATCGGTTAGGCGCATATAAAGACATCCATGAGAAATTTGGCTTTCTTACAAACCTAACTGAGCTTAGCAATTTCGTCACCCGATGGGCAGCAGCCAAGTTAATGGAAGAACATTCAAGTGATTTCGAAGACTGTTTACCTTCAGAATTAGTCCAATTTTCAGAACACTTAAAAAAGTTATTGCCCAGCCCCTGGGTAAGGAAAAGGAAGTAGCACAAAGCGAAACTAAAAAACGTGCACAGAGCTAAAAATTTTGCTGCTTTTGAATGAGCTATATTTCCCCACAGTCCTTTACAAATGTACACATCGCACTTCGCATCTATCTTTCAATGATGACATCTAACTGCAGCTGAGAGCGATCCTTTTCAAAGTTGAAAAGAATATATAATGAGTTAGAATTTGCATGGGACAAAAAAGACTGAATATGCTCTCTCTAATGAGCATTGAAAAGGAACTTGTAAGCTTACTCAGCTTTATTGACTTGATTGAAAACTTCGCCATTTGAAAAATTCGCAAACGAAAGTTGTAGGTTGAAATAATAATCATACATAGTTTTCAATAATTTTTGTTATTTCAAATAGAGAAAACAATTCGTTACCTCATTAAAAAAATATTTTAAAAATATTTAGAAATACGGAATAACGCGTAATATTATTCTTTAAGGGGGCGCGTTTGTAACCACGAAACAGCGTAAGTCGGGATGGGACCGTCGTAACCGGAGGACTACCTGTATATAAACATGCATATCTATGCTTACACACCTTTAATAAATATATATAAAACAAAATATTAACTCAAAGACATTGAAATCATAATTTTCCTCAAGAAAAATATCAACAAAGAAAACCCATCTTTTGATTTTTTTGGGGGGGTGGGGGGGGGGATAAAAATCGTATTCCCCCCCACCCCACTGTGGTGGAGGGAGTCGTGAGGTGGGATTCGTCCATGCTGTCGGTGTGTCCAAGCCCAAATGGCTTTATATCTTTTAAAACATAAGACACTGCCTCTTTCATCCCAGCCTTTTTTAAAGATCTTTCAGCTGCGACTGTTTCTTTTCTTTTTTTCCTAATTTGTTTTAATGTTGTTTGTGTGTTGGGACTGTTTTATTATTGCAAGTTAACTGATATTTTTTTAATAAGAGTTTTCGCGTTTAACGTATTTCATTGTATTTCTTAATTTCTTTCTAGATTAAAAAAAATTGTCATCCTTTTATTTTCTGACATAAAATCGTACACAGTAAAATGTTAGGCTCGGGTGTCACCCCCTGATGGGTGTCACCCGGGGCGGCCGCCTCCCCCCACCCCCTAGTGACGCCACTGACTTCTATATACTCAGGACCGGATTTAGAATTGAAAGGGCCATAAGCAATTTGAGATATGGGGGCCCTTTTGATGTCAAGTGCCAAACATAAAACTAGATTTTGATATAATGTTTTTATTAGAAAGTAATAATAAGAACACTATAATTTTTATGTTATAAATTGAAGAGCTTTCATTTCTTGAATAAAATTGAAGTTTTCTGCTTTTCCTCATTGCACAATCTTTGATGTATCAATGTTGTCAGCCATGCCATGCTCAATAGCCAATAGTGCTACAGCTAAGTCAATCTTGGTATATTCATTATTGATCGTAATTAATATTTCACTAACTTAATTTTAAATTACTATGACAGTTGTAAACAATGTTCGAATAAATTATATTATATTGGGTAGGGTAACTTAGATGAATCAAGAGGGCTTGATTTTATTCTACCCCGCCCCCCTCTCTCTTTTTTTATTCGTTAGGTACAATTGTCATTGCTTGATAATGTCATGTGAGATACTTTGAATTTGAATACTATAATTTGAAGGCAAAATTTCAAAGTCTAGTAGATTACTGTTTTCAAAATCCTGTAACTGCCGAAACCTCACATTAATTTCTACATTAACAGCATTCTTCTCAACTGTTTTTCTACTTAAAATTGCAAAATATTCGCTTTGATCGCCAAAGATTCGCTCACTTGTTCTTTGATTGGAAGGTTCTAATACAATGATAAGGTCTTCACATAAAATTTTAACAAATGTCATCCTTTAAGTAGTCCATTTGCTTGTCTGTGAGTAGCCTCTGCGAAGCATATTTAGTCATATATGTTTGTAAAAAATTTCATTGACGTTATTAAGTCCAAATGTCAAGAAAGAAAAAAGAAAGAAAGAAAAAAGAATAGAATAAGATTTCACTATGACAAGCCAAAGTTCGTGCGTTTGTTCGTGTTTTTAGCTTTTCGTCTGCCTCTGTCATTTTTCTACAGCTTTAAAAATAACCTGAAAATGGCTCCATGGTATATTTACTATTTTGTCTCCTGAAGTCTGTTTAAATGTCTTGCTTGTACGAGCATTTATATATTTCCAATGGTGTGATTGACATGGAAATAATGCGTAACAACGTTCTAGCGAAATAATAAATGGTTAAATAATTCATTTCAGTTGAAGCACAATGTAAACAAATCAGTTTTAATGAACTATTTGAGTGAGATTTGACATTCAGATGTATGTCTTTATTCTTTCCTGCATGAACTCCTGTATGCTTTCCAACCATGTTCTTATACGCCTTCATCCCCTTTGTTTTTCATTTCATAACCATTAGTATCAGAAGACTTGAGATTCATGATGGAGTTTTAAGTTTCAGCATTAGAAACATTAGTAACCAACTTCACTTACTTAGGAAGCAAAATGTCATATGATGGAGATGCAACATCAGAGATAACGACTCGAATTGCGTTGGCGTCAAGTGCTTTTAACAAACTTAAAAATATTTGGAGATCAAAGACACTCAGCAAACATATAAAACTTAGGCTATTCAACTCCGAAAATTTTTCAATATAAGATGGAGTGATTTTAAAACAAATGAAACAATAAGAGAAGAAACCAACCAAGAATATGTGTCAACCTTTATAAGGAGAAGGCGTTGGAATTATATCGGCCATGTTCTTCGAATGGACGAGAGAAGACTACCACGGCAAGCCTTCATATGGACACCAAAAGGCAAAAGAAAACAAGGAAGACCAAATGAAACCCTACGTAGATCAATCAAAAGAGAAAGCTCAAGCATGGGTGTAAGAAATAATCAAGACCTAATACAATTGGCGACGGATCGTCGTAAATGGAAATCAATGACTTCTGCCCTATGTGCCGTCTTCGGCCCGAGAGGAACTAACTAACTAACTATTAGAAACATTTATTTTTTATTAATTTTTAATTGGATTTATTTTCTTTTATTAAACCTTACTTAAACGTTTTTCATTTTTAGAGGCTAATTAATAGCGAGGAATTTGCCGCCCCTAAGAAATTGCAGCCCCGAGACTTATTCGATTTGCTCATATTTGAAAGTGATAGGGTACATTAACTTTCGCTTCTACAACAGGAGCGGATGTCACCAGCAGATCATTGTCACGTCTCATACTACTTAAACCTCTTAGTTTTCAGTTCAGTGGCATTGTTTTCAGAATAATTTATATGCAATATGGAGTTTAAAAGTTGGCAGTAGAAAAGTTAACATATTTTAGGATGGTTCTTTTATTTATTTTATTAATTTCATATTAGTTTTTTCCCCATAAAAAGCGCCACTTTCTTTTAAAATTTTCATTCTTTGAAGTTAACTAGCGACGAATAACTTGCCGCCCCTAACAAAGTGCCGCCTGGGGCATTAGCCCACTTGCCCTCCTCTCGTTACGTCACTGGTTCTAAACTATAAAATACAAAATACACAAACAAATTGTGTAATTAAAACAATAAATTTGAGCTTTATTTTAAACTAAAACGACAATAGACGTTTCAGCTAATGCCTTCATCAGTACAATAACATAAAATAGGTACTTACATATATTTAAATTCTTAAAACATATTATATCATAAAGTAATTTAAAATATTCATGTAAAATAAAATGAAAGGAAAAACAAAAACAAACAAGGACACAGGATATAGGAAAAAGGAGGAAGTATCTTAAGTATCTAAATCCTAAATTATAGCTTGTTTAGCATATAGGTAAATCCAGCACTGCTTCTACTTCTACCCCAGTATGGGATTCAGTGATGGACTACGTTGTTGGCTATCAACCATGATAATACATGCAGTACACTATTTAGCTGTAGACTAGGATGTTATGTTCGAGAACGACGCTACGCCTATACGGCGCGCATAGCATCATAAGCAAATATGTACAATTTTACAATGTACACTATTAGGTTGTACACTAAGATTTTTTGTTGGCATTTGTTTGTATACCCCCTTCCGCCAAACGCGCTAATCTATCTCGTCATTTCAAAACCCAAATAACCGCGTTCCATTGCACCGAGAAGGGGGACAATTCGTAGCATGTAAACGGCGTCCCGTCGATCTTACGTGCTGTGTCGTTCTATAACAATTAATTTAATAGAAATTTGGATGAAATAAAATGTGGATGGGAGGGGGGAGGTGAGGGTGGCACGCATCTTAATGCATATCGAGTTAATTAAGTCCCCGGAGGAATAAATTTGATGTTTTGTCGGTTTGTTGGATAGAGCTGTGAGTTTTGATGAAGGAACACGTCGAGTGAGCGTACAATGTTTCATCATACGTGTGGTGTCAAAACGTCCCGGTCTTGTTATGATTAGATCTACGATAGGATTATGTCCGTCCACATGGTAACAAAGTCTAGGCGTCGTGTTTGTAAGAGTGAACCATATCTATCAAGCAGTCGTGTTTGTAACACCTTGTTATTGATATGTGTAGCTGTTGTGTTGGTAACACCTTGTTATTGCTATGTGTCGCTATTGTGTTTGTAACACCTTGTTATTGCTATGTGTAGCTGTTGTGTTTGTAACACCTTGTTATTGATATGTGTAACTGTTGTGCTTGTAACACCTTGTTATTGCTATGTGTCGCTGTTGTGTTTGTAACATCTTGTTATTGCTATGTGTCACTGTTGTGCTTGTAACACCTTATTATTGCTATGTGTAGCTGCTGTGCTTGTAACATCTGGCAATTTCTATGTGTAGCTGTTGGCTTGTAAATTTGTTATTGCTATGTGTAGCTGTTGCATTTGTAACATTGTTATTTCTATGTGTAGCTGTTGCATTTGTAACATTTGTTTATTTCTATGTGTAGCTGTTGCATTTGTAACATTTGTTTATTTCTATGTGTAGCTGTTGTGCTTGTAACATCTGGTTATTTCTATGTGTAGCTGTTGCTTGTAACATTGTTATTTCTATGTGTAGCTGTTGCATTTGTAACATTTGTTTATTTCTATGTGTAGCTGTTGTGCTTGTAACATCTGGTTATTTCTATGTGTAGCTGTTGTGCTTGGAACTCGAACGAGCTCTTTTTTATTATTATTAGTTTTTTTTAAATTAATTTTTTTACCCCTACCCCGAACTTTTCCCCCAAGGGAGATTTAATACAAAACTTCAGTCGGCATTTTATTGTCTGGAGTTTTTAACTGTACATTAATTCACCAAATAAAGGGAGTCTATAAACTTTTTTTTCAGCACGACACTCTTTCTAAGAGTAGTGTACCTTTAAAAAGTGATAAAGAAAAGTTATCAGCTTGTTCCATAACGATGAATTTATTCTTGTCGTTCTTTTACTTATTTAATTTGAATGTGCTTACGTATCTATCCTTATACTTATACAAAGAGAGCTTCTTCTTTTATGTACCTCTACTTGCTAAAAAAGTATTAAACAATATAATTTGCAACGTCACGTCTGTAGTGTCTGTCCGTGACGCTACTAATTTTAGAAGGCAGCGCACCAAATTACTGCACCAATGCATCAAAAGGTGTGCAAATTAAAGATACGCTGTAAAAAATATTATATGACGTCATTGTTTTAGCTCATATTTTAATTTTGGAAAAGGGAACAATGTAAAAAGAGGATTTGATTATGGTTAATTATAAAATAAAAAAAACAAAGGGGGCGCCGTAGGCGCCCTACAACTCCTATTATAAAATACTGTGTGTGCATTTCAGAAAGTTTAATATTTTGTATTTATCAAACAAGGACAAGTTAGTTGGGCTTTTGAAAAAGATGGGCGCCGGAGGCGCCCTAAAAAAAGTGCATTTTTTCAAAATAAATAGATTTCAGCTGAAAATTTCCGTCATTTTTGACGGGTGATACGATAGTATTTTAATAATCAATAAAATGATTACGTTACTAATAATACGAGAACGAATATCTTATTATAATGATTATTAAAATAATAGCAATATTTTTTGTTCAAAGTATTTTGTTAAATTCATGAACATTTAAGATTTTATAACATTTTTGAAGGCAATGTTCCATTTAAGCGTCGCGGCGACCCAGATATCTGACTACACTGAGAAGAAAATTTTATTTTGTGATCTGGAAAATATAATATCAGTGTTTGTGGGGTGTAAAAGTTTGTACATAAACAATGGATGATGTGCAATGGATGCTGTGCAATGGATGCTGTGCAATGGATGCTGTGCAATGGATGCTGTGCAATGGATGCTGTGCAATGGATGCTGTGCAATGGATGCTGTGCAATGGATGCTGTGCAATGGATGCTGTGCAATGGATGCTGTGCAATGGATGCTATGCAATGGATGCTGTGCAATGGACGCTGTGCAATGGATGCTGTGCAATGGATGCTGTGCAACTCTGTTCACGAGTTTATTATTTTTCACACGTACCAACGAACCATAGAGGGAATATTGGCTGTAGGGTGAATAAAAATGAAAAAGACTTATATGTATATGTAATACAAGACTAAAAACTAGTGATGATGGACATCGGCGGGATTCTCAATTATTTTCTTTTCCATGTTCCTCATTCAGTGACGTAATTGGTAGTATAAATAGAACCATAATTGCAGCAAGCAAGTTACCTAAGTGAGTAAATTTTGGATTAAAAAAAAACAACAACATATTAAAACAATTCTTCTTATTTAGCAATGGTGTATTGTAGATTTAGAGAACTTCTTCTTAGTGAGCAGTTATTTATCTTAGATTTATGCAATTTCTTGTTTGGCATTGGTGTATTGCAGCTTTATACAATTTCTTATTGAGCAATGGTATATTATAAGTTTATACAACTTCTTATTTAGCAATGGTGTATTGTAGATTTATGCAACTTCTTTTGGAGAAATGGTGTTTTGTAGATTTAATTAATTTCAATTTCAAGTAATTTTAAAAAAAAATTTTCTCGTGCTAATCAAATTGCGGTAATTAGCCCGACCATTTCACATAATTATATAACTGCATGATTGAGCTCTGTCGACCAATTAGTGCACCTCAGTGTGACCTCAGTCCCTTTGTGCGGCGCCACTCCTTCAGCACCACTCGCTTGTGTGACAACATGCACCCCCGCCCCCCCCCCTCGCCCCACATCACCACACATTGCAGGGTACAGCTTCATACGCGACTTTCCCCGTGGTGCGTTCAGCTATTGTAACGTTCATTAAATTTCCATTTGTGTCCCTATGCGATCAGTCGTTTGCATTTGTGTCTAGTGCAGGCGGACAGCGCTTTCTCCAATATGCCATCACTCGTAATTTACACTGAACACTCCACTCCCCATTTACTCGTTAAAATATTAATGAACCTTCATAAAACCAGCTTTTACTTTCAAAAAATAAAATAATAATTGTTATAATAATAATAATAATAATGATAATTAAAAATAATAACAATAATAATAACTTGTTATTTACACAAACCCAGAAAGGGAGTAGTGGTTGTCGGAAAGGGTGAAGATGACAGGTTAGTCTGGTGGGTCAGAAATGGTGGATCTGAATTGGTGGGTCTGAATTGGTGGGTTGGTAATCTTTCACCTCGGGAACCTTCCATTTCACGAACTTTCCATCTCGAGAACCTTCCATCATTGGAACCTTCAATCACTGGAACCTTCCATCATGGGAACCTTCCATCATGGGAAACTTCCATCTCGGGAACCTTCCATCATTGGAACCTACCATCACTGGAACCTTCCATCATGGAACCGTCCATCTCGGGAACCTTCCATTTCACGAACCTTCCATCACGGAAATCTTCGACCTCGGGAACCTTCCATCTTGGGAACCTTCCATCATGGGAACCTTCCATCTCGGGAACCTTCCTTTTCACGAACCTTCCGTCTCGGGAACCTTCCTTTTCACGAACCTTCCATCTCGGGAACCTTCCATAATTGGAACCTTCCATCACTGGAACCTTCCATCATGGAACCGTCCATCTCGGGAACCTTCCATTTCACGAACCTTCCATCACGGGAATCTTCGACCTCGGGAACCTTCCATCTCGGGAACCTGCCATCATTGGAACCTTCCATCTCGGGAACCTTCCATCTCGGGAACCTTCCATCTCGGGAACCCTTCATCACAGGAGCCTCCCAATCATCCGTTACTGATGTAATAAAATGTTATGTCAAGCACCTTACCAGAGTCATTGTTAATATAGTACTCGCGTCATATCTTGTCTCATGAGACAATCCCCTTGATGGTTCATGTTACTATGTTGTTGGGTGCCTAGCAATTAGAGATCAGGTGTATTTAATACGGAAGACGAGAAAACGTGCACACGATCAAGGGAGTGCACTCGGCGTGTTAGCGGTGCGGTAAATTGTGCGTCTAATCAACTTCACATTATGCAGATATTCCAACGGGGCATTCCGCAGGAGTCAAAGGTATGACGCTACAGCACGGCTGACGTCACATCGGAATAGGGGATGTTATCATGTCTCGACCAGTGTGGGAAATAAACTTGGAGCTTATTTTGATGTCCGACATCTGTGGAAAGAACTGTACTAATGCCTCGCGACACACCAGTGCACCACATGGTACCAGTGTCTCACGCCACATCAGTGCACCACACGCCACACCAGTGCACCAAACGCCACACCAGTGCACCACACGCCACACCAGTGCACCACACGCGACACCAGTGCACCACAAGCCACACCAGTGCACCACAAGCCACACTAGTGCACCACAAGCCACACTAATGCACCACAAGCCACACTAATGCACCACAAGCCACACTAGTGCACCACAAGCAACACTAGTGCACCACAAGCCACACCAGTGCACCACAAGCCACACTAGTGCACCACACGCCAAACCAGCGCACCACACGCCACACCAGTGCACCTCATAATACAAACCTAAATCTCTCACTTTCATTACACAAGTGTGCAGCAACGTTATGTGTAAGTGTTACCCTCTCACTGTCATTACACGAGTGTGCCGGGTTGTTAATAATAATAATAATACGAAATTGATAATTTCTATAGAGCTGCATTCCAGTAAAGACATCACTTTACATAAACATAATAACATACGAGTGTTGTGCGAAATTATTGGTCAAGCATAATACGCCCTAAAAACGATTACATCAATTATATAAAACTAGCGTATCACCTTCAAAAATGACGGAAGTTTTCAAAATAAATACACATCAGAATAAAAAGTAATGTAATAAAAAACTTTTATTTATTTATTTTTTATTCCTTTATTTCCTTATTTAAAAATTTTTTATACGGCCGTTCCAAAAGAGTTCTTTTTTGGTGCGCTGCTATCTAAAATTAGTAGCGTCACGGACAGACATGACAGACAGACGTGACAGAGATTGCAAATTATGAATATTGACTAGGTTGTGCTGCGGCGCCGTGGCACCTGCGGCACCCCCTTTTTTTAGGGCGTCTACGGCGCCCACTTTTTTCAAAAGCCCAACTAACTTGTCCTTGTATGATATATACTAATATTAAACTCCTTTAAATGTACATAAAGTATTTTATAATGGGGGTTGTAGGGCGCCTACGGCACCCACGTTTTTTGGTCAAAAGCCCAAGTAACTTATCCTTGTATGATAAATACGAAATATTCCTGAAATGTACACAAAGTATGTATATAATTTTTTTTTACATTGCTAATCACCACACGATTTTTAAACTAATTTTAGAAAGCAGCACACCAAATTACTGCACCAAAAATAACTCTTTGAGTCAGTCAGCACTGTTTACAACACAAATGCTGACGTCAAAGGTTCGTGCGTTATTTGGTTAATGTTAATCTGGAAACAAAACTGATTATGATTTTTAAGTCTATATTTTCAATTTAAAAAACAACAACAGAGTGTTGTCACTTAGCGTTAGGCGTGAGTCAGTCAGTGATAATTGAGCGTAAATATATATATGACTAGGTTGTGCTGCGGCGCCCAACTTTTTCAAAAGCCCAACTAACTTGTATGATAAATACGTAATATTAAACTTCCTGAAATGTACACAAAGTATTTTATAATAAGGGTTGTAGGGCCACATTTTTTTTGTCAAAGGCCCAAGTAACTTATCCTTCCTTTGTATGATAAATACGAAATACTCCTGAAATTTACTCAAAGTTTTTATATAATATTTTTTTTTACATTGCTAATCCCCACACGATTTTTAACTACTTTTAGAAAGCAGCGCACCAAATTACAGCACCAAAAA